>JAINUG010000036.1:5570492-5895492 GCA_029706075.1 Aldrovandia affinis | reverse complement strand
CGTGGCTGGAGTTTCTTGGAGGTGGACTGGAGGAATGTCAGTGGTGGAGAGCCAGACTTGCTGTCCCGGAGAGTATTGGGGGCTGCGGTGCGGTGGCGGTCCGCCAGGCGTTGAGTGCGCGCGGTGGAGCGACGGAGAGCAGAGCGGGTGTCCTCCCAAATCCGAATACAGCGCCGGATGTGGGTTTGCACAGACGGGACGGAGATCTCCTCCTCCTGGGCCGGGAACAGGGGGCTGATACCCTAGGGAGCACTCGAAGGGGAGAGACCAGTGGCAGAGCTGGTTAGGGAATTGTGCGCATACTCAACCCAGGGTAGCAGATTGCTCCAGGAGGAGGGGTTCCGGTCAGTGATGCACCGCAGTGCAGTCCCCAGGTCTTGGTTGGCCCTCTCGGTCTGGCCATTCGTCTGGGGGTGGTAGCCGGAGGACAGGCTGACAGAGGCCCCCAGGGCCTGGCAAAACGACTTCCAGGCGTGGGAGGAAAACTGGGGACCACGGTCCGACACAACGTCGACGGGGATCCCATGTAAGCGAACCACGTGCTGGACCAGGAGCTCTGCAGTCTCTGAGGCTGAGGAAGCTTGGGAAGGGGAACGAAATGGACTGCTTTGGAGAATCGGTCGACAATGGTCAAAATAGTGTCGTTACCTTCAGAGGGGGGGAGTCCACAGACAAAGTCCAGACCAATGTGACTCCAAGGACGACCTGGGATGGGTAGGGGACGGAGGAGACCGCTGGCGGGCTGGTGGGATGCCTTGCTCCTGGCGCAGGTGGTGCAGGCCAGTCTGAACTCCCGGGCGTCCGCGGCCATGGACGGCCACCAAAAGCTGCGTTTGAGCAGCGACAGGGTGCGCTGGAACCCGGGGTGGCAGGCCAGACGGGAGGAGTGCGTCCACTGCAGGACCTGGGAACGGACGGAAACAGGGACAAACAGGTGAGGGCTGGGGTTAGGTCTGGGGTCAGGTTGAGTGGCCTGGGCCTCCTGATCTGCCTCTCAATTCCCCAGGTCACTGCAGCAACCACACAGGAGGGGGACAGGATGGTGTCGGGACTCGTCTGTCCGGTTTCGGAGGAGAATTGGCGGGAGAGGGCGTCGGGTTTTAGGTTACGGGATCCGGGTCTGTATGTGATGGTGAAGTTGAAGCGGCCAAGAACAGAGCCCACCGGGCCTGGCGAGAACTGAGTCTCTTGGCCGACTGGATATATGCCAGGTTTTGTGGTCGGTCCAGGCGATAAATGGGTGTTCCGCTCCCTCCAACAAATGTCGCCACTCCTCCAGGGCGAGTTTGACCGCCAGCAACTCCCGATTCCCAACGTCGTAGTTGCGCTCGGCGGGGACAGCCTACGGGAGTAGAAGGCGCAAGGATGGAGCTTTTGGTCCTTACCCGAGCGTTGGGACAAGATGGCCCCCACCCGGAGTCCGAGGCATCCACCTCCACCACGAACTGACGAGACACCTCAGGATGGACCAGGACAGGAGCGGAAGTGAAGCGGTTCTTTAAATCGATGAAGGCGGCTTCAGCTTCAGGGTTCCAGGAGAAGGGGATGGATGGGGAGGTGAGTCGGGTGAGGGGTCAGCTACCCTGCTGTAGTCCCGAATGAATCGCGGTAAAGTTTGCAAACCCCAGGAATCGTTGCAATTCCTTTACCGATGACGGTTGAGGCCACTCCACCACCGCCTGGATCTTGGCCGGGTCTGGTCTCACCTGTCCACACTCCACGATGTACCCCAGGAAGCTCACCGACGAGGCGTGGAATTCGCACTTCTCCGCCTTGACAAACAGTTGGTTCTCCCACAACCTCTCCAAGACCTGCCGGACATGGGTAGTGTGTTCCTGTAGGTTGCGGGAGAAAATTAAAATGTCGTCAAGGTAGACGAAGACAGAGCGGTTGAGAAAGTCCCGGGCACATCGTTGACCAACGCCTGGAACACAGCGGGGGGCGTTGGTGAGCCCGAACGGCATCACCAGGTACTCGAAGTGGCCCAGGGGGGTGTTGAACGCCGTCTTCCACTCGTCCCCTTCCCGGATTCGAACAAGGTGGTAGGCGTTACGGAGGTCCAATTTAGAAAAATAGTGGCCTCCTGTAGAGGTTCGAATGCGGAGTTGATGAGAGGTAGAGGGTACTTGTTTTTAACGGTGATGGCGTTGAGGTTGCGGTAGTCGATGCAGGGACGGAGTGACTTGTCCTTCTTGGCCACGAAGAAGAACCCTGCACCGACTGGGGATGAGGAGGGTCGGATGATGCCTGCCGCCAGTGAGTCATGAATATATGACTCCATCGCTGCTCTCTCCGGCCGCGAGATGTTGAAGAGGCGACCGGAAGGCAGGGGAGCCCGGGAAGCAGGTCGATGCCGCAGTCATAGGGCCTATGAGGGGGCAACGAAGAGGCTCGGCTCTTGCTGAACACCTCCGCCAGGTCGTGATACATGGGGGAACCGAGGACATGTCTGGAGGAACCAACCTGGCGGGAGGTGAAGCACCCTCCGTGGGTGCTCGAGCCGACTGGAGGCAAGTGGCGTGACAGTAGGGACTCCAGCTCTGGATCTTGCTGGTGATCCAGTTCAGATGAGGTTGTGGAGTTGGAGCCAGGGTTGGCCGAGAACCAGAGGGGACTGGGGTGAGGAGATGACCAGGAGCTGAATGGTCTCACGGTGGTTGCCGGACAGGATGAGCTGTAGGGGTTCGGTGGTGTGAGTGACCTGGGCTAGGAGGTTCCCATCCAGTCCGTGGACCCGGAGAGGGACGGCAAGAAGGCAGTGGCAATGCCAGCCTGTCGCACTAGCTGGGCATCAATGAAATCTCCATCCGCCCCGGAGTCCACTAGGGCACACAGCGACAGGGTTGACGGTTCCAGTTGAGCGTGGCCTTCAACTGGAAGCGAGACTGGGCGGTTGTGGAGCCCTGGGTGTGGCTCACCAGTAGGCCCAGTTTTACTGGTGAGCCTGGGCTTTTGGTCGCGACGGGCAGGTGGCCAGGTAGTGGCCCGTGTTACCACAATAGAGGCAAACTCCGCCTTGAGTCTCCGCTTGCGTTCCTCCGGGGAGAGGTGAGCTCTGCCCAGCTGCATGGGCTCTTCAGTAGCAAGCCCGGGGCTGACCGTTGCTCGGTGGTTCGGGAGAGGAAGGAATCAGGAGGTGACGGAGAAGAAGAGCTCGCTGGGGTGAGGTGACCGGTCTTCTCCCTCCGGCGCTCCATAAGCGGTTGTCGACCCTGATGGCAAGGGAAACCAGGCGTCGAGGGAGTCAGGGTAGTCCCTCGTAGCCAGCTCGTCCTTCACCACTTCACCTAACCCGTTCCGGAAGGCCCCTTGGAGCGACGCGTCATTCCAAGCGGATTCCGCCGCCAGGGTTCTGAACACCACCGCGTACTCCGCCACGCTGCGGTCCCCTTGACGGAGATGGAATAAGCGCTGGGAGGCATCCTTCCCACCCACCGGGTGATCAAAAACCTTCCTCATTTCTGTCACGAATGTGGAGTACTGGGAACTGGCTGGGAGCTGGCTGTCCCAGATGGCAGTGGCCCACTCAGCGCCCTACCCCCAAGGCAGCCCATGATGAATGCGATCCTTGCCGGCTCAGAGCCGTATGAAGATGGTTGTAGGTGGAAGATGAGGTCGCATTGCATGAGGAACCCCTTGCAGTTCCCCAAATCGCCATAATAGCGATCCGGGTGGGGAATGCGGGGTTCCCTGGGTTGTCCAACCGGCAGGCTGGCAGGCGGCGATGACGCAGGGGGGTTGGGAGAAGTCGTCTGCGTCAGAAGAGAGACGTTGGAGCTGAGTTGGGACACCTGTTCTCCCACCTGAGAAATATGGCCTCCCATACTCCTCAGTGCCTCCATAGTCTCCTTCATGTGTCGCTCCTGCTGGTCTATACGAGCCTCCTGGCAGGCGAGTAGGTGGTGGAGCGCATTCGAGTCTGCTGGGTCCATAATGGCCTTTGCGTTCTGTTACGTGCGGTAAATGCAGACCTGGACCCAAAAGCGGACTCGACACGGAGATGGTAATTGCGCTCCGCTCAGGAGGCGTTTAATCACGGAACAAATAAAAGTGACGGAAACAAGCCGTCCAAAAACAAACAGGCAAAACAGGAAAGCCGTGCGGCTAAATAAACGAGAAACAGGGAATCCAAAAACAACCGGCAAAAAACAGGAAAGCCGTGCGGCTACTAAACAAGAAACAAAATAAACACAGGCAGATTCAGGAATATTCGCGAAGTCAGGAACAGGTAACCAAATGAAAGCAGTGCTAGAAAAACTAGTACGCAAAGGCAATGGGCTAAACGAGTGCCGGGTTTAAATAGGCAAAAGCATTAACTAATAGGGGCAGCGTGCAGAATGTGTTAGGGAAAACAATGTGACAGGCTAAACGAGACGAGGGAACAAGAAACAGATTGGGGCAGCGTGCAAAATGTGCAGGGAACAACAATTGTCACAGGCTAAACGAAACGAGGGAACAAAAAACAGATTGGGGCAGCGTGCAAAATGTGCAGGGAACAACAATTGACAAATTGCGGCGAAGCCGCGCCCCGCCACACAGACAACCCAGGGAGAACGCAAAAACCAGACATGACACGCAAGGAACAAAGTGGCAGAAAAACACAAGGAAAGTGAACAGGGCGGACAGCAATGTAACACTTGACAAACACTACACGAAACAAAGGGCGGGGTATTTGGGGGAATACAAATACAAAGTCTGCAATCTTTATCTCGGTGTCAGTGTCCAAAATCCAGTTCCATAATCCAGGTCAATTCTGTAAACCAGTCCATAGTCAATCCAAAGGGGGTCCTCAAACAATCCAATTTCATACACAAAAAAACCTCCAAAACACTCTTTCCAAATCCTGGCTGGTCAAAGACTTCACAGGTTCTCCAAAACACTCACCAACTCGTTTCCAAACACGTACCTACTCCTCTCCAAGTGTGATGGGAATCAGCCCTTTAAATAGGCCTCGAAATGGCTTTCAGCTGGTTGTTAGTCCCCATTGCTTGACTTTGCTCAGGTGTGACTGTGGCCTGCTGGGAAATGTAGTGTTTGGTTCATCTCTGGTGGTTTTGGCTCCTGATTTTTTAATGTATTTTTAAGTGCACCAATCACTCAATGTTAAATGGGTGGCACTAAAGCATAGACTTATGGTGGGTATGTATTCACCCCCCATTTTTTCACATTTAAATTTCTTACTTCATGGAATGAAAATTGATTTAATTGTGATTTCTTGATCAACTGATCAACACAAAATATAATGTCACATAATTTTTTTTTAAAACAACTCTAAAGCTTTTTCTTCATTGATTACAAATAAAAAACGGACAATATTTGATTCCATAAGTATTCACCGCCCCTGCAATGTTTGCCCATTCTTCTTCACAAAATTGCTTGAGCTCACTGTTGTATTCATTATTGTGTTTATACATCATCACACAGGAACGGTTTATTGCTCAGCCTTTATTGGTGCTTACATTTCTTTTTTTTCATGATTTTAACTTTGACTTTATTATATTCTTGCTTATGGTTACCAACTGAACAAAACGCTGAATTTCAGTGTCTATTATAGCTATATATAAAGATAAAAACATATTTACATATAGACGAACATAGAGTACACGGAGCCCACTCACAGATCACACAGTAGAGTTAGGGATCATAGCAGATTTAAAAACAATAGTGGGGGCAGGGTTTGGTCAGTTTTTAAAGAGAAGCATTAATGAGTCTGATGGCAGTGGGCAGGGTGGCATTTCTCAGGCCGTTTGTTCTGAATTTAAGACGTGTAAGTTCATCGCTGTTCCTAGGCAGCCTGTGTGACCAGTCAGCTCGCCTGAGTGGGAGCATATCATGTGTTTACACATTAGACGTGTTATTAAAGGATCATGTATAATTCAAAAAACAGGGAGAGATGCATGCTAACAGTTCTTAAAAAATAGATATTTGGTCATTTTGTAAACGTTCATATCAATATCAAATCTCAGATCATTCAGATAATCACCAGTCATTGCATTTGTGCTTTGTGGTTTATAGAATTTCTGTTTACCATCTGCTTGGTAAACAAGGCATTAAAGATGATCCTAGGCTCTACTTGGAGCAGTGGCCATTTTAAACCCTATTTAGGGGGACTTTAATTAATTAAAACTTTAGGCTTGTGCTTTGCATGTGTACATCTCACATTCTCATTGGGGCCTGAGCCCCCCTAAAGGTCAAATCCTATAATTGCCCCTGACCTGGAGCTTAGCATGTGAAATGCCTACCTTGCATGTGGACTAGTTGTTACATTTCCCTGACTTCTTTATTTATTTTTTAATTGCACCTGCATGTCCAGCCCTAACATAGCTCTATTATATCTGTCTGTGTTTGCTTCTTGTCTGTTCTTACCATGCCCAAAATCAAATTGCCCCTTGGGGATTAATAAAGCTGTATTGTGTGGAGCCTAGGCGATTTCTCCGGGGCAGGAGTTGTGCAGGTGTGCCCATCGGTTGAAGCTCTCTGGCCGCTTTCTGCGTGAACCCTCATTAGCGATGGCTCCGTGATTGTAATTTGGATCTTTCACGGCACTGTTGTCTGGTACTGAATGGGCTCCATTGAGTACAGTCGGCTGCCCTCTGCCTTTATCGGCTGGGTTACATAACCTTGCCCCCGGCCCCCATTCCCTTCCCATTCAGGACACAGCGCCCGCAATGCCCCACGATGTCAATGTGCCAGCCAACATACACTCCTTTTAAAACACCGCCCTTGTCGTTTGTGGTCTGGCAATCCCCTTCCACCGAATGAGGTGGGATTGGTTGTCTCTGTCTGTTACAAAGCGGCGTGAACTTGTCTGATAGCCGGGAGCCGGAATTCCAAGCTTCTCGCTTTCCAGTCCAGGAACGCCACTGTGTGGGAACGCCACTGTGCCACTGTTTCCGGCCGAAACTCCAGAGCAATGAGCTGATGGAGCAACGGTCTGGATTTGACATCTCTCTCTCTCTCTGCTGGGTGTGTGTCAAAATAAAAACACAGGTATTTCTTCTCATTTTCGTTGGTTTGTTGGGAAAAATATTTGCCTCCAACAAATATTTCAATGAAGATTAAGTTTATTAGATTTTTTTTTATTGGGCCTACGTGCTACGCTTATTTAAGGAGAGAACTCTAGATTTGAGAGTTAGATATTGATTAAAATAAGTCAATGGCATCCATTTTCCTTTTTTTATGAGTTACAGCAGAGGCCCGCCAATAGACATGAAGGCCAGAACAGAACCAGGGATAGAATGTACTGGAATGCTCTTTTTCAAAGTGTGAAATCTGTGACTTTGTCTTGACGCGAGAGATGTGTTTGTGTGTGTGTGTGTGTGTGTGTGTGTGTGTGTGTGGATGTGTGAGTCTGTCATACACATATTTAAGTGTGGTGGTACTCTACAGAAAACACACTCAAATAAAAGATTTAACATCTCCTGCACACCAGATCAGCATTCAACCACTCGTTCAATCGATTAAGAGAATTTTGAACACAAAACAGCGCTGGAATGCCAAGACATCGCCTTTCTACAGTCCACACGTAAGAATGAGCGTGTCGGTCAGAGATATTACTTGAGCTATTCTGGTAACAAGGAATTCATTATCAGATAATATGCTAGTTTGACACTACATTTTGTTTCCAGTGATATGAACTCTGGCCTGAATGTGTCATGGGAATCGTTCCTCTGAGCAACATCCCTTGGTCACATGAACGCAAACATTTCTTTACCAAATTATGAACCAATTAGATTCTTTTGACCAATTAGCAAAAACGAGTGCTGCTCTGTCACATGTGATTTCATGGATCACTGTGGCCCCCAGAATGTCCCCCCCCCCACCCCAACAAATGATTGTTAAAGCCCTGTCCCCCCCCCCCACCCCATCCCCATCACAACACCACACAAAAGCTTAGAGAATAGTCCGATTTCATTTTCAACCAGAGTACTGAGAAAACCGTGGGTGTCTCCAATGCCCCCCACCCTCCCACCCCCATACTTCATTAGCATAGCCCTTCTGTTGATGCGCCAAATCCAGACTCTCACTGAAAAACAGGTCGCTGTTTCCAAAAGCTCTAGTTGTCATCCCCTCTCTCCCCTCCCCATTTAGTTTGATTCTGCGAGGGGAACAAGGCTTGGAAAACATGCATTTTTTATTGCATTTTTTCTTAGTCGCTTCGATCCTCCCCACTTTTCGTTTGTTTGTGATGCATGCGGCTCCCCAGTGTGTATACGTTACCGTGCTCCACGCATTCCTCCTCGCCCACTTTGACCCCGGCAGCTGTAAAACTGGACTGTACCTGTGAAACACTGTTTATGTGTGGGCCGTCTGAGAGCATGTCCTGGGCGTGCGCTCTAATTAAGCGGCTTTAGTGTTTTATTTCTGTTCTTTCTGGCACAGAGGCACACTGACACTGTGCAGGGCACAACACAGAATCACTATCACACTGGAGATCTTTAGTGCTAGGCAGCCCTCGCAGTAACATTACAGCCCCTGGTCTGTTCATCAGTCACATGCCATCGACACAACGAATGCGCAGCTCGGTACAATTCCTTACACAATATTTGAAACTGTTTACGTTGCTCGAAGAATTCCAAGCGCGTAAATGCATGGTGAACACTGCGCTCTGTGACAAATTACAGGGAGAGGATGATTCTTACGGTTCCAGTAAGAACTGTACCGCGCCCAGTCCGATATTCATCAGCACTTCATCAAATAACTTTGTGTGTGTGTGGTGTGTACAGCTTCATCATCAAGACATCTAGTAATGATGTGGGCTCAATCGTACCCTTGTCTGCCCACGGCACAAGAGAGGCAGAAATGGACAAGTGACAATTTGTTTACGGTTGCTATGCACAACCGTCATGGAATGCTTCTTTTTTTTAAAGTGTGAAATCTGTGACTTGGGCTTCATCCCCAAATTCAAATCAGGACTTGGGGGCTTTTATTTTATTTCATTCATTTGATGGCAACCAACAAACAAACTTGTGATTCACACCACGAGAGGTGTGTGTGTGCGTGTGTTACATTTCCAGTGGTGTTAAACGTCAGGACACAAACATATTTCAGTGCGGCACTCCATAGAAAACACACTCGAATAAAGAAAAGGTAACAGCTCCTTTACATCGACACACACTCATACACACACACACATACACACACACACGAGCACACACACGCACACACGCACACACGCACACACACTCATACACACACACGCACACACACACACGCACACACGAGCACACACGCACGCACACACACACACACACACACAGACACACACACACACACACAAACGAGCGCGCACACACACATACACATTTTAACAATTTGTAATGTCCACATAAAGAAAAGTATACAAGGACGCAAATACTGAAGGTGCAGTAAAGTTGCATTCACAGAATCATGGCACAGATCTTCAAGATACAAAACAAAACACATCACTTATGGGTATAAATAGCAGCGTCTCCGCCATATATGGCGGCTGCCAATGATAGCAGAGACAGCACAATATTTAGCTAGCCTTTTAGCCCCCTTTTTGGGCATTCCAAGTTGTTGAAACCCTCTAACGACCAACCTGTGGGTATGTCCGAGGCTGCCAAATATGAAAACGGATAGTCTGCACCTATAGCCTAGCTCTGAGATGTTATTTAGAAGTGGTTGGTATTTAATGACCTTGGTCATAAAGGCTTCCTCTAGGCTAGGGTCAAAGGTGCAGGCTATCTCTAATACAGACACTTCTCTGGCCTCTTCATTAACAACAACAACATCTGGTGTAGTAGCAGACAACTGTGTAAAAATGGCTAGGTTACTATCACAGAGATGGAACATGGAAGGATTGACACGGGAATGTTTGTACATTCTCACTGAAGAAGAGAAATGGTTTGATATGTCCTTCACTATGAGGTCCACTATTCTGTCGTGACGTGCTATGTACATTCCTTTGTACGCATAACTAGGACATACACACAGACACACACACACACATACACGGGCGCGCTCACACACACATACACACGGGCATGCACACACACACACACACGAGTGCACACACACACACACACCCACACACAAGTGCACACACACACACACACACAAACACACAAGCAAGCACACACACACAGACACGTGCAAGCACACCTCTCACATATCACAGTCTATAACATTTGAAGTTTAAAACAGTGGACATAGGACCTCCCAGGTAAAACATTAGTTCAAACTTCCCAGCTAAAAGATGAGTCCTTAATGCAATCATGCACCTCATGGTCTGGAGTCGACTCCTTACCCTACCAGTACCGGCTGTAGCCGGAAGCCCTGTGGGGCGAGGTCGTGCAAAGTTTACGATAGCGTTGCATAGGGAGGGAGGGTGACAATCAGTAGGAGCTTGATCAATCAGTCTCCCTGTGATACCTTCAAATGACACGTGCTACTCTGCATTTTCCCGAATCAACGAAGGACGTTGTGGTGATGGTAAAAGCTTACAGAAATGTCGTTCCCGTTCTTCAATTTGGGCCAAAAATGTAAAAATCGGTTCAAAATAATTATTCTCTCTGATGCCACGTTCTCTAGCCCTTCTGCAGACTTCGTTGATTTCATCTCGCGTTTCGTTTCCGTGGAAGAGAAACAAGCGTTTGAGGCCATCCCTTTAAACACTTCGTAAAATCGTTTCACGGAGATATTTTCTTAAAGTGCTTTTCTTGTGACGACGCAGGCATTCTGTCGCAGTGATTACGATTACGATGCTTCGCTTTGAGGCTCTGCGCAGAACAGACTTGTGTTTCATGGCTCTTCTAGCGTGTCCAAACAGCCATCGATGGCTTTCATGTGACGCTATGATTGGCCCAAGCGTCACATTGCACCAGAGCAAATGTGGATTACAACAGGACCACAGCAGTCTTCATATCAGTGGAGGCCCCTGTGCCTAATTCCTATCTATAGATCTTTTTCAGTCATACGTTGGGAAACTGAAGCTACACAATAAAGTTCCACCTGACCTTGTCCAGGGTGAAACTGTCATAGGGAAGGCAAATGGCGCCCTTGTCTTAGAGAGAGAGAGAACAGGAGCGGTATTGAAACCTTCTTGATCTGTAGAATAGATTGACTGAAATAAGTGAAGTAACTTGGTCAAAATTTTAAAACTGCAGTAATGTACACAAGTGAAGGGAGTCGAGGCATATCAGCACATTGAATCCATTTCACAGTTTTTTAATGTGAGAATACGAGAGATACAGTTTCTAAAATTCAAGTCGACAGGGTTTTTTATTTTATATTATCTCTATTTGGAATGCCCAATTTGCGTGTGTTGAAAGCTCATTATACTTATATGATGTACTTATACTATATCATACGCTCTCCTCCGGAAACGCGTGACGTTCAGCCACTGCTTCTTCTCATCCCGCAGTCCACCAGTTCAGCTAGCACACACACAGAGATATTGAGCTTGTGCAGGGAGACTGCAGGCGCCTGATTGACCTGAGGGGGGCACTGGTGTACGACGAGACATAGGCATCATGCCGACTCACGTCCTTCCCTCCCTGGGCAATGCTGAGGGGCTGCGGGCATGGCTGGCACTAGGACTTCAAACTTTGTATTGAATTAATTGTTGGTAACCAACAGAAAAATGTGATTCCCACCATGAGAGATGTGTGTGTGTGTGTGTGTGTGTGTGTGTGTGTGTGTGTGTATGTGGGCATGGTGTGTATCTGTTTGTATGTGTGCATGCGTTCTGGTGGAGTATGGAAAAGATTGTCTGAAAAAAAAAGTTGAATAATTCCATCAAAATTTAAAAATGTTTATTCGTAGATACATATTAAGGGCATATTGCTATACTATTTCCGTTTCACTGTTAACAATGTGCCAGTATGAGTAACTATGCCCATGGTTTGCATTTTCTAAACAGAGATACATCTATAAGGAAATAATCTGATCCTGGGTTCCCCTAGTTAAGATCCTCCAAACACAGAACTTTGAATTTCTGTGAGGAAAAATGGAAACAATGGTTTTTAGATGAGGAGAAATGCGAAAGTTAAACTTTCAGATATTGTGCTTAAGGAAATTGTGTAGTGTACTCACACAATATACACTCAGTGGCCACTTTATTAGGTACACCTGTACACCTGCTCGTTAATCTAATCAGACAATTATGTGGCAGCAACCCAATGCATAAAAGCATGTAGACATGGTCAAGAGGTTCAGTTGTTGTTCAGACCAAAAATCTGAATGGGGAATGGGAAAATGTGATCTAAGTAACTTTGACCATGGAAGGATTGTTGGTGCCAGACGGGGTGGTGTGAGTATCTCAGAAACTGCTGATCTCACAGGATTTTCACACACAACAGTCTCTAGAGTTTACAGAGAAAAACTAAAAACATCCAGTGAGCGGCAGTTCTGTGGGAAAAAAACACCTTGTTAATGAGAGAGGTCAGAGGAGAATGGCCAGACTGGTTCAAGCTGACAGGGAGGCGACAGTAACTCAAATAACCATGCGTTACAACAGTGTTATGCAGAAGAGCATCTATGAATGCACAACATGTTGAACCTTGAAGTGAATAGGCTACAGCAGCAGAAGACCACACCGGGTTTCACTCCTGTCAGCTAAAAACAGGAAAGTGCGGCTACAGTGGGCACAGGCTCACCAAAAATGGACAGCTGAAGATTGAATCTCGATTTCTGCTGTGACATGCAGATGGTAGGGTCAGAATTTGGCATAAACAACTTGAATCCATGCATCCATCCTGCCTTGTGTCAATGGTTCAGGCTGGTGGTGGTGGTGTAATGGTGTTGGGAATGTTTTCTTGGTGCACATTAGGCCCCTTAATAATAATTGAGCATCGTTGAAATGCTACAGCCTACCTGAGTTTTGTTGCTGACCAAGTGCATTCCTTTATGGCCACAGTCTACCCATCTTCTAATGGCTACTTCCAGCAGGGTAATGCGCCATGTCACAAAGCACACGTCATCTCAAGCTGGTTCCACGAACATGACAATGAGTTCAGTGTACTGCAATGGCCTCCACAGTCACCAGATCTCAGTCCAACAGAGCACCTTTGGGATGTGGTGGAACGGGAGATTCGCAACATGAATGTGCAGCCGAAAAATCTGCAGCAACTGCGTGATGCTATCATGTCAACATGGACCAGAATCTCTGAGGAATATTTCCAGCACCTTGTTGAATCCATGCCACGAAGAATTCAGGCTGTTCTGGGGGCAAAGGGGGGGTCCTATCCAGTACCTAATAAAATAGCCACTGAGTGTATATACACTGCCCGTCCCAAAAAAAAGTCACACACTCTAATATTTCGTTGGACCGCCTTTAGCTTTGATTACGGCACGCATTCGCCGTGGCATTGTTTCTATAAGCTTCTGCAATGTCACAACATTTATTTCCGTCCAGAGTTGCATTCATTTTTCACCAAGATCTTGTATTGATGATGGGAGAGTCGGACCACTGCGCAAAGTCTTCTCCAGCACATCCCAAAGATTCTCAATGGAGTTAAGGTCTGGACTCTGTGGTGACCAATCCATGTGTGAAAATGATGTCTCATGCTCCATGAACCACTCTTTCACAATTTGAGCCCGATGAATCGTGGCATTGTCAATATGCCTGTGCCATCAGGGAAGAAAAAATCCATTGATGGAAAAACCTGGTCATTCAGTATATTCAGGTAGTCAGCTGACCTCATTCTTTGGGCACATAACGTTGCTGAACCTAGACCTGACCAACTGCAGCAACCCCAGATCATAACACTGCCCCCACAGGCTTGTATGGTAGGCACTAGGCATGATGGGTGCATCACTTCATCCGCCTCTCTTCTTACCCTGATGCGCCCATCACTCTGGAACAGGGTAAATCTGGACTCATCAGACCACATGACCTTCTTCCATTGCTCCAGAGTACAATCTTTATGCTCCCTAGCAAACTGAAGCCTTTTTTCCGATTAGCCTCACTGACAAGTGGTTTTCTTAAGGCTACACAGCTGTTTAGTCCCAATCCCTTGAGTTCCCTTTGCATTGTGCGTGTGGAAATGCTCTTACTTTCACTATTAAACATAGCCGTGAGTTCTACTGTCAATTTTTTATGATATGATTTCACCAAACGTTTAAGTGATCGCCGATCACGATCATTCAAGATTTTTTTCCGACCACATTTCTTCCTCGAAGATGATGGTTCACCACTATCCTTCCAGATTTTAATAATGCGTTGGACAGTTCTTAACCCAATTTTAGTAGTTTCAGCAATCTCCTTAGTTGTTTTCTTTGCTTGATGCAAGCCAATAATTTGACCCTTCTGAAACGGATTAACATATTTTGTACGACCACAGGATATGTCTTCCAACATGGTTGTTTAAGAAATGAGAAGCTACTCACTGCATCAGTTTGGGTTAAATAACTTGTTGCCAGCTAAAACATATTAATCATTGCAGTAATTATCCAATGGAAGGCTCTTACCTATTTGCTTAGTTAAATCCAGGTGGTGACTTTTTTTTGGCCAGGCAGATTTTGTTTCAGATTTTTTCTCATTTTCTCCCAATTTAGTAGCCAATTACACCCTCTTTCTTCATGTCAATCCCCCCCTCATATTGTGAGTTCGCTGCCGTAGCCCTGAGACCGGCAGTGACAAAGGCAATGTACCACCTCCTCCGAGCCAGCACTCGCCAAGCCATTGACTGTAACTCTGGGATACAGAGCCACTCCTATACGCAGCGGACTCATATCGGCTTCCTTCCCCCCTCCCTGGGGTGGACAGCCAATTGCTGCCCCCTAGTGGCACAACGGGCCAGAGCCAACACTGGCGCGGCCACTGGAATCGAACCCCGGTTGCAGTGGCCAACGTCAAACGTTGTAACCGCTAGACCACCCGGGAAGCCCCTCACACAATAATTTTGATCCTAAAGGAACCTTATTGCAAGCTATCCAGGTGGATCCAGGTGAATCCAGGTGGATCCTTGTTCTGTAAAATCCTGACAAAGGGCCACATGGATAAAACGGTGTCCTACAATAAAAGTTTGTTTTAAAAGTTTTAAAAGTGTTACGTGTTGACGTGTATGTCAAGTCTTGCTTGCGCTCTTCCCAGCACCTAATTTGAGTGATGAGTCCATGGATTGAAAGGTATTGTTCAGGGTTCTCTCCAATGACAGACAGGCTCTAGGTGATTTACTGAGATGTATTACAATGTAATATCTATATAATATATAATAGAACGCATGTGTACTGTTTATACCAAAGATCACCAACCATGGCCCTGGGTGTGCTGGTTTGCATTGTCACTCAGAACTTAACTGTGAAATCAACTCTTTTCATTGATCAAGTAACTGGCCTCACCTGGTTGACTTTTAAGGTAAAAACTAAAAATCCAGACCCTGTGGCTCCTCCAGGACCAGGCTTTTTGTTTTACAGCCTATTTATTTAGGCAGTTTGTGCTGCGTCCTGTTCTGATGTCCACCAGCCAACCTGGGAATAAAACCAAGCCAAGCTCGTCTACCCTCGCCACCCTGTCAGGCCTGTTTTTTCTAGCTATGTCGATATGAAGGTCCAACAGTCAAATTTTTTTGAGTCAAGACCCCAAATTAATTACAAGATATGGGACGTGATTTGTTTCGTTGACTAAAATCTACCTTGTGTTATAAAATATATGCTATGACCCCTGGAGCCAAATACAAAATGGAGACAAAGCCCAACGATTGTATCCTGTCCTGTCCATCTACTATATCCACAAAAACACACAAAGAAACAACAAACTCCTCAAAGCGTTGGGTGACAAGACAGACAACAGGCGTTGAATTACAAATCCAAAAGGAGATCAAATATCATTCGGATTTAGGTTCAGGGTTTTTACGTTTTTTTTATTTTGAACAGTCTAGCTGTATGGCAAAAAAAACAAAACCATAGCAAAAGAGAATCAGACAATGTCAGATTGTTTAAAACAAACAAGAACAGCAGTGCTGTGGGGTGAAGTGCTTTTCAAGCTATTCAGGGCTCTTCCTGGGGGTCAATATGAGGCAAGGTCGTGACATTAGTTTCACACGGGCTGTCAGTCTTAAGGCTGAATGTAGGTGAAATGTACAAAAATGTGTCCTGGGTTTGTCCACTGACTAAATGCACCTTCACTGCACGCCACTGTGAGTTTATCTGTCATCGTACAAGACTTGATTATAAGAACAATGGGGATGGAATGGGCATGGCAATATATTGAGAAACCTTTCACCAAAGGAGACAGAGTCCTTGAAAGCGGGCCAACTTTTAATAGAGTTCTTGTCATGACAAATCATAAATATCTCCAAGACAATAATCTGATATGACGTAGGTGGCCTGACATTAATTGCGTAAGTCTAACAAAGATACTTATATTTCCTGGACATTTTTTTTTTTATGCAGAACAATTGTTGGAGCCTCATGCGTGCCTGCATGACAAAACAAATGAGGAAATAAGCAGACCAACCACGTTCTTCTCTGACCTTGCCCAGCTGCCTGAAGCACCTGGCTCAACAGGACGATCACCTGTGAATATCCTGACTAAATTAGCCTTGTTCAATGTATGTTTCTTCATTTCCAGAGCATTTACTTTGGGAATATATCTACATTGTAAAGTTTTATGGCCCATTTTTTGTTTTTGACACCCATGTCATTATATGCGGACAGCGCTGAAAGAAATCAACGTTGGTGCAGGCCCCAGAATGAGAATGTCACAAATCAAAGTCACCAAAATATTTTTTTTTAAAGTTATTTTCTTCTGTATTTTGTCATATTTAAACACTCTCCATCATCACAATCATGCATCTGGCTTTTCTGATGAAAACACACAGAACAATGACTTCCCCCAAATCAGCGAGAGATATTGTATACGTTTTTATAAAACACAAATACTGTCATGTATGCCTAAATATTGTGCAATATATCAAAAATATATTTTCCTGTTTTTCTCCCAATTTAGTAGTCAATTATACCCTCTATTTATTTTGATTCGCCCTCCCCCCACAAACTCACCATCCATCTCAGCCCCCGATTGGGGCTCCGGTCCGACGCAGTCGGGTTTAGAACCACGACCGCAATAGGCAACTCACACTCACAAAGCACCAGTTAATGCGTGTGACCGCTACACTATCCAAGGCCCCCATATCAGAAACATTATTGTAGACCAAAGGACAGAGGTGAATCAAAATATAATCATTTTGTAATTTTGTCCATCACAAGGCTACCTATGGCTAATTAATTTATCTAATTAAACTTGATCCATTTACATTTTTAATAAAGGACTATCTCAACGTGTGGCCCCTATGAATATTCTCTACATTTGTGTAATAAATGGTACATTTATTGCCCATTTATTGGTCAATGGCAAAAAAAATAGTGTTAGCACAAAGGAACAATGGGACATTTGTCAAACTGTTGCTTCCTTACGTCATGAAATAATTCAGTGATGCAGTGTTTAAGTGTTATAGGAATAGACCCTTAAAGCATATTATATCTAATCTAATATGTCTTATAATGCATCTCGGATGTTCTATGAAAAAACACAGGAAAATTCTATCAATAGTTAATACGTTTCCTCCATAGGGCCGTTGGCTTAGTGTTTCCCTGGTATATGGAACTGTACACTATTTACACACATAGGGTTTATTTTCAAATACCTGTTCTCTTTCCACACAATCTGCTCTTTAAGGCAAATCAAAATGCAAAGCCTAGAGAAAGGTAACAGGGATTTTTAAAGTGTTTAATTCAATAGTGTTTTGCTATGGAGTAAATTGTGTGAATTGTTTTTATTAATGTGTAATCCTTTCATTTTAAAATGTCTATAACCTTAATGCCTACACCTGTAATTCTGACTGCTCTGTCCCTGTATTATTGAGGTTCTTCTTTCTGATGCATAAAATAAATAGACAAACAAACAAATCAATTTCACTCTTAAAATAACACGGCCTTAATAGTCTTGCACTAGTTCTGCCCGTTCGTTTACCAAAGGCCTTTGTCCAAAGCCCA
The DNA here is from genome assembly GCA_029706075.1 of Aldrovandia affinis. Lineage (NCBI taxonomy): Eukaryota > Metazoa > Chordata > Actinopteri > Notacanthiformes > Halosauridae > Aldrovandia > Aldrovandia affinis. Next base: position 5,877,531 of record JAINUG010000036.1, on the reverse strand, counting down.
GTGATAAAGTCACTTTACAAGCACAAAGCTTGCGGGAAACATCAAAACTTAGTGACTTATCTTTAGTATCGTTCCACAGCTATGCTGCCTCCGTACACTAATGTGTAAAGTGTGTAATGTGTAAAAGGTTTACATGTGGCTTTGGTACATAAATAATAATATAGTAGGGGGGGCGGGGAGCAGGGCAGTATCCACAGCCCTGATGACAACTTCAAATTAAGAGGACAGGAGAAAGTGAGAAAAGGAAGGGGGAGTGGTGGGGGGAGCAAGCTTCAGGGTTTCTCATTAATTCACAAAGGCGGCCGTTCCCTTTCACTTAAAAAAAAAAAAAAAAAAGAGCCCTGCCTCCTCCTCCTATCAGCCCGAGGCTATAAAAAGGCCGGGAGCCGGCGGTCCCATCAGTAGATATCGCAGAGGACCACAAGCGGCCCCCCCCCCACCCCCTCAGCCATGAAGAAGGAATTCAAAAGCAAGGCGTTCTGGCGGGCCGTCCTGGCCGAGCTGGTGGGCATGACCCTCTTCATCTTCCTCAGCATCGCAGCCGCCATCGGCAACCCGCGGAACACAGACCCGGACCAGGAGGTGAAGGTGGCGCTGACGTTCGGGCTGGCCATCGCCACGCTGGCACAGAGCCTGGGCCACATCAGCGGGGCGCACCTCAACCCGGCCGTCACCCTGGGCATGCTGGCCAGCTGCCAGATCAGCCTGCTCAAGGCCGTCATGTACATCGTGGCGCAGATGCTGGGGGCGGCGGTGGCGAGCGGCATTGTCTACGGGGTCCGCCCGGAGGCGATCAACACCCTGGGGGTCAACAGTGTGAGTTTCCCCTCCTCCTTTTCTTCGCACGGTTGCCATAATGTGATGATCGTGTTGAAGAAGAAAAAAAGTGTTTTCTGAACAAACACATTTCAATTTCAACCCTAGCTCTTTCCCCCTTGAGAGAGAGATGGTAACATTTGACCTATTGATTTGTGAATATCATTCAAAGAAATGCATCCAGTGTCAAGCTTTTTTTTGTTGTTGCTGTAATTATGTTAGTACATGTATTCAATATGTTATGTTTAGTACAAGTCATTCAATACTGTCGTAGTAAGTGTGGATATGCTGTTTTATATATAATGTGTAATTATCAGGGCACATGCAGTGAATGATATAATTTGAGTGTAAATTACTTTATATCTAAACAACTTTTTTAGCCTACCTAGAAACAAAGTTTCACAAATTTACACTCAAAAAAAGTGTAGGGTGTTTTTTTAACTTTTCATGTGCCCGGCAACGATTTGACAAATGCACAACAGTCACGTGATGTTGTTTAGCGTCAAGAGCATAAATATCCAGTTTATGTTTTTGCTGCCCTCTAGTGTATTTTGTTGTATACTGCATCGTCAACTAAGCATTATTCTCCCAAAAGCATTAAACAAATGTATGAGTTCAATGTAATGCGTGTCATTGCCGGTTTTATTAAAAAGTTAACTACTCTTTAATTAAATTGTGTTCATTAAAAAGGGTAAAGTTTTTGCAATTTTGATCAGCTTAGAAGTCATTATTTTTTATTAAGACCATTGAATGTTTATACTTCTAATTCCTTGTTTATTTTTCATGCTATAATCAATCATTACTATACAATTATATAATACAAATATAATTATAAGTGGACAAGATTTTTATATAATAAAAATAGTCATTATTAAAAAAGTAATAATCTACATCTACATTACTAATATTGATTCATGGGGTTTAACTGCTTTATAAGCAACTTACGAATAACCTACTTAATAAAATGCATACTATCTTATTTGTATAGTATATTACGATCTCTACTAGTAGGCTACATCAAAATAGTCAAGTGGAATTACATGGTTATTCGATTTGTGATTCAAGTGCAAACAGTCTAAAATGCATACTTTTTTATCAGGAAAAGTTGGCGGGAAGCACATTAACACAACTTCTGTCAATAACACGTTTTTTTCTCTTCTCGCGCAGCTAAATGGCATCACCGCGAGTCAAGGCGTGGGCGTGGAGTTGCTGGCCACGTTTCAGCTCGTGCTGTGTGTTATCGCGACAACAGATAAACGACGGCGCGACGTCATGGGCTCCGCCCCCCTGGCGATCGGGCTTTCCGTGTGCCTGGGTCACCTGGCAGCTGTGAGTGACACCCGCATTTTCAACACAAGCCATCTGAATGTACCATATTATTATTATTGTTGTTGATAGCAATACATTTGATGAAATCAAGTATTATTATATGCCATTTAGCAGACGCTTTTATCCAAACCAACTTACAGTAGTGAATACATACATTTTTCAGTATATGTGGTCCCAATGGGAATCAAACCCACGACCTAAGCGTTGTGAACCCCCATGCTCTACCCACTGAGCCACACAGAATTATTTAATCCAGAAAACGTTTATGAGTTTGTCTGATGTCTGATAAACAGACTTAGGTTCTGAGCTGTTGGATAACTTTGATTGTAACCATAAAGTAATTAAGTAAATCTTCCAAAAATGTAAAATGTAAAAACCTTCCACATGGCACTGTTGACCAAGGTAAATAACTGGGCATGTTCCTGTCCACAGATCAGCTTCACTGGGTGTGGCATTAACCCTGCCCGGTCTTTTGGCCCAGCTGTTATCATGGGCGCCTGGGAAAACCACTGGGTAAGTCACTTAAAAAGACCACGGTCCAGACTAGAGACCTTACATCCGTTGATTTCATTCCTATTATTAGGGGGAGGGGGAGCCGGCATGAGCTCGCTTAGAAGCGTGAAGGGTGTCTCCAGAAAGTAGATGGGGAAGTTCCGTCTCGGAGGAGGTAGATCATCACTGGCCTCGGAGAATTCGCTTGTCCCAGAGGACGGGCGGAATTTGTGGGGGAGGGCGAAAGAAATAGAGGGTATAATTGGCCACTAAATTGGCAGAAAAACTGGAAAAATCTGAAACTATTTTTTTTTTTTTTTAAACACAAAATAATCCACAATCTCATACACTACCTCCTGACAGGTTTGCTTTAATATTCCTCTGACCGGATCTTTGTAAAAAAATGGTGCTTCAATTGCATCACGGACCACTGCAACATCGCATAGAAAGCTTGGGTCTACGGTAGGGCTTCTGGACCTTCGTCTCCATTTCTCTCCCCTCTGAAATCTCAGGTGTACTGGGTCGGGCCCATGTGCGGGGGTGTGGCAGCGGCCCTCGTCTACGACTTCCTCCTCTACCCGAAATTTGACGACTTCCCTGAACGCATGAAGGTGCTGGTGAGCGGGCCGGACGGAGACTATGACGTCAATGGACCGGAGGACACGCCGGCGGTCGAGATGTCATCGAAGTGAAGAAGAAAAAAACAAGAATCGTGTCGAGCTATGTACAGTTATCTCGAGGTTTACCTTAGCCACTTGTAAAGTCATGGTCATATCTGTCTTAAGAAAATGTGCCTTTTTTGAATTTTAAATGGATACAAGGACCTTTAGCTGTGCAGTTATTGCTTGATTCAAATTCACTAGATTTTTTTTGTGGTGGGGGTGCGGGGTTTAAGTCACTCGATAGTCAAAAAGAAATTGCATTTCTTGAGCACGCACTTTGATTTTTTCAGTCCTTGAGAAATGTTACAAGTTATTTCCCTTTAATTACTCTTAACATTCAGTATTATTATATAGATATAATTTTATGTTTCTGGAAACAATCATGTTCCTTTTTTGTAAATGTATATGTGTGTTTAATTTTCTAAAAAAAAAGAAAAAAACTATATTTGTATTATGTGTGCACTACTGCATTCTTTTCTGTCCCCTTTTTTATAATTAAAGTACCTTGGTGGTATCACTGTGTGGTTCTGGAGTTTTAACTTGCGTCTCTGTTTGGACTCTTGAAGTTGGTGTCCCTGTAAACCTTTCAGCCCTAACAGGGTTTAGAGAATTCAGTCATCTATTTTCCCCTTTATCTTAATGTAAGATAATAATAATCATAATAATCATCATCATCATCATCATCATCATTCCAAGAGGATAGTTCTGAATACAAGATCTGAATACAAAACTCATAATCTGATTGATTTGGGACAGAATCCTTTTCGGCCCACAAATATGTACTAGAGGACTGAAAAGTGATTATCACAGGAATCTAAAAAGTCTTACCAGGCATACTGTTTGTACTAAAATACCCCTAATTACCCCGAATTAATTTGAAGTGCTTTCAACAGGATTCCACACGTTTTTAATTCACAGTGCTATAGGCAAGTAGATTTAAGAGCACAGGGTCACCTGACAGCCTTGTCATCCTTTTTATATGAATAACAGCATTTTTCTCATTGAGGCGAGGACAAGACGGGAAGAATCTAAACGGCACAGAATGTTTCAAATATAACTGATATATGGCAACGGTTGAACTATTTTTTTGTTGTTACTGAAGCCCCATGTCTGTATGAAGATAGCGTAGCGATGTTGCTGAGTCACTCTTAGAGCTGTGTTAACCTGCTGATTAACGGAGAGGGTTGGAAAAGCGTTGTGGGCAAAGGCAGCCTTGTTATTGGTCCTCACATCAGTGGTAGCTTATAATGTCTTCTCCATATGTCCACTGGCGCACGTGGACCAAGGCAGAACACACACACCTTGACACGGTCATCGCACTCTGTCTGGCCGACAGCCAATGGCGTTCCCACCAGTGCTACTCTTGAGGGATGCCTATTGTTCCCTCCGGAGCACTGCACACCATGCGATTGGCCTCGGTCAGTTTTTTTGGTCCACAGCCATCTTTTCAAAGTGCCCCCAGGTGGATTGCCTCGAGGTGGGGGGGGTCTCCGTTTCTCAAGACTTTAATAGCCCCTCTACCGAAACATTTCTAATTTGTTGCCCGGACGTGCATGAAGGGCCTGTTTGGCCTTTTTCAGTCAGAGAGAGAGAGAGAGCTGAGCCACCTGTATTCAGTGGCAACTTGGATTTCCCGACATGTAAATTATTATGGAAGTTGGTCATCATGACTGTGACTGATTTTGTTTCAGATTTTTCCCCATTGCCTCCAAATTTAGTAGCCAATTATACCCTCTTTTCATGTCAACTATCCCCCCTCGCTGTCGTAGTCCTGAGACCAGCAGTGATAAAGACGATGTACCGCCTCCTCCGAGCCGGAACTCGCCAAGCCATCAACTGTAACTCCAGTATGCATAGAGCCACTCATATATGCAGCGAGCTCATATCGGCTTCCCTCCCCCCTCCCTGGGGCAGGCAGCCAATTTCCGTCCCCTAGTGTCACTCCCGGCCAGAGCCGAACAGGCACACACCCTACGACGGCCCGGAGGTCTTGGTTTTATCTGCTGCTGCTGCATCTTACCACTAATGGCTTGTGGGGTCATGGTCTTTCTGTGTGCACATAGTTCAGTTCAATTCAGTTCAAGATTATTTCACCAGGATAGTCCATTCAGTAATAATACTGTTTTCCAGGGAGTCCTGGGTACATTTACTAAAACAACTCAAGACAAAAATAAAAACTATTAAAACATATCAATAGCATGACATTCTATGCATCCAATCCTGTGTGCTAAAGTCCAGTTTTGAGTTTATACTTGAAAGCCTGCACATTTGTTTGTTCCCTGGTAGACATGTCTAGCTGATGCCAAATAGAATGCATCAATTCTGGCCATAGGGATCTTCAGGAGGATGTTAATCCCACTTCTCATAAAGGCTTACAGACCTTTTTAAACTAGTGTTTATTATGGAAACTAGTTGCTGCTATTGCATAGTATCATGCTGGGTTTATACAACCTTTTTGTACAGTGTAGTGCAGCATGACAATATTTCATAGGATAGAAAAGATCCAACGTGGTCAACTATCAGTCCTAACCAATCAACTGAACCACCTGATATCAATTAGCTCATCTTACAAACCAAGGGAGTATGTGAGCCAATCAGTGACATCAGGTGTAGTCATTGCTCAACAAACACCTGCAGTGAGCTGAGTACCTATGGCATGGTCTATTGAACTTTTGGAGGAAAAACCAATGGATTCTGTAGATATCTGATAGATATTTGTTAAATAATGTCAGGGTAAAAGGCTTGTTTACTGGCGGTTTCGGCTTGCCGGCATTCCTCAGAACGCAACGACAAAACCTTTTCACTCTTTTTCAAACTGCATTTTTGGGTAGCACTTCAACGGTTGGGAGCTGTGCACCTCTGGGGTTAGTGTCAGTGAAAATCCTCTTTTAATATCGCAGTGGCTCTCAAACTCGGTGCTGGTTTTCGCTCCAACCGATCTCAATTGAAAGCATGTGTTTTGGTTCCATAATTTTGTGCTGAAACTGATTTTAACACAATGTAGGTTTGGTGCATTACAATTGTCATTTTCCACAAACGTTTCAGTTTCAATCGCCAGGTTGTCCACACTTTCAGCGTTCACTGATTTCAGCTGGAGGTTTATCAATAAATCAATTAAAAATGTAATCTTTTCTAAATGAATCATTTGCCACAGCGCATTATAGAAAATGAAAGCATTGGTTGTGTGAGAATTGATTTAGCAGATTACAAGTCCTTCACTATACAAATGATTAATTATTTTAACATGAACATCTGTTTCTGGCATAATATGGCATTAAGAGGGTAACGTTAAATCATCCCTGATTAGAAATGAAATGTATATTAACAAACATTAGGGCAAACCTACACTTGGTCTACGGCAATAAGACCGAAAGTGATGCGTAATTTAAACGTCTTTCACCTGTCGCCTGTGATGCTAAGGACGAGAAGAGAGAGAACATTTTTTTAGGGTTTCTTAGTAAGCCTACTTCGGTGCCACTTTTGGAAGAGAAAGCCTGCACGCACGTTCGCTAGGAGGTTTGCATTTTTTTAAATCTGTATTGTATTCGTCCAGCGCAACAACAACCACAATAATAATAATAATAATAATAATAAGGTCATGGCGAGAGAGCTGAAAACCTGGGCCTTCTGGAGGGCCGTTCTGGCGGAGCTGCTCGGCATGACCCTCTTTGGCATAAATTGGGAGAAAAACGGGGGAAAAATCAGCATTTCGGCTGCGAGGAGCTGAAAACCTGGGGAACAAGCACAACTCTGGGCCGGACCAGGAGGTGAAGGTGGCCCTCGCCTTCGGGCTGGCCATCGCCACTCTGGCCCAGAGCTTGTGTCACGTAAGCGGAGCGCACCTCAACCGTGGCCTTGCTCGCCAGCTGTCAGATCAGCGTGTTCCGGGCCCTGTTCTACATCGTGGCGCAGATGCTTGGGGCGGTGTTCACCAGCGGCATCGTGTACGGGTTGAGGCCAGCCACCACCGACTCTCTCTGGGTCAACCAGGTGAGCGGAGCCGCCATCCCGGCTTTCCAGAGCTGCACGGATGGGGAAGTGGACAATCGAGCGCGGCCAAAATCTTTGGGTTTGCTTTTTGATTAGAACATCGTGGGCAATTCTCTAATTCTCAGAGGGCAGCGAACTCCGCTTCCTTCAAGATGGAATTCACCCACCCATGTTCTGGAGACACGCTTGCGTGCTTCACAGCGGACCCAATCCCCCCCATGGGGCGGACAGCCAAATGCCACCAGGGCTCCCCACCAGGGCCCCCCACCAGGGCCGGTCAGGTACAGTCACGGATTTCGAACCGCGACTGTGATAGGCAGGTTACACTCATGAAGGACCAGCCAAAATACATGTGCGTTAGACCGCTACACCATCGGGAGGCCCCTTATTTGTATAACATTAAGGGCACTGACCAAATTTCACCAAACTGATTTGTTGCACGTGGCATACTATTGTAGTGCCATCAATGAATCCAAGTTTCTCCTCCACAGCAAATGTATTGATAAGACCTACAATTAAGAGCATTGGTATTGATGGATCTGCTAATACCACTGGTTTCATATGGGGGCCCAAAATTGTGTCCATGTTATGCTTTTGGCCACAGGGCTCACTGGTTGTTTCTCCATTCACAGATCAGCTACACTGGCTGTGGGATGAATCCAGCCCGCTCTTTCGGTCCAGCTGTCATTCAGAAAGCTTTCGAAAACCACTGGGTAAGTCTCTCTGCGATCAGAGGAAAGGGATTAATTTAGTTTGTCCTTTAAAAACTGTGTCCACTTATTTTCATTGTGAGGCTTTGGCACCATAATTATCACCATTGTTTCTTTTTATTCATTCATTATTCGTTTCTTTTTATTCACATCTGCAGAAATTATTTTGGGAGTGCGTGTTGGAATCACAGGCAGCGACTCGTGGGGGTTGGGAATTTAATCAATCAAGGGTAAAATTGGCCAGCAAATTGGGAGAAATTCAGAGATTTCAGATCGCAGTAACCAAATGGATACAAATGTGTGACATTGCACAAATTGCATAAATGTTACAAGGATGCAATATGTTTGTTCATTCTTCATGTCACTGTTCCAGTGGTAGACGCTAATGAAGTACATTTACTTTACTTTGACTTATTACTGTATTTGAGTACATTTTTCAAGCATCTGTGCTTAAGCATTTCCATTTACCATTTTTACTTTTATTTTCAAATGGGGTTAAATGTAGGACTTTTACTGGAGTAACATTTTATCAAGGTATCTGTTTGACTTAAGTAAAGGGTTTGTGTACTTCGTCCATCACTGCTATGTTTGTTGGTTTTGTCATGAGGCCTGTTGCTCCTTAAGCCATGATTGGATGGTACTATGTATGATTTTGGGCGTGTCGGGCAGGTTTTGAAGCAGACCCACTAAAACCTTTGTGAGACGCGGTGACCTAAAGTATTACTCATGAGCATAACCGTTTTAGTTCGAGGCGGCTTGTGCCCTGCATGATGCATTCCCATTTGGGGCAGGCTGGTTGTATTGTAATTGAACATCCATGTGGCCCCTCCCAGAGCAAATCCTGTCTCCCCAGGTGTACTGGGTGGGGCCTGTGAGTGGGGGGGTCATAGCTGCCCTCGTGTATGACTACCTCCTCCATCCCAGACTGGGTGACCTCACGGAGCGTCTCATGGTTCTGTGCTATGGCCCGGAGGATGTTCCTGCCCCAGAACCGCTGCTCGAAGGTCCCGCTGCTGCTCAGTGGACCAAAGGCTGAGCGTGTGAACGGACCAGAGGGCATCATGGGAGGGGGGAATGTTGGTCTTGCTGCTTGCAGTGTCTGAATGTATTGAAGTTGCATTGCCAAACTGCTGCATTTCCCTGTTTATTCAAATAAAAGTCCATTGGTGTCGGTGAGATTTACTTTTGCCTGCTGTGTTTTTTTTTAGGGGTTTTTTCCACCTGATTTTTCCACCAAATAATTCCCCTGAAACTATAATTTACCTGGAATGCCAAAAAGGTGTATGAGGTAATTTGGTTCTTTGGGAATTGGTTTGGATCTGAAAAATGCCAAACTTGCTGTTCTCTGTCAATATCTATTTATTGGGGAATGCAGGTGCTGGAATCCTCTTAGGATTCTTTATATTTTATGCCTGTTGACCTCTGAACTTGGGTGTTCTAGCTGAGCCCAGCCAAATTTTGGTTGGCTTGTGTAGGATGGTGAACTCTTGCTTCTGCATCCTGGTGGTGCAATGCAAATTTGCACATTTGGACATTTAAGACCGCTCTTTATTAAAACCTGACATTGCCCGTCCTACAAACATTGACCAAATTGTACAAAATATAGTAAATAAATGGTTGAATGATTGGCCAATGAGCTTGCATGAGGGTGTGGCCATTTGCAACAACGCATATAACTCATGGTTTATGAAATCTTGTGCAACTTTGTCACATGCTTGACAGGTTCCCGCAAATGGCAAGGCCTTGTTCCGCCTACATGGTGGCGCTCTAGAGCTCATGAATAAAACATTCACTTTGTCTAATTGCAGAGGTCACAAACCTATAGGTCAGGGGTCTTCAACTCCAGGCCTCGAGGTCCACTGTGTCTGCAGGTATTTGCTCCAACCACGCACTACACCACCTGATTTAGAATAATTAGTTTACCTCCTTGGTCCAGGAGGCGAGCTAATTAGTGAAATCAGGTGGTGTAGTGCGTGGTTGGAGCAAATACCTGCAGACACAGCGGACCTCGAGGCCTGGAGTTGAAGACCCCTGCTATAGGTGCACCTTGTCTGAGTAGAAGTGCATGTGATCCGAGGCGGGCTGCCATCTTGAATTATAAGTAAAACACTGCTCCTCCTACATAGTTTAACCGATTTGCTCAAATGTTGGTAAACCCCATTTTAACCAAGCTCCACCAAAGTTGTGTATAAACTTGCCATGATAAAGTATATCTGGGTGGTGCTATTGCATGCTGAATGCGAATAATTATTCACAGTGATTTTGATGTATAAATTGTCAGATTCCTGCGTCTTCCCACACTGCCTGTTCTATCTACCTTTCTCTCTGGAGTATGTGAGAATCCTCTCTTCAAAATGGCTTCTGGGGCCAGCGGATAGCGTAGCGGTCTAACGCACCGTATTTTGGCTGGTCCGAAATGAGTGTGCCTACCTGTGTGGACGCGGTTCCAAACTCGTCTCTGATTGTCAGCCCTGATTGGGGGCGGCATTTGTCAGCCCTGATTGGAGGCGGCATTTGGCTGTCCGCCACAGGGGGAGGGGGGAGGGTGAGCCGGCAGGAGTTCGTCGAGGAGCAGGACGGGCGTCCCTGTAAAATAGTAGGTGGGCGGGTTCCGTCTCAGAAGAGGCGGTCCTGCTGGCCTCGGGAAATTGGCTCGACCCAGAAGATGGGCGGAAGACTCGTGGGGGAGGGTGAATTGAAATAAATACAATTGGGAGGGTACAATTGGGGAAAAAAACTGGAATAATCAAACAATAAAAATTAAAAAATCAATTGCAACTGTTAGTATTGCTGAACCTTCCTGTGTGCACTTGAGAGAGGGCTTCAGACAAGCGAGTGAGAATGTTAACGAGCGATACTGATGGTCACATCTCGACTAGAGCAGGGGTTCTCAACCTCGGTCCTGGGGGCCCACTGTCCACTGCTTTTCACTCCAACCAGTCTCTTGATTAAGGTGGCTGAAGCATGTTTAACTTCTATCATTTTGTGCTGAAACTGATTTTAACACAGTGCAGGTATGACTCGTTACCATTTTGCTTTTGTCTTTGAAGTCTTCATTTTTCCAAAAAATGGGTTAGTTTCACTCAACATTTAGGACTTCACCAAATTCAGATGTAGGTCTATCAATAAATCAATTCTAATGTAATCTCAATTTTGTCAAAATTTAAATCTAAATTTGCCACAGCACAGAAAGAAAGAAATAGGTGTGAAAGAAATAATCTGACAGATTAAAGTCCTTAAATGAATATAAATGAATATAGAATATTCATTCTTTGCAGCATGAATGTCTGTCCCTGACGTAATGTGCCATTAAGAGGGTAGATCATCCCACCCTGGACGTTAAAAGTGTCTCATCAGGGCTGGCGGATGGCGTATCGGTCTAACGCACCACGCTTCGGAGTGGTGTGCGCTGCCCATCAGGGACGCGGATCGAAACCTGCGTCTCTACCAGACCGGCCCTGGTCGTCAGCCCGATCGGAGGCGGCATTTGGCTGTCCGCCTCTGGGGGAGGGAGAGCCGGCACGAGTCCGTCGAGGAGAAGGTTAAGGCGTCCGTGGAAGAATTCCCGTCTCGGAAGAGGCGGGAACACTCGGCCAGGAATGTGTGTCTCGCTCCCGGAGGACGGGCGATGGACTCGTGGGGGTGGGGAATTGAAATAAATACAGGGTTTAATTAGGTGTTGAACGGAATGAGCGTGTCAATTTTGTTTTCTATTCGTTGTCTCCTTCCCCCCTCCCCCGGAGGCGGACAGCCAAATGCCGCCTCCGATCGGGCTGACGACCAGGGCCGGTCTGGTAGAAACGCGGGTTTCGATCCGCGTCCCTGACGGGCAGCGCACACCACTCCGAAGCGTGGTGCGTTAGACCGCTGCGCCATCCGCCAGGCCCTGGACTTCATTTTTTACCCAGTTTTACACTTAATCTAGACACTATTCATGAAGGGTATTACAACTGTTCTAGTAGATATCGTTTCTTATTTCTTTCACATTTTCAGCACTTTTTTTTTCTCCAGCTGTTGTAAATAAGTGCTTGCACACTCCTGCATTCAAATGGCATGAATCAGTCTGTACATAATATACCACAATGTTTATGGAAATAGGTGTGCTGTGTGTTCTTGTACGTTGAAATAATTTGTTCAACCCCCAAACGAGAGTTCAAAATCCTCTTCCATCAATGCCCTTTACTACGAAATACCAGTGAAAAGGGAGTGTGATTCGAGGTGGCCTTTCTCGCTGGCTTCTATCTTTTGAGGGATTTTAAATTGCCCGAATGATAAGGGCCACGAGGGTGTAGCTCTTTAGCGATGAGGTCACGCTGTTCTTTTAACAATCCCGGCAGGTCGCTCAGAATCCCTGAATCTTTTCATTTCACCACATTTTCACTCCCTCTCAACATCTGAATACACAATCTGTCGAGCATTCTTCACCTACTTTGCTTACAATGGACCCATGCCAAAATTAAATCTAGCTCGGTGTTGTCCCAAATTTTAAATCATTACATGATCGTGGAGTGCAGCAGCAACAAATCATCGTGCTGGAATGGGTGTAAAGGGCAATTCCCCTGCTTCTCTCTCTTACTCACACCTAAATGGTATTGTACAGTTTACAGGTACGGTATGCAGCTGCCAACAATGATGTCTATTACTGTATCACTACACTGATCTCTTGCACAAACTATGATTAATCTTACCATGTATAAATGCACTTTTTGTAAGTCGCTTTTTGTAGTCCGCGCAAGAGATCAGTGTAGTAATACAGTAATAGACATCATTGTTGGTAGCTGCACATCATACCTGTAACACAGGGAAAGAAAAGTTTATCTTGTATTAATGCACATCTTGTAAGCGCTAACTATGATTTAAAATGTTGTAAATATGTATTATAGCGATCTTGGGTTGTGCATTAAATGCAGGCAGTCTTGTAAGTCTGGGCTTGTAACATTAAGGGCAGGTAAGAGCGTCTGAGCAAGGTAAATGCTTAAAATGTAAATGTAAATATGTATTGTAGTGATCTAGGTGGGTTGCTGCATATAAATGTGTGTGTGGGAATTGTGGGGGAACACTGTTGTATGTTTGTTAATTATATTTATGTTTGTTAAACCATGTTGTGTGTGTTCTTGTTTAGCATTTGTGTATGTAAAACTGATGGTCACGGTGAGCCAGAAGTTAGAGCCACCACGACCGGTGTGTGTTTACTGTTTAGGGTAGTCGCCTGAAATTCTGTGTTAAGTGTTCATTCATCGACTGAAGAGTACTTCCTGTGTGACGTACTAGCTAGTTGAAGAGGCGCACCCGGCGTGTCCTTTTAAGGACATTTGTACCCAAAGAAAGCTCTCAAGACAATATTCAGGGTCGTGCGGTGTATGGGGCATGGATATTGTCACCTTTTATTATTAAAGTGGCTATGGGGCCTAACGGTGTACGAAGCACGTAGCCACATTTAAACTGCTGCCTGACTCCAAACACGCGCATGCTCACATTATTATTTTTTTTTTTTGTTTGTTTTAAACAAGGATGCATATTACGCCATGAACTGGTTAGTTGTACCATTCGTAGCCACATTTAAACTGCTTGACTTGCTTCTTGTTGCACCCCACTGCGCATGCTCGCTACATTATTATTATTTTTTTTTGTTTGTTTTAAACAAGGATGCATATTACAAAAAGCAGTATTAAACATGTAACCAGTGGTTAGTTAGATGTACAGATTTCAGTATATGCGTGTTTAATTACAGCTTTTCTCCTGGTGTGTCAGTGGTGTGGGCCGTGCACACAAACCCGTTTACCACAAACCCTTTAAACATTCTAATGGACTCAACACAGGTTGATGTGACCAACATTTTAATAAAATAAATGTCTTTCAACTTGCAATGAATTAACGATAACACAGCAGTTTATTATCATTGAGGTATAGTTTATGTTCTGGATACATTTAAATGTAATCAATGTTAAATCCATTAAAATTCAGGAGCATTTGCCAGACGTGGAAGTAAAAAGCCTGCATGTTTAATATTACAGTTACCGCTGCATACTTACCTGACAAACACTGAGGTTTCAGTGCTAAGGACTATGCGCTTAATTCATGTGTTCATCCCAGTGTCCACTGCAGCACTCTATCCCATCCCTTCGGGCTCCATGTTGCGTGTTACACGCGCCAACTGTTCCAGTTGGTTTTGCTTACGGTCATGTCATCTGTTCTGGAGCAGTTGTAAATGCTGTGTCGTTCTTTTGTAGTGCATATGAGTGAATTAATTCATGTATGTATCATTTTGTAAAAGTTAGAATGAAGGTAAAGAATGATTAAACTGTTGGCACACGGGGACCTCCGGGGTGGTGTAGCGGTAGAATATCCACCGCTGCCCACTGCAACCGGGGTTCGATTCCACCAGCTTTCAGCACTGGCCGGGAGTGCCACTAGGGGGCGGCAATTGGTTGTCCACCCCAGGGAGTGGGGAGGGAGGAGGGAAGCCGATACGAGCTTGCTGTGTATAGGAGTGGCCCTGTGCGCACACCGGAGTTACGGTGGCTGCTTGGCGGGTTCCAGCTCGGAGGAGACAGTGCCCAGCCACATGTCACTACCGGTTTCAGGACTACGGCATCGAGTTCTCAAATACGAGGGAGGGGATAATTGACACGAAAAAGAGGGTATAATTGGCTACTAAATTTGGAGAACAAATGGGGGGTAAAAAGCAGAAAGGGAAAATGGTAGAAAAAAACTGTGGACCCACAGCGCTGGGAGTGGCTGTAACCGTGTTTGTTGTTCTGGAATCCTTTCCTTGGCAAGTGAAAGATGCAGGGCAGATATCTTCTATCAGCTCCCAAGGCTATACTCCCTATCAGCATAGAGTGCATTCCTTGAAGGTTTATTCATAATTTATAAGAAAAATCTAACCAAAATAGTCAAAAAGCTTTTACTGATGGCATTACATACTTAGATGACACACTATAACTATGCTGAAAGGAAATAATTATGCAGATAATTCAACTTGCAATTTATTGTTTGCCTACGGAAATATTTTTCATCTGGCACACGCTTATTTCTAACTTGCCAGCAATGAGACAAAGCTTTGCTGTTTTATATAATGTTGATGTGATAATGAACATTTTTGCATATTTCTGCACCTCTGACCGTGGATAGCTGGGTAAAACCTGAGGTAACTATGGCTGAGACATATATTTCACAATTGGCATAATCATACTGTAGACGGAAATGGCTATTGTCATTTGGGATGCTCAAGACAGGAATGTAAATTTTTTAATAAAATCAAAAGATTTACTCTTGACTGGTCTCTGTTAGCACAATTACACGGAAATGTGGAATCCACCTATTTCCATGCCTGAAACTTCCACAGAGAGACCTTGATGTTATGGTGGCTAGACGGCCTACTGTACGATATGGTTAAAGCACATTTTCAGAGAACACCACATCTAGCATGCAGACTCGAGTGCTGAACGAAATGCATTGAGCAGCACATTGTACCTGAGTGCAAACGCACGTTTGTGTCTTGGATTACGTTTTGTCTCATCTGCAAATGTAAATATTTTTATCAAGATAATTTATTTAAATAAGGAAGAGCTGAGCTGCCTCTGAGATGCAAATTCTGTCAGGATTATTACACAAAACCAGATCCAGTATTGATTTCCCTCGTACAGACTGTACCAAAAAGCAGTCATTGTCATCTAAAATCTCTTCTTCACATTTACACTGACCTGACACTATTATTATATTATACTCCATTTAGCAGACACTTCTTTCCAAAGCGACTTACAGTAGTGAATGCATACATTTTTCAGTATATGTGGTCGCAGTGGGAATCGAACCCACAACCTAAGTGTTGTCTGAGCCACAGAGAACCTTCAGCACAGATTTGTTTTATGTTACCATAGGTGGTCTATATCATAATCCTATTTTAAGGCCCTTCTCATGATTTCCCAGTAATCTAATCCAGATGTCCTCATAAGGAATGAATAACTTAATACCTGGAATTTCATGCACATTAAGATTTTCTCTCACATGAAGGGCCACTCCCTCTCCTATTTTATTAGTTCTATCCTTCCTAAACAATTTGTACCCCTCCACATTATATTCATCCCCATCCGCTGCACCAAGCCACCATGTCTCTGTAATCCCAACAATGTCGTAGCCCCCATTGAACATATTTAATGCTTCTAGCATTTAAACAAACTTATGAGTTTTTCTTCCACTTCTACACTGTGCCAAACCACCTCTATTAACCCCCCACCCCAGGGTCCCATTTAATTAAATCAAGGAAAGTCTTAAACCACAGTAACATTAATTTGTTTGCTTAAACCCTTTTTCAGTAACATTATTTTGTAACTGCATATATGCAAAGATTTCATAAAATAAGTTTGGTTCTGCACATCTGAATTTATACAGATGTGCTACAAGAGGCCACCCATGTTATGTGGCAAAGGTTTTCCATTCCTAAAAGGGAACAAAGGAAAGATTTCATTAAGAAGCTTTAGGCCACAGGGTATATTAGGAAGCTTTAGTAGAGAGGCAGAAACACTTGGGCTATTCAAGTCCAGGCTAGATGCAGTACTAGATACTCTTTAGATTAGGACATGACGAGCCTAGATGGGCTGAACGGCCCGTTCTCCTCATTATGTATTCTGATTTTCTTCTTATGTTATGCCGTGGTTCTGTTTGGTAAATATTTGTTTTTGCATTTTAAATGTAGGTTTTAGTGCTTTCCTAATTAATTTTTATGACAACCAGGACTCAACCATTATATTGCAGTTTGAAAGAGACAAAAACATTATACAGTCTGCATTACCAACATGCATCTTGGCCAAACAGTTAATCTCACTTCCAAAACTCACTCAAACCACCAAAACACTTCATACATGTCTCAAAATAAGTTATTTGACCAGAACACTGGCAACAATTCTCACTCAGAAAGCATACAATGTCACTCATAACACACTGACCTAAAAAACACTAACAACAGGGAGCATTACATAAATCATGAACCTTTATCTTTGAAGTTTGAATGATTTTTCACATAAATCAGTATTTCATTACAGAATAAGAATAACACCTTTTCACTTTATTGACTGTACTAAAGTATATGTAACAACAATGAATCAGAAATACAGAAATGTGCTTCAATATCGTTTATTTTTTCTATATCTCTGCATATAGTAATTTACTTGTGAAAAATAAAAAGTTGAAACAAAAATAGCAATTTCCTGAAATTCCAGGGCTGCAATAATAATCACAAAAAACAACATGTATAGTATAATCACTCATACTGTACAGTACTGTGAGGGTTCTAGTTCTACCTCTCTCCTGCATTTGGCCACAAGTTCTCATCAACATCACATCTTATGTCTTCTCTGGCGATGCATCTTGGAAAGTATCTTTTGGAATGTCTAATCCAACCCTGGCAGTCTTTAGGATAAATGTCTCTACACCCCATTCATGGCATCCAGTAAGGACATCTGGTCATGTGGACGGTGGTCATACACCTTCCATCTCCACGCAGAGAAAACTATTCTATGGGGTTTAGGAAGGGGGGAGTATGGAGGCAGGAATAGTACTAACATCCTGGGATGTGCAGCAAACCAGTCTGTGACTGCAGCAGAGTGGTGGAATGCCACATTATCCCACACAACAATGAAGATAGGGGTTTCCTGCCCTTCTCCTCCGCTGGCACAAGTCATTTATGCAGGTCATCCAGAAAAGAAATGAGCCTCTCTGTATTGTAGGGGCCAATGAGTGGTTTGTGTAACAGCAAACCATCATTGGACAGTGCTGCACACATTTGTGACGTAATTCTGTTTTGAATGCGTTTTTAACAGTTTTGAAAACAGTGTGTTAGCATTTGAAAAATGTGCTGCAAATATAGTGTTTTGCGGGTGGTGGAGTATGAATGAGAAAAGAGTTCATTAATTTTGGAAAATGTGGTCATTGAATGCATTTTGTGTGAAAGCAATGAAAAATGATTAATTGTTTGGTCCACATAGACTTCTGGTTCGCTGACTGTGTGAAGAGTTTTGAAAATGTGACTTCAGTTTTGACCAATGCATGTTAGCAGTTGAAAAAAACTGTAATCATTTTTCATTGCTTTCACACAAAATGCATATATATTTGCAGCACATTTTTCAAATGCTAACACACTGTTTTCAAAACTGTTACAGTTTTTTTCAACTGCTAAATTTTCTGCTGGAATTTCAGGAAATTGCTATTTTTTGTTTCAACTTTTTATTTTTCACAAGTAAATTACTATATGCAGAGATATAGAAAAAATAAACAATATTGAAGCAAATTTCTGTATTTCTGATTCATTGTTGTTACATATACTTTAGTACAGTCAATAAAGTGAAAAGGTGTTATTCTTATTCTATAATGAAATACTGATTTATGTGAAAAATCATTCAAACTTCAAACATAAAAGTTCATAATTTATGTAATGCTCCCTGTTGTTAGTGTTTTTTAGGTCAGTGTGTTATGAGTGACAATGTATGCTTTCTGAGTGAGAATTGTTGCCTTATTTTGAGACATGTATGAAGTGTTTTGGTGGTTTGAGTGAGTTTTGGAAGTGAGATGAACTGTTTGGCCAAGATGCATGTTGGCAATGCAGACTGTATGAAGAGTTTTGAAAAAGTGTCTTCAGTATTGACCGATGCTTGTTATCAATTGAAAAAAACTGTAATTGTTTGGTCCACATAGACTTCTGGTTCGCTGACTGTGTGAAGAGTTTTGAAAATGTGACTTCAGTTTTGACCAATGCATGTTAGCAGTTGAAAACATCTGTAAATAAAAAAACTAATAAAATACATATGCCTGTGATTTGTCTGTGTGGAGAGTTTGGAATTGACAGAGAGAAGCGAGGCTTCACTTCACAGTTGCTGTGTTTTGTATGGACTACATGGATCCACTCACATGCACGACTGCTGCTATAAGGTGGCGCCCACACCCTGTGCTAATCGTTGAATAACTACAAACTGACGGAGACTCAACAGCCGGACCTAATCTGCTTTCATACAGATGGGGGAGGGGGTTAAAGCCCTGGTGTAAATTTGGTCACCGTCGGTGAGTTTTTCTTGGCTGACCGTTGAATCGGGGGAAGGAAACGCACCCTTAATAATGGGGCCCTCCCTTATACCTTCCAATTGTTTTATTCCCCATCTGTCATTAAAGAGAAATCAACGATTCAAATTCCATAGCTTCCTTTTTTTGTTTTTTCTGTGGTCACTTTAATTGGCCGTTTGGCATGTGCATCCGCGTGAAATTGACCTTTCCACGTAGCACATCTGCATTTCTCATTCTTTTTTTTCTTTTTTTGGAAATCTTTCGTGACAAACTGCAATCGACGGAGGCGGAAATCTTGAGTTAATTTAAATTTAGATGTTCTGTTGTTTACGTAAATACAAAGTGGCTGAGGCATCGGCTCAACGGGAGGTAGATTGGTGAGTTGTGGTGAGTTGATGCGGTGCGTGAGAGACCATAAGGTGTTATAACACTTACGAAACTTTGATTTGCTCCAAAGCGGCTCGTCTAGTAAAAGGAGCTCATCACAACCATAGGATGAGCCCTATAAGTTGGAGGGTCGAGCCACAGGTACGTAATTAGCAGGCCGTGACTGGGAGTCTATAGTAGATTGGCTTCTTCCCACCAAGGGGACGGCTGGTAAGTCAGCTAGGGTTTCTCCAGGTCACTCCTTCCAGCTATGTGGCAATCACCCATGATCAGTAGAAAAAGGCTTACAGGATGCTGGGATACATAACAAAAAGTATTGAGTATAAATCAAAGGAGGTTATATTAATGTTATATAATGCCTTTGTCAGACCTCGCTTAGAGTACTGTGTGCAGTTCTGGGCACCGCATTACAAGAAAGCTATAGAAGCTCTTGAAAAAAGTTCAAAGATGGGCAACTAAATTGGTACCTTGCATGAAAGTTAAAAGTTATGAGGATAGACTTAAGGCACTAAATCTGTTTAAGCTTAGCAAACGGAGACTTAGGGGGATTTGATTGAGTTTTTTCATTCCTAAAAGGGATTAACAAAGTGAACTACCAAAGATCTTTTTAAGATAAATTCGGTTAGCAGAACAGGAGGCCACAGGTGGAAATTAGTTAAAGGCAAATTCCACACGGATATTAGGAAGTCAATGCCCGGAACAACTTGCCAGGTTGGGTAGTAGAGGCAGAAACACTTTTCTGTCCAGGCTAGATGCAGTACTAGATACTCTTTAGATTAGGACATGACGAGCCTAGATGGGCTGAACGGCCCATTCTCCTCATTATGTATTCTTATGTTCTTATGTAGTGTTCACTAGTGAGTGATGCTGCACAGCTTTTCTCCAATCAGCGCAAACTCTCCTGTAGTACTGTGTGCTCTGTGGTCTGTGGTGTGTGTGTGAAAGAGCCACTGGCCAGCGAGCGGGTACATGAGAGGGGAGCTCTACCCTTGTTCAGTGTGCGGGTTCCCCAGTGTTATTCCAGAGGCACAACTGGCATTTCCAAATTCAGGAGGAAATATGTAAAATAGGCTGTTTGATTTTTAGCCCCACAAGTTATCCTCACCTGCAAGACGGGGGGCGGGGGGGCATCTCTTCCATCATAATACTTTGCTGTTCCCAGAGCATTGATAACAGATTCATTAGTCTACATACGTTTATGTTATATGCTTTGACTGATTGGACACCTTGTGTAATCCACAGTGCAGAACTGAGACTTTATACATTGGACTCGTTTCCTTTTTCAGGCGTACTGTCAGCTTAACGGGTTGAGCGCACCAAGCTGGCCGGTGCTGGTGCCATGTTCATCAGGACTTGAGCGGGCGAGCGCGCGGTGGGTCACATGACTTAACGTCTAACTGCACACGCCCTCGTACTTCTCATTTCCTTTGGGCCATGTGTCGCACGCAATGGTGCAACAGACAGGTGCTTCCCTTCCCAAAAGGGTGAGTCAAAATCGGGAGTTCCAAAAAGAGAGACATGAGCAATGGTCTTGCCACGGATCAGGCACGTTTTACATTTCTTATTTTTGTGTTGCTGGATGGAGAGTGGAACACCCGGTTTGAATGGAATAAACACGGAGAGAGAGGGACTTTGGTTCGCCAAGATTTTGGGGATTGTTTGCCGGCCTTTGTTCTTAAGATGGCTGAATCCCAGCCACCACATCACATTCTCAACAAGGCGCGATCGGCTTCTGATAACGTTGTGGGAAGATTGTGGGAACATCGCACTGAAGCCCAGGACATTTCTTATTCCATCTTCCGCCTTTCTCTGTGTCACATGTCTGTGTTTGGCCTCCTCTTCCTGTTTTGGCAACGCCCAAGGCCACGACATTGTAAACAGGTCATATTCTAATCCTGTTTTGTTCTAGCTCTGAGCCAGGAAACAATAAGAGCTTTTTATTATTTTGGGATATATTTTGTTTTATATATTTTTGTTACTTTTGTTCCGGGGCTGCCTGTTTGGTAGAGGAATCCAACTTTTTGATATTATCGTCTTCACCCGAAGTTTACGAGACAGAAAGTGATCATCTACAAGCCCAGTACACAGACACCAATTTTTGTGTTGTGTGCCATCATTCCTTTAAAATGCCCAGAGGTCAATTCAGAATAAGATCATTCCTGACTGCTATTTCTGTGACACACATTTTTGGTTTCTTTCTTTGGTTTTTGGGGAAAGAGTAATAGGTGATGAAATTCAGGTATATTACAGTTTTTTTCAACTGCTAACATGCATTGGTCAAAACTGAAGTCACATTTTCAAAACTCTTCACACAGTCAGCGAACCAGAAGTCTATGTGGACCAAACAATTAATCATTTTTCATTGCTTTCACACAAAATGCATTCAATGACCACATTTTCCAAAATCCATGAACTCTTTTCTCATTCATACTCCACTACCCACAAAACACTATATATTTGCAGCACATTTTTCAAATGCTAACACACTGTTTTCAAAACTGTTAAAAACACATTCAAAACAGAATTACGTCACAATGTGTGCAGCACTGTCCAATGATGGTTTGCTGTTACACAAACCACTCATTGGCCCCTACAATACAGAGAGGCTCATTTCTTTTCTGGATGACCTGCATAATCGACTTGTGCCAACGGAGGAGAGAGGGGCAGGAAACTCCCCTACCTGCATTGTTGTGTGGGATAATGTGGCATTCCACCACTCTGCTGCAGTCACAGACTGGTTTGCTGCACATCCCAGGATGTTAGTACTATTCCTGCCTCCATACTCCCCCTTCCTAAACCCCATAGAATAGTTTTTCTCTGCGTGGAGGTGGAAGGTGTATGACCACCGTCCACATGACCAGATGTCCTTACTGGATGCCATGAATGCGGGGTGTGGAGACATTTATCCTAAAGACTGCCAGGGTTGGATTAGACATTCCAAAAGATACTTTCCAAGATGCATCGCCAGAGAAGACATAAGATGTGATGTTGATGAAAACTTGTGGCCAAATGCAGGAGAGAGGGACAACTAGAACCCTCACAGTACTGTACAGTATGAGTGATTATAATATACATGTTGTTGTTTTTTGTGATTATTATTGCAGCCCTGGAAATTGCTATTTTTTGTTTCAACTTTTTATTTTTCACAAGTAAATTACTATATGCAGAGATATAGAAGAAATAAACGATATTGAAGCAAATTTCTGCATTTCTAATTCATTCTTGTTACATATACTTTAGTACAGTCAATAAAGTGAAAAGATGTTATTCTTATTCTATAATGAAATACTGATTTATGTGAAAAATCATTCAAACTTCAAAGATAAAAGTTCATAATTTATGTAATGCTCCCTGTTGTTAGTGTTTTTTAGGTCAGTGTGTTATGAGTGACAATGTATGCTTTCTGAGTGAGAATTGTTGCCTTATTTTGAGACATGTATGAAGTGTTTTGGTGGTTTGAGTGAGTTTTGGAAGTGAGATGAACTGTTTGGCCAAGATGCATGTTGGCAATGCAGACTGTATGAAGAGTTTTGAAAAAGTGTCTTCAGTATTGACCGATGCTTGTTAGCAACTGAAAAAAACTGTAAATTGCCAGGAAATAACAACATTGGAGTGGATGTAAAGCTTGGAAGGCAGTGTGTGTGTGTGTGTGTGTGTGTGTGTGTGTGTGTGTGTGTGTGTGTGTGTGTGTGTGTGTGTGTGTGTGTGTGTGTGCTTGTGCGTGTGTGGGCCTGTATGTGTTTCTGTGATTGTGTGTGTGTGTGTGTGTGTGTGTGTGTGTGTGTGTGTGCTTGTGCGTGTGTGGGCCTGTATGTGTTTCTGTGATTGTGTGTGTGTGTGTGTGTGTGTGTGTGTGTGTGTGTGGTGTGTGTGCATTTACAAGTTTTGTGTGTGTATTTGTATGTGAATGTGTATTTGTATGTGTATGTGTGAATTTGTACATGTGTGTGTGCGTCTGTATGTGTTTGTGTGAATGTGTGCGTGCTTGTGTGACTGCGTGTGTGTCTGTGTGTGCGTGCGTGTGCACAGGTGTGTGTGTCTGTGTGCATGTGTGTGTGTGTCTGTGTGCATGTGCCTGTGTGTGTGTGGGGGGGGATTCCTCCTCTCTCACCCCAGGAGTGTGTGGCCCTGTGGTGCGGGGACCGCACGCCCGACCGGGGCCCTTTGACGTGTCACCTCCCCTGAAGCTGATTTCTGTCAGGTTCTAACAGGGGGTCAGCACCCCCCACCGGCAGGAAGGGGGCGATACCCCACCCACAGGACTAGGTTTATGTTTTATGTGCAGGAGACTGCAGAGCAGAGCGTTTCGGTTTTATGACTGAAACAAAATGACTAAGATGTGGAGCAGGAAGGCTACAGAAATGTGTGATAGAATGATAGGAACACTGTCGATTCTGTGACAGAGGAATGGAAATGTTTTTGCTACTGCTACCCTGGCCAGGTCTCTCTTGAAAAGAGATTTCAATCTCAAAAAGACTTCCTGGTCAAATAAGCGTTAAATGAAAAGAAATGATAAAATTTTTAAAAAGCACATTTGTAACGTGCTTAATCGTGGTAATGCTGTCACAACCAATGGCGTTAACCATGATTTAACCTTGTGATTGAAATGATTAAAATGACTTTATAAAGAAATATCTTGTATTTAGCTTTTCAATCAAATGAAATGAATAATCAATATTTATTGATAATAAATGATAATCGGGTCTGTACAATAACATGTAAGAGTAGGCAGAACAGATATGTTCTGTAGATAGTATTGAGCTTTCATTTTCTGATGTCTGAACAACACAATGTCTTTTTCATTTTATTTTATTTTATCATAAAGTATATTTCCAATATAAATCCATCTCGTATTCAAAATCCATGAAATCCATAAAAGATACAAATGATCTCATATTAAACACAGTAAAGACGGGGGCCTCCCGCGTGGTCCAGTGATTATAACGTTCCACACTGGCCATGGAGACCGGGGTTCGATTCCCCGTCCCGCGGCTCTGGCCGGTGAATGCCATCGGGGCGGCAATTGGCTGTCCGCCCCAGGGAGGGGGGAGGGAAGCCAACACACACAGTTCGCTGCACACAGGAGTGGTTCTGGGGTACTGGAATCACAGTCGACGGCACGACGAGTGTTGTCTCGGAGGAGGCAGCGCTACGCCCTTGTCATTGCCGGTCACAGAACTACAGCAGCAAACTATAGGGGGATTGAAGTAAGCACAATAATTGGCTACCAAACTGGGAGAAAACAGGGTAAAATCGGGAAGAAGAAAAAAACTGAGTAAAGATTATAAATATAATGAAATATAATCATTATAAATATAATACCAAATAATATAAGAGAATTTTCAGTTTGTAAAAAAAACAATACATCATTCTGAGAGGCAGTTAAAAGGAGCCAGGATGATTTATAACAAATCACATCGCTCTATAAACATTTGATAATTATCTCCTCCCCCGTCTCTTGATAAATTCATAAATTCACTTATGAACCGTTTGAATTGAATCTCTGCCAGTTTGCATAATTTGACCAAGGAGTGCCCGGACAAGCTGAATCTTGTGAGTAAACGCACCCAAGAATAACGAGGAAATGGCAAAACTGTTTATGTATCCTGGACTTCCCAGTATCAGACGCGGGTCACATTAGGCACCGCTGTGCCAAGCCAGTCTGCTGAGCCAAATGTAGCCGTTTCGGAAAATGTAGTAGGAAAAGAACAAATAATGCCCAAAGCCTGAACTTCCACGTTCGAAACCTGCTGGCTGTGCCTGTCTGGTCCTGACCGGGAGTGCCACTAGGGGGAGGCGATTGGCTGTTCACGAGGGGGGAGGGAGAGCCGGCACGAACTTGCTGCGAAGCGCGAAGGTTGTCTCTAGAAAGTAGGTGGACGAGTTCCGTCTCGGAGGAGGCAGATCATCGCCGGCCTCGGGGGAATTAGCTTGTCCCGTAGTGATGGGCGGTAAGTTTGTGGAGGGAGGGCGAATTAAAAGAAATAGAGGGCACAATTGGTTACTAAATTGGGAGAAAAACAAATTAGGAGAAAAAATCTTAAACAAAACAACATTCTAAACAAGGCTTATATTATTGTGGATGAGACCAGGAAAAAAAAATGTGTGTGTGTGTGGGGTCCCCCAAGACAAGATGATGAACAGTCCAGTGGTCTCGTGAAGCACAGTAGTTGGGGCACTTCCAAAACATCCCCACAGAAGAGTTAGCATGATGCACAGACAAAAGGATCATTTATTGTGGTAAAAAAAAACACCAACGTGTTTGAGCAAAGCTTTCTCTGGAGCTGGTTTCCTCAAACAAATGCAGGAAGCATTGAATGTAAACAGCCGCTAATCGCAGGACCTGACCTGCGTCCATCCGTCCATCCGTCCGTCCGTGTTAGACACCCATCAGAGAGACATCTCAGACAGCAGGTGAGCAACACTTAACCTCTTAAAAACTTATGGTGGAAAAACAAGTTTTCAAATTCAAAGTTCAAAACCCGGTGCATTGTGGTACGGAAATACATGGACTCTCTTTTATCCACAATTAAAGTTAATGAGTTCTGACTTCAGGTTTTGCATATCCTTGAATGTATTAATTAGCCTCAACTGCTTCACTGCTTCAAGTCCTACTGCATGAATGGGTTCATGCCAATGTAACGTTTAGAGTATAATAAGCCATTTTATGATATGAATGGAACAACATAATAGAATGAGCAAATCATTTATATCTTGTAATATATAACATATTTTTAAACACTGATTTTTAAAATATTGTAACATTTATTATTTTCTTATAAGTGCAAATACATTCGATAAGGTCCCCATGAGCCCGTTTTTTGTTGTTGTTACTCAATACTAAATAGATTAGTATTATACTAAATACTCAATACTAACGAACAACACAGTTGATTTCTTTTTTTCTTTTGTTAATTTGTTTCAGATTTTTTCACGTTTTTCTCCCAATTTGGTAGCCAATTACACCCTGTATTTATATTCAATTCCATGGCCGGTCTGGTAGAACCTAGCCTGATTTCTTGTGTCTGAATTGGTTGCTGATTTTAAAGTGAAAAGGTGACACCTGTGGCTCTCCAGGCCCAGGGTTCTAGGCCTCTGTCATAGGGACTCCTGATTGGTGCTTCCCTGATTGGTGCATCCCTGATTGGTGCTTTCCTGAGTGGTGCTTTCCTGATTGGTGCATGTCTTGGAGGCATTCATGTTTGGTGCAGTAATACAGTTCCAGGTCAAATCTCCCATCAACCCTGCCAGTGTTGATTGTGCCCAGGATGATGCATAATTTATCATAGCGTGGCTTAGGGAGGGAGGGTTTCAGTGTGCAGGATGTTCCACCAGTTCCTCACTCAAGAGCGCCTCCTCTGGCCCTATCAGACGCCCACAGTTTGCCTGCGCCAGCTGCATCAGTTGTGTTACCCTCTGGCGTAGCGACCAAGGCAGTTAATGTTGGCAAATTTCAGAGTGAAAAGAAGCTGCTGGATGGCTCATCCTGTCATGGCACTGTTCTAGCATGTGGATGAGCCCCACGGTCTGCATGCTGTTAAGGCACTGTTCTAGTGTGTGTGTGAACCCCACGGTCTGCATGCTGTTAAGGCACTGTTCTAGTGTGTGGGTGAACCCCATGGTGTGCATGCTGTTAAGGCACTGTTCTAGTGTGTGGGTGAACCCCACGGTCTGCATGCTGTTAAGGCACTGTTCTAGTGGCCGCATTGTCTGTGCACACCAGCGACCCCCACAGGTCAATAGGGCAGCCACGGTTTACCAGTATAAAGCTGTGCATGAAGTGCCTTCATCCGACTCATCTCTATGAAAAGCTGAACTTGTGGACGGCGGTGTGAAAACAAGTGGCGGCAGACATCAGGTGTTTTGTAAGGGAGAGCGCGTGCTTGTCTACGCTCTCCCAAAATTGACAGCAGAGGTTGCAGCAAGTTCTGCTTAGAATACAATTGGACATTCAAAATTGGGAGAAAAAGGGGAAAAAGCATTCGCAAAATGTTTTAAAAAGAGGTGGTGGCTGACTGCGCTAACATGTGCACCCTCCCGAATTGACCTCGCGCCAGTGGGACAGGCCTACAGGTGCTGTCGGACATTCCTAACCGGGGGGAGAGAAAAATAACCCGAATGCCGCAGTTTGTGAATCACACAGCGATCGGGAGTGTGTGGTGGTGGGAACAGAGGACGGAACACCACAAGCTTTCCTGGAACGGGAAATGGATGCGTAAACACGGTGTCACCCTTCCCTTCTCTAAATGTATTGAACACTCAGTCTTACTGACAAGACTGCTTCACCGCCCCCATCATTTTAAACTTAACCCACCCCCTGCTGTGCTGGTAGCTTGGGACATTCCTCAGCATCTGCTCACTGCTCGCGTATGAGTTACGGTCAGAGAGGCCACTTTCTGAGAAGACTGTTGTTTGACCCAGACGAACGGAATCAGCTGAATTCCACCCACCCATTTATTATAAATGAGGAGTATAAACATTATTTTTAATGAGTCAGGAGCCCCATTTGCTGTTGCCAGTATTGCCACTAAATAACCCCCACTAACAGACACACACAGTACTCCAAAGACATATCAGCACATACACGAATAACGTGAATTATTTTGGTTACTATTTCACTCATAACACTCTCTTAACATTAATACACTATGGCTTTCTCTCACACACACGCACACACTCAGAGAGGATCTTTTGATGTGTACGTGGTCACCATGAACATTACATAGGAGATTGGTTACACTTAGTCCAATTTAATTTCATAAGTGATGTATACTATTGTGTCATCTGAAGGTGCAGAATGTTATATATAAGTTATATAAATAAATTATTAAAATGTACAAACATCCTATCAGTGGAAAATCAAAAAACACAAACGTGTGGTTTCTGTGTGGCTCAGTAGGTAGAGCATGGTTCTGTGTGGCTCAGTAGGCATAGTGTGGTTTTGTGTGTCTCAGTAGGTAGAGCATGGTTCTGTGTGGCTCAGTAAGTAGAGTGTGGTTCTGTGTGTCTCAGTTGGTAGAGTATGGTGTTGACAACGCTTAGATTGTGGGTTTGATTCCCACTGGGGCCACATATACTGAAAAATGTATACATTCACTACTGTAAATTGCTTTGGATAAAAGCGTCTGCTAAATGGCATATGGTTTTACAATTATTATTATTTTTCCAGGATCTTCGAGGATTTAAAAGGGGAAGACAATGAAGACTTGTTTAATGTTACTGTAAGCAAAAACTATCATAATTTAAGTCTTTATTTGACCATGTAACTGCACTGCACTTTGGAAATATATGATTTTACTTGGTAAAACTAAAAACGGCGTGGTGTATTTATGTGAATTATCTAAAAGATCATCATGTACATGAATGTATGAACATTTAATTCGCAAATCTGCGAGTTTGAACAGCAATATCGGCACGAATTGTTTTAAACTTTACGTTTTCTGTTTAATTGTTTAAAATTGCCACTGGGTGTCGCTGTTGATTTATCGCTACCAGCAGTTCCCACTGGCGCTCTTTGTGTATAATTATCTCCTTGGTCCTTGTTTCCGGTTCCTCTCCTCCTTGGCGGAAGGACGCATTTGTAGTGAATTTGTTAAGAAAAATGTCTCCGTCCATGTTCAACTTTAATGAAGCCAAAGACAAATTTACAGTAAGTCATTTAATAAAAAATAAAAACATTTTTTACATATCAAGCGTGTATCTCAATGAGACTGGTGCTTTTAACTGGAGATGTGTGGCAAAACGTGTATGTGTTTGGGCAAACGTGCTTTGCCAGGTAGCTAGCGAACGTTAGCCAGCCAGCTAGCTGGACTTCCTGGTAACATCGCCTTGCCAATAGTAACATTAACAATATAGCACGTTTTAGCTAACGTTGTGTATCTGACCTATTCCAATAATGAGTGAGTCAGTCTGCGAGAGACAATTTGTCGTGTAACTTCGCCAAAAGCTGTTAGGGATAATTGTTTGGAAAGGTTGTATGCCCACCCAGCTTGCTAGCGAATTTAGATGGCTAACTCACGTAGCTAGCTAACGATGGCTATGTGTGCGAAGTTATTAAGCGTAATGTTACATAGTTTATCTTCACTAGTAGCATTAGGTGGGTAGCGTAGTGCCAGAGATTATGTCTGGTAGCTGTAACTAGTGTAGCTAGAGTGAAGCTTTGAGTGTGATTGTGCGTTCAGGTGTGTGGCTACCTCGCTAACGTTTACGTTTTTACTACTTATTCTTACAGGCTGCAACTAGAAATGCGCTGGACAACAAAACAAGCAAGCCCTTTTTAACCATTTTCAACCAACTCCCTGGGAAGTAAGTTGAGTTGCTAGTTACCGCAATTTCCATTGCTTGTTTAACTATGTTCTCTCTTATTAAACGATATTAAATTATTAGATTGCCTCTCACATTCAAATTGGTGGACGTAGCACTACGCCAAGTAGTTAACGAAGTCGAGTTTGTTGTTATCATAACACTGCCATTCATGCAGTATGTATTCTAATCACCTTGTTTGTGCTTTCACAGCGAGACCGAGAAGAAAACCACGTTGGACCAAGCTTTGCGAGGAGTCCTTGAGGGGGAAATTGTACGTTTTCATTAAATATGATATGAAATATGCATCCTGTTATTAAATATGACGACATTACTCGGCCGTTTTGTGTGTGGTTCTGGTGTAGTCCTATTACGCCTAACACAACATGAAGTTGACACTGTCCCATTAAGTTCCAAAAAAGTTCTAAAGGACCACAATAAAATCAAGCCTAGTGACTCTTTTGTATCATTTTTTTTCTTCAGGTGAAGAAAAAAAACAGTTGCGATGACTTCCTGTCTCTCATTTACCTCAGTATCGATGGAGTCACTGAAGGTGAGTCCTTGGTTGTAGCCAGGTAGCCCATGGCATAAGTTATGTTGGCAGGACTTGATCAGAGTAGCAGGAACCCAGCCCCCTTCCACACTATTGAGTAAGCGTGTCTTGTTGTGGCGTACCTTTTGAATCCTAGCTGTGGTGTCTCTGGCTGGTTTCATAAGTTCCTGAAGAATGATGTGTGTCCGTCTGTGTTGATGCTAAACATCCTGCTCATAAGCAGGTCTTTGCAGAGACTAATGTTGATATTCCGCTCTGTACATTTGACTAATCACCACTGTTTAATACTGCGTTTTGTAATGTGTATCTATGCTGAAGTCTGTCCAAAAAAAAAGACCGACTGCTAAATGCCAAAATGTAATGATGCATTTGACTGCAGTAGTAATCTTGTTTGTGTTTGCTCTCTTACAGGCATCTGTTCTGCCACAACCCCCTTCTTGCTGCTGGGAGATGTGCTGGACTGCCTGCCACTGGACCAATGTGACAAGATATTCACCTTTGTGGAGGAAAATGTCTCTACGTGGAAATCTGTGAGTATGCTTGACCTATACTATAGGAAACTATAGAACTGGAAACTGGAGGGATGCTGGTTCACTTTCCTGGGGCAAGCAAGGCACTGAACCCTTAACTGCTCCAGGGGCGCCGTACTATGGCTGACCCTGTGCTCGGACCTCTTAGGAGAGGTTCGCAAATAGACACATTCCAATTACCTTGTGTGTAACTTGTGTAACATGGCAATAAAGAATATTCTGTTCTATTCTATTCTACTGCCTGGTTGTTATCTTTACCCATTGGAAAAACAGCTGGTGATTAATTTCAGGAAACGTGATAAGGTTTGACCCAGACCAAAGCAATCAGACTAATTACAATCACCCATGTATTACAAATGATATCCATGTATCGTGAAGGTGTTGGTGGTTAGTTTAGGGCACCAGTTTAAATGTGATTGTTCCATGCAAAAAATATGATTTTGTTCTGTTTTTGTCCTCAGAACTCGTTTTACTCTGCAGGGAAGAACTACTTGTTAAGGATGTGTAACGGTCAGTGTACTAAATTACACCTTTACGCTTTCCCCGTTCTCTTCCCTGCTTTCAAAGATTTCAAATGTATATTTACATTACACTTTATTTAACTTATGAACTTATGGAATTGAATACTGTGATATTGAGTGGAATCATGTAATTAAAATAGATTCACATTTTGGCCATTTGATTGAGATTAATTTTCTGACAAAACATTTTTTCTCTGCTGCTCTGCAAATGGGGTTAAGTAGCCCTAATAAGCCTGTTGTGTCACCTGATGTTGTGGGATGTATGTTTAACCCATGTTTATCTATCTTTCACCCTGCAGATCTGTTGAGGCGGCTCTCCAAGTCCCAGAACACTGTTTTCTGTGGGCGGATCCAGCTGTTCCTGGCCCGCCTCTTCCCCCTGTCGGAGAAATCAGGTGAGATTTCAGCTCTGTCTCAAGCTGGCTTAAACTTACTTTCCGGTGGCGGATAGCATAGCGGTCTAGCGCACTATGTCTTGGCTGGTCCTATACGGTGTGCGCTGCCTGTCAGGGACATGGTTCGAAACCCGTCTCTACCAGACCAGCACTGGTCGTCAGCCCCGATCAGGGGTGGCATTTGGCTGTCCGCCCCAGGGGTAGGGGGGAGGGTGAGCCAGCTCTGGTCCACCGTGAAGCACGTAAGGGTGTCTCCAGAACGTGAGGGGGCGAAGGAGTCTCGCAGGAAGCAGAGTTCGCTGCCCTCAGGCAATTGGCTTGTCTCGGGGATTCGGGTGGGGAGGGCAAATAAAAATAAATGGAGGGTGTAATTGGCTACTAAATTGGGAGAAAAACTGGAAAAAATCAGAAACCAATAAAAAAACTAATTTATATGTACTTCCCAGAAAATTCAACAATCTATCCATCAGCTGCTGTCAATTTAGCCACTTTTTATGATTATGTATCATTAGAATGTGGAGTTGCTATATCAGAGCTGAAGGTCTCATCTCTGTTAAAGTCTTGATCTACTGTTATACCATAAAACCCTCTAATGCTGCTCTGGTTATGGGTCCCAATGACCGTATTGTAGTCACAGAGCTCTGCATTATCTGTGGGGAATTTTCAATATAATATACATGCAACAGTGTACTGTATATTTCACTGTCTAAGGTCTGTGTTGTTTTCAGGAATAAAGTAGGCATGAGCTCACTGTCTTGTGTTCCTAGGGTTGAACCTCCAGAGCCAGTTTAACCTCGACAACGTCACCGTGTTCAACAAGAACGAGCAGGAGAGCACACTCGGTCAGAAGGTGAGTCTCGAGCTGAACGCATGCCGACTGAAACCTGGATCTCTGGGCGAGAGCCTGTGTACACGCATGACACGGGTCATTTGAGATCAGCGTCAGTATTCACTGGGAATAGGCGAAGATGGACATGGTATCTCAGAGCTCTGTACTTCGAAGTCTATACTTTGAGCTGCTACCGGTATATTTCCCAAGTATGGAAAATATGGGAGGGGCTCATCCACCATAAAAAAAAGAGCGGCCATGTATGCAACCAAATATGAATGTATTCGATTTAGTTTGCGCCTGTTTGTTTAGATTTAACAATGCAAAGCTACTCAAAAGAACTGTGACAGAGCAAAAGTGGTGGTGTTGTGGCAAATGGGTGAGGCAGATATTTGGCTTGAAATTACAAACCTTTAAATGGTAGTTTGCTGCCCTCGTTGACTAATTGACAGTTCGCTGCTCTCCCAAAGAAATTGCCGCATCCCTGTTTCTCCACCAGATGGCAAGAAGGTCCTAATTAATGCTGGTCGCAGCCTCTTAACGATGCTTGCTCTGTTTGTGTCGTGTATGGTTTTGTATAGACACCTCCATGACAGAGTATTCTGTCTTCAAGGGGTTTCTGTGCTATATTAAATCCTAACTTGGACCCATCTGCGAATTGATAATTAAGCATGCAAATATGTTATGTTTCTCCTTGTGAAACATGTTTTATGGTAGTTTGTGTGTTTGGCCCACAGCACACAGAGGAGAAAGAGGAAGGCATGGAGGAGGGCGAGATGGGGGATGAAGATGAGCCGGCACCCTGGTGAGAGAGAGACGCTTACCTTGCACTCGCAACGATCTCAACTGCACCTTCTCCATCGAAAGCCTGACAATCACTGCTGACCGCAAAGTCCCTGCCAGCACCCACGCTGTGTCCTTGTTTTCTGAGCATGTTAACTCCTAACGCTTTAAAATTCGAATGATATGTACACCCGGGTAGCGCAACCGGTAAAGCCGCTTGTTCTGAGTGCAGGTTGCCCACTGCAGCCTGGGTTCGAGCCCCGGCTGTGCCAACGCTGCTCTGGCTCGATGGCACCGGTTGGCTGTCCAACCCAGGGGGTGGAGTAAGGCCAGAATTAGTTTACTGCATGCAAAGCAGAGCATCAGAGTTAGTTGAAATCATTTGAATAAAAATGGGAATATTTGTTTTCACAGCTTGCTTTTGGTGAAGGTGTGTGCTACCTCGTGAGGAATGAGTTGCAAAGCTTGTGACATAATTGGCTTACACGAGGACGGATTTTTGTTCTTTGTTTGAGCGACCTGTTAAGTGAGTGATTGTCTTGTTTGTGGACAGCTCCATCCCCATCGACTACAACCTGTACAGGAAGTTCTGGACCCTGCAGGACTACTTCAGGAACCCTGTGCAGTGCTACGACAAATTCTCCTGGATGACCTTTCTCAAGGTGACACCTGTCCTCCACCACCCGATCCACACCTTTCCAAACGGTCATATCACCAGATGGGATCTGGTTACTTTAGAGCTTTGCTCAAGAGAATTTAGCTCAATTCTTGACCTGGAGGACGGGCGGTGTTCTCATGAGGGGAGGACGAATTGAAATAGAGGGTTGAATTGGCTACTAAATTGGGAGAAAAACGGGGGAAATTAATTAAAAAATATATGTATTATACTAATAATAATGTCTTTGAACACGTTGGTGTCATCAGGCAGACCTTTATTAGTGCTACATTGGTCATACTGTAGGATCCTTGGGATTGATTTATGTTCATTTTAGATTGAGCAAAAACAATGTTACATCTAACATTCGATGTTGAATTTGCGTGCTCTTGAATGCCTTGATCCTGTGTAATTTTTATCATGCTCTGGTCGTTGAATGTGCGGTTTCAGGGCTTCAGTTTTCTGTGTTCCCTCATTTCAGTACTCTGACGAGACACTGGCGGTGTTCAAGAGCTACAAGCTGGACGACACACAGGCCTCTAAGAGGAAGCTGGAGGAGCTGAGGACGGCCGGCGGCGAGCATGTCTACTTCGCTAAGTTCCTGACCAGCGAGAAGGTAGCTAACACTACCGCCTGCGTCTAACTGTCCTTCAGCAGGGCGCTAACACTACCGCCTGCTTCTAACTGTCCTTTAGCAGGGCGCTAAAGCTACCTCCTGCTTCTAACTGTCCTTTAGCAGGGCGCTAATGCTACCCCCTGCTTCTAACTGTCCTTCAGCAGGGCGCTAACTCTACCCCCTGCTGCTAACTGCTGTGATTGTGTCTGTGTGCCGTTTTCTTGACGTACACTTAGTACCACTTTGCACCTTTCCTGTGATTTGTCACTTGCTCAGAATGCCCTCTTGTCTCTTCTCTTTCGCAGTTGATGGATTTGCAGCTTAGCGACAGCAGCTTCAGACGCCACATCCTCCTGCAGTATTTAATCCTCTTTCAGTATCTGAAGGGGCAGGTCAAGTTCAAAAGGTGAGCCGCAGAAATGTACTCGCCTGTGTCCATTAAGGCGGGCACAAGGAACCATATAGCATTGTGTACTTATTCTATTATCAGTAGTTATGCTTATAAGTTCTTACATTCTGGGGGCCTCGGGTGGCATAACGGTCAAAGCATTCGCCCGGAGTGCACGCCAAGCCAGCTCGAGTTCGGCGAGAATTGCGAAAGATGTCCCTGTAAGACAGGTGTGTGAGTTCCATCTCGGAGGAGGCGGATCATCACCGGCCTCGGGGAATTGGCTTGGCCCGTAGTGACGGGCGGCAAGTTCGTTGGGGAGGGTGAATCGAAATAAATAGAGGGTATAACTGGCCATCAAATTGGGAGAAAAACATGGAAAAAAATCCAGAAAAAATGTTATTCTATTCTGGTGCAATGATCCTGTTATGACCCCCTAAATACATTCCTTCTCTTCAGCCAGAGAAGGAATCACTTAAATGCTAAAGTTTAAAAAAAGAAATGGGCAAAAACGTAACTGTCTGTGTGGTGCGTAAGTGAGCGATCTCTCTGGGGAACGGGTTCAGCGGTGTGATTTTCTGCATTTTGAGTAGTCGCACGTGTCACAGTTTAGCTTGTTCTCTGTAATGGTGTAACCCTCCCCCCCTGCTGCAGCTCCAGTTGTGTTCTGAACGACGACCAAACCCTGTGGATGGAGGACACCACCAAACTGGTCTACCAGGTCTGCCCTGTTTCTCATGCATTTAATACTGCCTGCAGCGTGGGGCCTCCCGGGCGGTGTAGCGGTAAGAACGTCCGACCGGGACGCATGCTGCCCACTGCGACCGGGGTTCGATTCCACCGGCCGCGCCAGTGTCGGCTCTGGCCGGGAGTGCCACTAGGGGGCGGCAATTGGCTGTCTGCCCCAGGGAGGGGGGGAGGGAAGCCGATATGAGCTCGCTGCGTATAAAGGCCTCGGTATACTTGAAACGAAATCGAATTTGGCGTGTTCGCACTGGTGGGTTTGCGACCAAAACGAAGCACCGCATTTGGCTTTGATCGC
Organism: Aldrovandia affinis; assembly: GCA_029706075.1. Classification (NCBI taxonomy): domain Eukaryota; kingdom Metazoa; phylum Chordata; class Actinopteri; order Notacanthiformes; family Halosauridae; genus Aldrovandia; species Aldrovandia affinis. The sequence continues at coordinate 5,841,476 of JAINUG010000036.1, read as the reverse complement.
ACAGCCCCTCCCGATACACTGTCGCCTGCAATTGGTCAACAATGTCACGTGATTGGTTGCATTTTTAACGCATGTCATTTGGGCCGCTTGTTTCTGGTTTACATCTTGTTATCATCGTGTCCAGCTGTTCCTCTACTTGTATAGCTAGCTAGAACTAACTACATATCTGTTGACAAGTGACTTTTTTTTCCTGCGAATCCAGTTGGCAACTTTGGTCTTAGGGAAATGCACCGCTTTTGTAGCTAGCTAATGTTAGCTTGCTACCAAAATCCTCATTAGTTCAGCTCAGTTCACCACCAATTGTGTGACATAGGCTAGCTGCTAGTCAAGTTAACCAGCTTGCTAATTAGCTACAGTATATTAATACGCATCGTCAGATAACATTTATTCAAAGTTACCATTAAAAGAAAATTAACCCTGCATAGTAATGACAATTGCTGATGCACAGTTGTCTAAATGCAATATAGATCAAGCTAACCCATGGTCTACTACATTAAAAAAAAAAAAGTAACTTGATCTAGCGACTAGCAAGCTCCTCTATCTGGCGTGGAGCATGATTAAATGAACAGACATCAAGTTGCAGCGAGTATACCGACATTTGCACTGTATTCGACGGCAGTTCGACAGCCTGTGCGAGCGTGCAAAATTCGATTTAGTTTCAAGTTATTGAGGCCTTACGAGTGGCTCTGTGTACCGGAGTTACAGTTGACGGCTTGGTGAGTGCCGGCTCAGAGGAGGTGGTACATCGCCTTTGTCACTGCCGGTCTTGGGGCTACCGCAGCGAACTCATAATATGAGGGGGTGGACAGTTGACGTGAAAAAATAGGGTATAATTGGCTACTAAATTGGGAGAAAAAATGGAGGGGGAAACTGAAAATCTAAGAAAAAAATACTACCTGCAGCATTTAAGGCAAATGAGATGTGGAACCCTTAATTACATAGTCACATATGTATACACATACACACTTTAAGGATATTGTGCAACGGTGAAATCCTTCCCCTCCAGCTGCTGAGAGAGATTCCACCGGATGGAGACAAGTTTGCCACCATGGTTGAGGTAAGCCCACAAAAGGATCATTTTACCTGTTTTCTGCTGTTTAACATGTTGCCCTTTATCCTTATTGTAGTACAAATGCAGTGGGAATTATTCAAGCTAAAGTGACATTACTGTTCAGTGTACTGAAACCTACAATCTCCCACAATGTGAAAGTATTAGAATGAGAAACCCAGGGTTGTTGTTTTTTTGGAGGGGGGGTGTTTCTAATTCTATTTCAAATGGCCACACTGAATGCATGAAATGGATGGGGGCCAAAGCTGATTGGTTTGTGCAGGACACAGATGGCTTCCAGTATGTACTTTTACCCCTCCGAGTTGAAACGTTGCGACTTTGAAACATGACTGTTCCTGGTGTGGAGAAAGCTGAGACCGTGTGCGTGAGCTGTGCTCTCATCTTTGGCAGCACATCCTGAACACGGAAGAGAACTGGAATTCCTGGAAGAACGAGGGCTGCCCCAGCTTCGTAAAAGAAAGGTACCGCACAGTAACTTCAGAAGAGCGCTAAGCATTCATTTTAAATGGTTGGAAAGGTTTTAACCAAAGAAACGAAACCTCGTATTGAAAACCTCACACGTTGCCAACTGTGGCTAACAAAAATGGCAAAAGAGCTTTCTACCATCTTTAGAGGTTACGCAAATGTAGCAATTCGTTTGTGCGTGCGTGTGTGTGTGTTTGAAAGAATAAATGACTCGATTTGTTAGCCTTGAGCAGTGCAAAGACAACAGCATAACAATCGGTCCTGTTAAGAAGCAGAAAGGTCAACACCTATTCCCACGTACCACTGGAGTTCTCTTTGTACTCCAGATGTACGCAACAGCGTTTAGACCTGTGTGGACGCGTCACCCCCCTCTTCTTGAGTGTGAAAGGGAAGTAGAAAGCCTAGCAAAAGGATCTAAACTTGGTTGTTGATGGAAACTGGACTTCTCCATCCTGTCGGTCCAAGACCACCCTTAAGGCCCACCGTGGTCACCTGCATAAGTACCGTCACGTGTGTTGAGCTGAGGGAAGCCAGTCCGTTACAGTGTGGATGTGTTTGTGCCCCAGACCAGCCGACACCAAACCCGCTCGGCCCACCAGGAAGAGGCAAGCCCCCGAGGACTTCCTGGGCAAAGGGCCTGACCGGAAGATCTTCATGGGCAAGTAAGTACCAACCTCGCTGTGTTAGTAACACATTTACAACACGTTTGCGTAGCCACTCGTAAATGCGTGTTGGGAGAGTACAGAGTAGTGCAGCTTCCCATAAATGTGGAGCTGCAATGGGAACTGTCAACCACTTGTTGAACAACCTCGAAAAATGTGTTCAGATAAGTGAAGTCCCTGATAGACTATTGCAGCAGCTCTGACCATTTTTGGGTTTTGTGAAATCTCCCTCTCTCCCTTTCTCTCTCTCCCCCCCACTCTCTCTCTCTGTCAAATTCAAATTCTAAAATTCAAATGGGCTTTATTTGCATAAACTTGTGTTGCTAAAGCATTAATATACATATATGAGAATAACAACACCGAAGAAAAAAACAAAACAACATACAGGTAACCCACCCCCTCCCACACATATGTACCCCACATTACAGCATTTTAACAAACAAACAACCCACCCCCTCCCACATACATATACCCCACATTATAGAATTATGGAACCTCTGTTCTATATATATATATATATATATATATATATATATATATATATATATATATATATATATATATATGAGACAGATACCATATTAGCCCACATCCTCTCTCAAATTATGAAGGGAGATATGTATTGAGCTTCCACCTTTATTGCAATAGTGACCTCTCCAATTATTTTTAATTTGTCTGTGTCTGGTAGGTATTGCTATTTATTTATTAGGCATATATTATTATTAGTATTACAACCAAATGTAGCCCCCGATTGGGGCTAACGGCCAGGGCCGGTCTGGCAGAGACTGGTTTCGAACCACGTCCCTGATAGGCAGCTCACACTTTTACACTTGTACAGGACCAGCCAAATACGGGTGCATTAGACCGCTACTCTATCCGCCAGCCCCCAATTATCACAATGTATAACATGTTAATCCTTGCATGTTGTGAGCTCTGCTTGGATGAATTCACCCTGGGGCGATGGGTGCTTTTTAGAGTAAAACCTTGCAGGAGCAATAACTCCCTCAGTCTGTTCCTCTTGATGTGTCGAGAGTTGTGTACATTTGTGTAGATTGTGTAAACTGATGTGTGTCGTTCGCAGCGATGAATTGACGCGACTGTGGAACCTCAACCACGATAACATGGAGGCCTGTAAATCAGACAACAGGTACGAATTTTGAATGTACAGATTTTGAATGTAAATGTATGTATTTGCAGCTTTTGTGCTATTTTTCCCCCCTTTTTTGTATTTTCATACAAAAATATTATATTATGTTATAAATCCTGAAGTGAAGATAAATGTTATCTAGAGAAAAGTATAGAATGAGAATGATTGTGTGGAGTGATTGGATGCTCGTCCCCCTGCAGGGAGTTCATGCCGACTCTGGAGGAGTTTTTCGAGGAGGCAATCGAGCAGGCCGACCCGGCGAACATGGTGGAAGACGAGTACAAGTACGCTCAACCTTCTCACCATGTAAAACACACACAACCTGCCAAAAACACTTCACCATGTAAAGCACACACACACACACAACCTGCCAAACACCTCACCATTTAAAACACAGACACACAACCTGCCAAACACCTCACCATGTAAAACACACACACACAACCTGCCAAACACCTCACCATGTAAAACACACACACACACACACAACCTGCCAAACACCTCACCATGTAAAACACACACACACACACACACACACACACACACAACCTGCCAAACGCCTCACCATGTGAAACACACACAACCTGCCAAACGCCTCACCATGTAAAACACACACACAACCTGCCAAACGCTTCACCATGTAAAACACACCCACATACACACACAACCTGCCAAACGCTTCACCATGTAAAACACACCCACATACACACACAACCTGCCAAACGCTTCACCATGTAAAACACACCCACATACACACACAACCTGCCAAACGCCTCACCATGTAAAACACACACACAACCTGCCAAACGCTTCACCATGTAAAACACACACACACACACACACACACACACAATAGAGGGGCGAATTGGCTACTAAATTGGGAGAAAAACTGGGAAACGTGTGGTACTGGGTAAAATCAAAGGGTGGCTGTTGCCACCTTGCTGGTGAGGAAGTTGGCGAACATTTTGAAATGCAGCAACTCTTTTATTAAATAACCCCTCTCCCCCGGCAGGGTGGTGAGGAACTCAAACTATGGCTGGCGGGCACTGCGCCTGCTGTCCCGACGAAGCCCCCACTTCTTCCAGCCGACCAACCAGCAGTTCAAGAGCCTGGCCGACTACCTGGAGAGCATGGTCATCAAACTGGCCAAAGAGCTGCCGGTCAGTAACCCTAACCCCCTGCCAGATCCATGCAGCCCTTTCAATAAAGTCCACGTCCTTGTCCATCGTCCTCTTCGGTCCGTGGGAAACGAACCCACAACATAAGTGTTGTCAGCGCCACGTTCCACCTACTGAACCACACAGAACCATGCTCTATCTACTGAGCCACACAGAACCATGCTTTACCTACTGAGCCACACAGAACCATGCTCTATCTACTGAGCCACACAGAACCATGCTCTACAGCCGTGGCCAAAGGTTTTGAGAATGACACAAGTATTGGTTTTCACAAAGTTTGCTGCTTCACTGTTTTTAAATCTTTTTGTCAGATGTTACTATGGTATACTGAAGTATAATTACAAGCATTTCACAAGTGTCAAAGGCTTTTATTGACCATTACATTAAGTTTATGCAAAGAGTCAATATTTGCAGTGTTGACCCTTCTTTTTCAAGACCTCTGCAATTCGCCCTGGCATGCTGTCAATTAACTTCTGGGCCACATCCGGACTGATGGCAGCCCATTCTTGCATAATCAATGCTTGGAGTTTGTCAGAATTTGTGGGTTTTTGTTTGTCCACCCGCCACTTGAGGATTGACCACAAGTTCTCATGGGATTAAGGTCTGGGGAGTTTCCTGGCCATGGACCCAAAATTTCGATATTTTGTTCCCCGAGCCACTTAGTGTTCTTAGGCAAAATTGTGAGTGAGCCCACTCCCTTGGCTGAGAAGCAACCCCACACATGAATGGTCTCAGGATGCTTTACTGTTGGCATGACACAGGACTGATGGTAGCGCTCAACTTTTCTTCTCCGGACAAGCTTTTTTCCGGATGCCCCAAGTAATCGGAAAGGGGATTCATCAGAGAAAATGACTTTACCCCAGTCCTCAGCAGTCCAATCCCTGTACCTTTTGCAGAATATCAGTCTGTCCCTGATGTTTTTCCTGGAGAGAAGTGGCTTCTTTGCTGCCCTTCTTGACACCAGGCCATCCTCCAAAAGTCTTCGCCTCACTGTGCGTGCAGATGCACTCACACCTGCCTGCTGCCATTCCTGAGCAAGCTCTGCACTGCTGGTGCCCCGATCCCGCAGCTGAATCAACTTTAGGAGACGGTCCTGGCGCTTGCTGGACTTTATTGGGCGCCCTGAAGCCTTCTTCACAACAATTGAACCTCTCTCCTTGAAGTTCTTGATGATCCGATAAATGGTTGATTTAGGTGCAATCTTACTAGCAGCAATATCCTTGCCTGTGAAGCCCTTTTTGTGCAAAGCAATGACTGCACGTGTTTCCTTGCAGGTAACCATGGTTAACAGAAGAAGAACAATGATTTCAAGCACCACCCTCCTTTTAAAGCTTCCAGTCTGTCATTCTAACTCAATCAGCATGACAGAGTGATCTCCAGCCCTCTCACCTGTGTTAACGAGAGAATCACTGACATGATGTCAGCTATTCCTTTTGTGGCAGGGCTGAAATGCAGTGGAAATTGTTTTTTTGGGAGTAAGTTCATTTTCATGGCAAAGAGGGACTTTGCAATTAATTGCAATTCATCTGATCACTCTTCATAACATTCTGGAGTATATGCAAATTGCCATCATAAAAACTGAGGCAGCAGATTTTGTGAAAATTAATATTTGTGTCATTCTCAAAACTTTTGGCCATGGGTGTACTTACTGACACACAGAAACACAATTTTTGTTTTGAAAGATTTCTATGCTAAATAAATGTTTTCAAATGTGTTGTTATCCCCCTCTCCCCCACACAGAAGGACCTCCCGTCGGAAGAGATCAAGACCGGAGAGGAGGATGACGACGACAACGGGGACACTCTGCTCAAAGAGAGCAACGACAGTGAGTTCTGAAGGACCCCCCTTTTTTCCCCCCCATTTGTCTTCATTGGTTCACTTGAATTCAAGTGTAAATCTGTGTTTCAGGACAAGCTCACGAGTCGCACTCCGTTTTCCTCTAGGCCCCGGGATCCAGAACAAACTGGTGTCCAACCAGCAGATGGACGAGATTGCGGCCAAGCTGGGTGGCCAGTGGAAGACTCTGGCGGTCCAGCTGGAGATGAAGGCAGTGGAGGTGCGGGAGATCGAGACGGACAGCGAGGACGTGGACATGCAGGCCAAGCTGCTGCTGGTGGCCTGGCAGGACCGCGAGGGGAGCCAGGCCACCGTGGAGAACCTGGTCTCCGCCCTCAGTGCTGCCGGATTCCCCAAGATCGCCGAAATACTCAGCGACACGTAGAAACTCCCACCCCCCCCATTTTCTGTTTTACTTTTTATTCGCTCTCCTTGTAAAAACAAAACAAAAAAACATACCACACACACACACACACACTTTCTTTATTAACTAGTTGTTTTTAAATAAATGTTTTGTTAACTGTTCTGGGTGAGCACAATCTTGATTTCCTCTCTAAGTACCTGCATTTGTCTGAGGAGGACGAAATCAAATAAATAAGAAAATTAAGGCCTCTGGAACAGTGGCTAATCTGCGAGGTAGAGGCAAGTCTATCTTGCCCCCACGTGTAGTGAGACAGATGGTTTGAGAGGCAAAAGGAGGTCCAAGGGGCACAGTTCAAGATCTCCAAAACAACCTGGCATCTTGGGGTTACAAGGTGTCTAAAGCTCTACCATTCAACGACGCCTACACGACAATGGCCCTTATGGCAGAGTTGCAAGAAGGAAGCCTCTTTTGAAGACAATTCACCGAAAAAGGCACAAACGCCAAACCAAGAATCTGAAGGAACTAGAACAATTCTGTGGTTGAGGATCCCCCCAAGAAGTTCCATAACCTCATACGACACTAGACGGTGACTACTTGCTGTTATAATGGCCAAGGGAGGAACCACAAAGTACTGATAACAGGTGTGAATATTTGCGATTCTTGATTTTTCTGGGGAAAAGAATTATCATTTGTCAACCGTACGATTGGGTTGTGCCAATGCATTATTAAAGAATATGGTTTTCAGAATTTTGTGAGCATAAAACAAAGCTCATTACTTGTATAGTTTATTTTATACGATCTCTTTTGCTCATCTTTATCAAGGGTGTGAATAAAAATGGAGTCTACTGTACATGTATGGAGAATACAATCTGTATTGGGACTAATGGTTGGGCTAGCCCCATCTCGGATGTGGTGTGATTTACGAATAACCTGACACATACCCAGCTCCTTATCCACGCCACACACTGCTGTTAGATTCTAATAATGCATTTTAAAAAGTACCATGCGCTCTACAATATAACTCCAGCACACAGCAACCTCATATCGGCTTTTCCTCTCCCCTTCCAATTGCCGCCCCCTAGTGGCACTCCCAGCCAAAGCCGACTGGCGTGGCTGGTGGAATCGAACCCTGGTCGCAGTGGCCAGCGTCAAACGTACCACTACACCACCCGGGAGGCCTATAGACCTATTTTGACACCGATTGGTGATGATTGTCAGTGGGATCAAATTGCGTATTTTGTGCAAGTTAACTGAAAAATGTGGCTTCAGTGTCATATAAAGTTTTGTGTGTGAATGAAACGGTTTTGCAAATATGCTCATTTTTCAAAATTGCTGAAAATACAACATCCAATAAAAACTAGGAACATGTTCCATTTGGAATGGGTATACATACAAATTTCAAACCCGACATGCTGGTGATTCATTCAAACAATCCATGCTGATATTGGATTGCAAAATTAACGCTGGGGTGAGCTTTTGGCCCAGGTCTCCATTTTCACACCCTTTTTTGGAAATCAGTGATAGATCTAGTAAAAAAAAAAATACAAATCCGAATCCGATTAAGCACCAGTGTTCCTGGGTACCCTTGAATACACACGCATGGTGCAGGGCACCTCCTGTCCTTTAGAAAAATCATACAAATCACACAACCAACTTCAGTATAACAGTTTATTTTTCCCCCATGTATGAAAAGCCAGCAATCAAATAACTTACGACAAAAATAAAACAAATGTTCCTTTTTCTGGGTTTATGACGGCGGTGACTGAAGAGGACATTGGGCTTTGAGATGTGGAGTGAGCAGAAAGACTCCGTGTGGCGATGGACAGAGGGGCTCACACGTCATGCACTTAACAGAAGAACAATGTACGCAGGGTCACGAGAGCAAAAAAATCACCTTTTACAGAATTGGAACCCGGTGGAAATTGGAATTAAATTGTGCAATCTTCAAAAAGATCCGTCCTTAAAGCTATAGATAGACAAGTTGGCTTTCCTGGACTGCTGTCGACTCTTTGCCCTCTCAAACGTGTGTTAAAAACACAGCTGGGCAGCTCGATGTTACACCTCGAGTGCCAACGTTTGCTGGATTCACCTTGCTAAAGCCCTGTCTCTCAACCCTGGCCCTGGTTACCCAACAGTGTGCCAGCAAACCTCGATCAATGAACATCCCTGTTCACAATGTGTACCAAGCGCAGACCTGAGCAGAGACCTCTTGCAAATGTCCTGTAGATTCTTTTGTTATTTATATATATATAGCACACAAAAGAATGTTGTATCCAGGTCAGTTTGTGTCAGTCAAACCATTAAGTCGATTAACCCAAAAACCATAAGTGATGGGACTCCAGGACCAGGACTGGTAAGAGTTGCCATAACCAATAAATCTGCATTATGAAATGCTCCCGAATGCACGTCATAGGACCCATTTCTCTATGTCAAAAAAAAGCCTGGACAAGAGTGTACAGGACCACGGACAACTTCAAAGTAATACTACACTACCGCGTAATAAGCATGAAATCTTACAGGTCAAAAGGTCTTTTTTCAAAAAATATATTCATTTAAATGTGAAAGGTAATGGGAGGAGCTAAGCTTGCCCTTCTCTTAACGTCGGTTCCGGGTTCGGAGATTAACAGAACCTTGTCCGGCTGGTCGCCCGTTTGGGTTATGATGCGTATGGATGATAGCAAGGCTTGCATCCGCCCTGGTTACCAAAACAAAATATTAAGGTCAGAAGTTTAAAGACACCAATATTTATTGCACATCTATGCAGACAGTGCTCTGAAATGGCCGTTTGTGGAGTTTGCCCCGGGGTTACTGCTCCTTGTCGATGATCTCTAGCCGCCGGGGTCCGTAAAGCAGGACGTACGCGATGTGCCAGTCCCCGCCGCCCGACAGTCGCAGAATGTCCTCCGGTGACACCACGCTCACCTTGTCGTCGTCGAACTTCACCCACTCATCTGGGGGAGGAAACAACGGCAATGTTCAGGTGCATTCTGGGTAATGGGACAGCCAGGTTCCCAAACCCCCTGGGCCACGTGTTCGTTAAACTCCACCATCAGTGCACCGGACTCAACTGATCGACACTCGTTCAGTGGTTAACGAGTCGCCCACTGCAGCCTCGGTTCAAAACCCGGCTGAGACACGTTTGGACGAAGGCAGTTTGGATGCAAACGTAAGAACACACGATTAAAAGCGGGGAAAGCAAGTCAAACTGGGCTTATGAATTTAAATTATAATTATAATACATTTAATTTATAATGCACTTTTCATTATAAGTAAATCTCTTAAGTGCTACAAAAGCATAAAATAAAGAAAAAACAAACAATGAGATGCATAAAAACTAAAAACAAGTGAAGAAAAGGCCTCATTTAAAAAGGAAGGTTTTTAGGCCTGAACGCAAATGAGAAGCCAGAGCTTGATGACTCTCCCATATTATATTACAGGCATTTGGCAGACACTCTTATCCAGAGCGACGTACAACAAAGTGTTAACCGTAGTCAAGAACAGTTTAGCTGAAAGGGGGACTGTTTATCATTCAAGTCTCCTGTTTGGGAACAGTACGGCATTGTTCAACTTCATAACTAATTTGGGTGGAGTGCAAATCCAGCTCCTCATTGCATTTAAACAGCCTCTCGTTGATCATTCAGACTGGGCCAAAGCAATAACAAACACCATAGGTGTTTTTATAGCAGAGAACACAGGTTTTAAACGCGTTGAAAGTGATTGAGCCCTGCTACGAAGTTCTCTCTCGTCCGCATTTCAGTACTTTGCTCAGTGAATTATGGCCAATTAGCCACTGAAATGAAAAGCAATTTTATGTTTTCATTTCTTTTTTTGCCCGCTGTACCAAAAACGTACCGAACCGTGACTTCAAAACCGAGGTACGTACCGAACCATGACTTTTGTGTACCGTTACAGCGCCAGTCAGAATCAGAACACACACACGGCTCGTGAAGAGAAGAGAAGAGAAGCTGTTTTGCTCTCAAACTCGTCTCACCTTCTTTCCTCTTGACCCAGGCCACGTAGTGTCCGGACGAGCTGGACCGGCCCTGGTGGGTCAGAACCGCCTGCAGGTCGTAGTACCCGCTGCAGTTGGAGCCCAGGTCTGGGGGGGAACATCGCAAATGATTAAAACACCGCTTCACACAGTTTCCTTTAAAACGGAGGGGAACCAATGGAAATATGCGATATATTTAGGGTTCATTCAATTGCATAGTGCACCAATAATCAGAGCCGGCTGAACGAACCCTAAATAAATAAATAGCATTTTTTCCTCTATTGGCTTGTTTTTAGTTTGCCCTCTACAGTGTTGCATTTCAGAGTAAAAATTTTAATTCTGTAAATACTTCACTTCTTGGTTTAAATTGAGCTACAGGGCCAGTTATGGGTGTTACATGTGCCATTCTGTAAAGAGCATCTGCAACATGGTTAAATGTGAAACCCTTTGAGACGGATTTAGAAAATGCTTTTAGACCAGGAGGCCTACAATCCATGAGAATATCTCAATGCAGTGGTAATACTGCCGTAGATACTAAACTGTAACCGTGTTCTCTGAATGTGTCTGAAGTTGCTGTGTAAATGTGCACGCACTCACCGTTCTCAAATGAGAAGGGTTCATATTTCACGTCCTTCGGCGGCCCCGGCTTCTTTTCCACCTGTTGGCCAATCAGAAAACACTTAGAAACGCCGCTGCTCGATGCCTCGCCTTGTTAATACACCACTCCAGAGGAGCGCCACGGGGACCGTGGCCATGCCGCCCGGTGGTGGTGGTATTGTCGCCCAAGGAGGGAGGGATTCAGGAGTCTCATCATACAGCAAAACAGCACCCCCTGCTGGTCAATCATGTCTTAACTTGTGGGCCACGGTGTCTGACATCACATTTGGGAGGAGAGTGGGTGCTTGTCTACGCACTCCCGAATTCAGAGGTCACAGTTTAGGATACGATTGGGATTTCCAAAATTGGGAGAAAGGAAACTTTTTAAAAACAATGGTTCCTTCTGCACCACTGATTGGTCGAGAGGCGGCACACTCGCCTTCTGTTGCTGCTGTTCCAGCTTCCTGTCCTCCATCTCCTTGAACTTTGACCTCACGTCCACCATCTTCTCCTGCAGCTCGGCGGTGCACAGCTCGTAGACGTCCAGCATCAGGGGGAACTTGACGTCCTGTGTGAATCGGTCACGTTTATGAGGAAAGAACAAACGCCCAGCATTGTAGGGGGAATGGGAGACGGGGTTCTCCTCCCGTACGACTGGCTCTCGAGGGCTTACCTTCAGGACTTTGGCGTTGACGGACTCCTTCTCTTTGTAGAAGAAGCGCACCATCTGAACAGTCAGATAGGCAGGCAGCCGGCCGATTTTAGACTGAGGAGAGATGGGGGGATGGGACGTGAAACGGTGCGTTTCGAAATGACTAGATCATTTTGGGTTTTTTAAACCGTCGTATTTATTTCAATTCACCCTCCCCAAACGAGTCATCTCTACAAGGCAAGCCAATTCTCAGAGGGAAGCAAACACCGCTTCCTTCGAGACTGAATTCGCCCACCCACGTTCCAGACACACCCTTACGTGCTTCACGGCGGACTCGAGCCGGCTCACCCTCCCCCTCCCCCTGGGGCGGACAGCCAAACGCCACCCCCGATTGGTGCTGACAACCAGGGCCAGTCTGGCAGAGACAGGTTTCAAACCGCGTCCCTGACAGGCAGCGCACACTCGTATTGGACCAGACAAAATACGGTGCATTAGACCAAATTTAATAATGCAAGGTTCAAGGACTTTGAGGACATGACATGCAAATAGTAAATCCATGCTATGTGTTCTTATGTGCCATATGTGTGCATTATTCAACTTACAATGTACTTCTGTAAAACGTTTTTAAAACCAGATCGTTTTTTGTTTTTTCATTATAGACAGATGTTTAGCCTCTCCTCATCCCACAACCAGTTTATCAGGGAGATTGTGTGATTGTTTTTTCATTATAGACAGCATGTTTAGCTATAGAAACAGAACTACAACTCATAATCAACAGAAAGCAAAGCACTCTACAAAACTCAAGTACTATAACTGGGTAAAATAAATACAATCAAGCACTTTAAATTAGGTTTCCAATCAGATTTATGAATAATTCCTGCTCTCTTCTGTAATATGTACAATGGCAACCCTAAAAACTGTGTTCTGCCCCATCTGTGACTGAGGCATTGTGGGCCTGCACTGTGACTGCATTGTGGGCCAGATGTCAGGTGATATCTGGAGACTATTTGAAACAGAATACCCTCTACAGAGATTTCTGTAGCTGTAACATCATATAATTATACACACAGCTATCAAACAGAGTATGGCTGTACTCACAGATTTTATATACAAAGCATTTCTCTGCAAAGATGGAGACAGCTTGGTGATCTCTTCCTGCAGACGCTGTTGAGAGAGGGAGAGAGAGACATTTGAGGGGTTTCAAGGTTTCCTACAGTTTTTAATGTAAAATTATCAAAAAACTTGGAATGATCAAAGGACCTAGGACCTTATTTGTACTGTAAACTTGTGTGCAACTTCAGTAAACTTTTGACTACAGTATAATTTTAATCCCGCCTACTACAACCATTTATCTGGGAAAACAGGATGCAGACACTGGCAACCACCATTGGGGTGTGAACTGTACATCAACACATTTTCATCAACCTTCGAGCACTTCCATGCAAAACCATCTGCGGATTTAATCGCGTTCAAACTCTTCCCAGGACCTGTGGGCAACCCTGGGCGACTCACCAGACGCAGTCCGGTTGCCAGATATTTCACCTCCTGGTTTATGAAACAGCTGAGCTGCAGCTGGCTTTCCTTGCCCTGGGCAGGATCCTCCTCTTCAGTCTCTGTGCATTTCATACTGGGGGACAGGGTTAAGGGTGAACAACATCAAACAGCACTCGATACGCACCTGGGAGGAATCAATGGTGTTTTTTTGTTCGGTTTTTTCTGTTTTTTTCTCCACATTTTTAGTGTCCAATTATACCCTCCTTTTCACGTCAATTATCCCCTCCCTCATATCTTTCAAGTTTCCTGCCGTAGTCCTGAGACCGGCAGCGACATGCGGCGGAGCACCGCCTCCTCTGAGCCGGAACCCGCCATGCCATCACCGTACATAGAGCCACTCCTATACGCAGCAAACTCATATCGGCTTCCCACCCCCCTGCCCCCTCCCTGGGGTGGACAGCCAATTGTCGCCCTTAGTGGAACTCCTGGCCAGAGCCGACTCCGATCGCGGCCGGTGGAATCAAACCCTGGTCGCAGTGAGCCTCATCGAACGTTCTACCGCTACACCACCCAGGAGGCCCGTGTTAAAACTTTTGACGTGAAGTATTTGTTTGTTCCATGTCTTTCGTGAAGAACAGGATACTAGACCACTTTCCAGAATGACAATATTGTACTGGGAAACAGTAGCCTTAGAAACGGTTTAGAACACAGTGCTATCCCCAAGGGCCACAAGTGGACCCACATTTAGGATTGCAGGGTCCATTCGTGACCCATAAGCGGCTTTTGAAGGATACGTGGTTTCAAACTCCAACCCGAAATACTGATCGATGAAGTTCTTTTTGGCTGGGGGCACAGTGTCTCCACTCTCAGAATCAGTCTGGGGGTGAGAAGGGGGAGAGAGTCTTTGATCAGGAAACTTAAAAGTACTTAAGTTACATTTAAAAACAAAACAAATATATATATATATTCATACAAACCTTCCACTACAAATCTCATAACCAACATCAGCTGCGTTGTGTATACACTCACTTATTTTGTACACGCTATATAAACCAAAGTAATGGATTCAATCGAGATCAGGGGTAGCCTGAATTTGTAAAACCCCTTAAAGTGAACACTCAAAACACTCGTAAGAAATGGAGAATGACGGGCCTGCTGTTCACCAGGACTGTCTGAACTCGACGTGAACGCGAGAATCACACACAGTGAGTGCAAAGCCAGTCCACACAGCTGCGTAGTTCACTCAGCGCATCTGTGAACAGTGTTACTGGCTCATTTCAAACTGACCTGAGAAATGGCTCAACGTCAAGTATAAAGAACCTCAACAGCAAGGGGGTCTACTTCTGCTTGCAGTCGATATGCAAGGCTCGAGCTGTCACATTGACACAGCAATCGATGTGGATCTTAAAAGACCCTGTACATGAACTGGTGTCAAGGACTGGTTTTAATTTCCAGATTACCATTGTGGCCGTGTCGTCAGGTTAGCAGACAATACTGGAATATTCCCATTAAGGAATACATGTATAGCAAAATATATAATACAGAACAATATATAGCCATTTCTACACTTCTGTGAGATATTGCTAGATCCCAGTGTAGGTGGAAGTTGCCCCCAAGTTTTTTTCTTCATAATGGCTATGGTTAGGATTTTGCGAGGGTTAGCTGGTTCGTAAACCGGTCCTGAGCGACAACTTCTGACTCGAGCAATGCATTCATGACTCTGTAAACAATTGTTATATTTTTGTGGCAACCGGGTTGAATAAGCTGGGGAAAAGGCTCGTAACTCTGGCTCAATGTGATCAGGGGCATCATGATCGATTACAGCACACTGTCGCAAGCCTTTTCCCTGTGTCATTAGAACGTGGTGATTCCGTAAACCCGGAAAAGCGTGCCTTACCTCCGTGGGGCTCTCGAGAAGTTGCGGCTCCAGCTTCTGCTGCAGGACCCTCATCATCTGCAGCCAGCATTCGTTGGCATCCTGATGTTTCCCCCAAAGAGGCACAGGGTTACCAAGGTTACAGTGCGACAAGGAAAAAGCCGCCACAACCACAAACTGCCATCCCTTTTAAGATTTTGTTAGACTTCCCCATTTTCTCCCAATTTAATTACAGCCTCTCTTTTTCATGTCAATCCCCCCTCGTATTGTGAGTTTGCTGCCGTAGCCCTGAGACCGGCAGTGACAAAGGTGATGTACCGCCTCCTCCGAGCCGGCACTCGCCAAGCTGTCGATTGTAACTCCGGTACACTCCTATACGTAGCAAGCTCATACCGGCTTCCCTCCCCCCTCCCTGGGGCGGACAGCCAATTGCTGCCCCCTAGTGGCACTCCTGGCCAAAGCCGATACTTTTTCGAACGTTGTAACCGCTAGACCATCCGGCCGGCCCCACCCCTACCTTTATATTGCAACACATAGCCTGCAAAGGGAGTCCATTCCCGGCTTGGTACCGCGCATTGTATCGCTTGGACGCTTATTGTCTATTGCTTTGTGTTTGGACATTGCACTGGATGCTGCTCATTGTTCATTGTTTTGTTTTTCACTACACCAGCTTACCAAGTTAAATTCCTTGTATGCTTTATGTGCTTGGGAACTCTGACTCTGATTCTGATCCTTCCAGTGATGTGGAAAATCATCCGATCGGTGTGTCTAGACCCCTGGATTGCAGACTGAAGCTAGCAGAAGTGGTTTTGGTTTCTGAGGAGCAGTGGCGGAGCAGAGAACAATGAGCGGCTCACCTGCTGGAGGTACTGGCCCTGGTCGCCCTTCTCGGCGAACTGCGGGAACGCCATGTGGAGGAACTGCAGCAGGATGATGGGCGGTATGCTGGAGGAGGTCTTCTCCATGGACTCAAACAGGTCCCGCATCGCTGCCCAAACCAATACACAATGCACAAGCTCAATCTCCCCCCCAACACAAGACCAAAGACACATGAGACAAGGGCCCAGCCACAGCCTGTTCAGCGTGCACACTGGACCTCGAACACGGGAAGTCCAGTGAGCCGAACACGCCCAGCCACATAATCCAACAGTTCTTCCTTCCGGATGGAATTTGCCCACCCATGTTCTGGAGACTGCCTTATGTGCTTCCCAGCAAACTCGAGCCGAGCCGAGCCGAGCCGGCTCACCCTCCCCTCTCCCCCTCTCCCCCTGGCCAAACAGCCAAACTCTGCCCCCGATCGGGGCTGACGACTAGGGCCGGTCTGGTAGACACGGGTTTCGAACCGCATCCCTGACAGGCAGCGCACAGAGTATTGGACCAGCCAAAATACAGTGCGTTAGACCGCTACGAGATCCACCAGCCCAAGGTAGCGTTTTTTTCAGCCCCCGGGCGCGAGTGACAGGCTCCCATATGAAGCGACGCTCACAGAGAGCAGAGGTAACGCAGTTTAACTGAGGCCTTTGTTTACCTGCTGTGATGTACTGTGAAGAAGCATTTGCTCCCGAAGACCTCAGGGCACCAGCGTACCTGCAGAGAGAGGCCAAACGAAGGAATCAACATCGCTGAGCCTGCTCTACAGCCTGCGCTGAACACAGGAAATAAGGGTAATAACGGGCTCTTTCTATACACCCCACAAAAGAACTGGGAATATTGACTACGTGTTAAAGAGAACACTGTGGTGAGTTTGGTGACCTGGACTGGCATGGTTTAAAACTAAATTGAATTTTACTTTGTCAAGCTCACAATGACTAACTAGTAGGTGTGTGACGGTGCACGTATTCATACCGAACCGTTCGGTACAGGACTTACGGTTCAGTACGCGCTGTGAACCCAACGAATGCAGTCTTGCTCTAACCACTAACGCACAACTTGTTTTGCATGCAGTTGCAGCAGTATTGACACTTTTTTCATTGAAGAAAGATAGATGTGCCTTACTTTGTTCAGTAAATTATGGCCAATTAGCCACTGTTTACAAACTTCATAATAAATTAAAAGCAACTTTATGCTTTGCATTTCTTCTCCCCCCACTGTACCAAAATCGTACAGAACCAGGACTTTTTTGTATCAAAAAATAACATCTCACTGCACACCACTAATTTACCAGTGCCACACTCGATACTCGGTTTCTTAGAAATTGTACAATTTGGCCACCATTAAGTTGGAGAGCTGGAGTATCAGAGCAGCAGTGGTTGGTGAAGGACCCGAAGTCGTAGCGAGAATGTTCAATTCCCAGTTTAGCCAGAGCTGCTGTACAATTAAGTGAGCGACTTAACCTGATTTTCTCTCGCCTTCAAGCCGCCCAGAACGAGGGCATATGCCAAGTAAATAATGTAACAATGCAACACAGCACAGTGCTTTTTGATATGACCAGGGACAGCTAGCAGAATGCAAGACAGCTTTTAAAAAAAAAATAAAAAATAAAAAAAGTTTATTTCCCACATACAGTCTGGTAATGAGGTAAGGGAAAAACTGTCTTGACTCCAAGGATGAGCAGCTTTTTAAAATTAAGAAATCATGTTTTTTTTGTTTGTTAGGCATTTCCAGGCCATCCCTGGAAGACAGCAGCTGTTTGTATGGAGGGGGAATCACCCACCTTCTGAGGGCAACTTTGAGCTCGGGAACGGACCGCAGACACTGCACAGTGGCGTTCATGTAGCAGGTGTTCCCCAGGTTAGTCAGGCCACAGGGCAGCTCCATCTGTGGACACAGGCACCCAGACACACTCAGCACTCCGCATACGGGAAACCGCCCAGCCTAAAGACCCAGG
This sequence comes from Aldrovandia affinis, assembly GCA_029706075.1. Classification (NCBI taxonomy): domain Eukaryota; kingdom Metazoa; phylum Chordata; class Actinopteri; order Notacanthiformes; family Halosauridae; genus Aldrovandia; species Aldrovandia affinis. Next base: position 5,823,318 of record JAINUG010000036.1, on the reverse strand, counting down.
TACTTCACCCACACCTAGCATCTCTGGGCACTGCTCGGCGCTCAAACCCTGTCCTGGATTCAATTTTTTTAAAATTTATAATAATATAGCTGTATTAAGACGAGCTGCTTTTCGGCCCCTCGCGCTGGAAACTCACCGCAGAGGCGAGCTGTTCTTCCGTCATGTCCTCCACGAACATGGGGCGCACGGCCGGCTCCTGGGGCAGGGCCTCTGCAGACCCCATCATCAGTAGCGTCATGCCCTGGAAGACGGGGGGGATTTACAGATCTGCAGACGCTTTTATCCAAAGCAACATTTTTCAGTATATGTGGTCCCAATGGGAATCAAACCCACAATCTATGCGTTGTTAGCGCTGTGCTCTACCTACTGAGCCACACAGAAAAACACTCTACCTACTGAGCCACACAGAACCACGCTCTACCTGCTGAGCCACACAGAACCATGCTCTACCTACTGAGCCACACAGAACCACGTTAATTAATGAATACTCCACACTGGTAATTTTCTTTAAAACTTTGTTTATATACATTTTTATTTTTATTTTCTTTCTTAAACATATTTTTACCCATATGGTCCTTCCCCATTTCTGCCTAAAACACACTGCATTCAGAAGATAATTGAAATATATTATTATGACTAGAGAGCGTCAGGATGGCTTACATTTTTTAATTTGATGTTTCCCCACTCGTCATCCTGCGGAGATGGAAGAAAACAAACAGTTAGGCTCAATCTAACCCGTTTGATTTTCCTTTTTTCCTGTCTATACAGAACAGAAAATGAATGATTCAGTGATACTGAAATCAGGAGTCATAACAGAGCTATAGGTTTGTGGATTATGCTATCAATTTCTCCTCTCTGTGTGAGAGTGCCCTGATATGCTAACGGACAGAGTTAAAAACAAGATTAGCACAACACATGGCTGTTAAAGATTAACTTAATTGCACTTGGTCCATGTTTTGAACTTAAGACTGCAGTTTATTTTGTGTGCGTCTTATACAAAAATCAGGAGCTTGGCCATTGCTGAAATTAATGGAAAATAGTGTGAGAGAAAGAAAAGGCAACTCTGTTACTTCAAGGGAAGGAGAAGTGCACTGCAGCTAGACTGAACCTTGGCCTAAGACTCAAGCGGAGCCCAGCAACAATTTTTAAGCATCTTTTTTCTTTTTTTCTTATCTCGACAGGGCAGCTGCAGTTATCCTCTGAGCACTGGCACACATCCGTAGACTTGCTTTTTCCTTCTTATTTTTTTTTAATGATATGTATATATCGCAGAACATGTCATGGCTGTACCTTTAGCGTCCCCCCTTTGACCATGACCTTCTGTCTGTCGGGCTGTACGCCGGTCAGGGCGAAGAGCTGGGCCTTGAACACCATGGGTGGCTCCTCCGTGTTCAGCTCCACAGCGTCGAATTTCTCCTTTCCCCATTTCACATTCACTAGGAGAAAAAAGGGATAAAAAAAACACTCTTTCCTTATAGTAAACTCGGCATCATCATCGTGACACAGCGAAGCAATACATTAAAGCGGAGGCAGGTGTGTACAACACAAAACCACTTCTTGTTTTACGTTTTAGGTGAAGAATATAATGCAAAAATTCAAATAGCCTTATTATGCTTCGATTCAAATTCAATAACTCAATAACTAAAAAACATTATTACACAAATGTGAACTGTATTATCTAACCAGACGAAATATTTCAAACAATAGATTGCAACGTTTGTTAATAGCGATAAAAAACGTCACTCGTTAGCGAATACAGTACACGTGTGTAATAGTAAAACATATTTACTATTTAGGCCTTTCAGATAGAGACCACGAATTATTATAGTTCATTACATTTAATGCAGCAATCGATTAAACTACGGACTGTCTGGTCATGTGCAGCACAGTGATTGTGCACTATTTATACGAGTCAAGTTAGCCAACTAGCTACAGATGCACGACGTCTCTAGATATCGTAATCAACCATATATATCGTAATCAACCATATATATCTATAATCCCATATATCTCTATTCGCTTTAGGTCTGTCGGGTTAAACTTCTCCACAATATGCCGATGTGCATCTTAGCATTATGCAGGATGTTATTAGCTAGCTACCTAAGCTTCGTTAGCCATCTAACGTCGACCAAAAACCCTTTAACATTTAACACATTAACTAACATTGAACGTTAGCCACGTTACCGGTCTTGTACCATAAAAAATGGTTCGCCACACGATTTGCGATTTAATCCTAGTAATGTATGTAAGTATTTAGCTAGAATAGACAAAAAAATATTACGTTTCAGCAGTAAATTGAACGTTGGCTAGCTAGCTAAATTAGCGAACGTAGCAGTTTGAACGGGCCCTTCTTCACGGCTACCTAGCATGTTAGCTACAAAAGAGGTGCGCCTGAGAGAGAAAGCCCTTTAGTTTAGCGAAGTTCGCCAACTCCATCGAAACGGACTGTTTTGAAACATAACAAATATATAAAATAAAAGCATAGCCAACTATACATTAAGGACGAATTTGCGAATTATGTCAAACCCGCTGGCGTTGGAAAGTTAGCTAGCTAGCTAGCTAGTTTTTTTAGCCAACACTAGCTAACGCTGACCGGTAAACTGAATACCGCTGGTGCCGGCAGATCTGGTGCCAAACTCGGCAAAGAAAGGCGACCAGCTCGCAAGCTTCCTACAATCTCAAAGATAATACAATTTTACGGATCTAATCGATGAAGTGATTAAAGTTAAAAGTACTGGTGTTAACAATCTAGCTCACTGTGCTAGACAGCTGCCAACAAGCTCGCTAGCCGGTTAGCCAGCTAGTTAGCGAAGCTAGCTACTTTCTTTTCGTCTCCCGAGAAAACGTGAAAGTGTGTTGCCGACGGGGTTGAGTATTTCCCCTGGTTCTAGTGGCCTAAAAAGCGGGGGGTCCCTGAACCTGTCTGCGGCCTAACCTGGAGCACTCACACGTGCCTTACAGCTTCTAATATCCCACAGCTTTTGCAGGGTTTTTTTTTAAAGTCATAACTTACCTGTAAACACGGGCATTCTCTGTTTCTTGGTAATATAATTGACTGATTTCCAATTGCCGGGGCGCCTATTTTTGGTCGGTGGACCTCCTCCCCAAACTTCATTCAAACAGTTTCCTCACGATGACGCTGCAACTACACGCCGATGAAACATCGACTGGATCCGGGCTCGTCTGCGCAGCCTGGACGATGCGATGGAGAGAGAGAGGCGGTCGATGAGCTCGCCTGAGTCCGGTCACACTATTAAGACACTTTTTGGCCACAGTTTTTGACTAAAAAAAATATTATAGCCTGCGATTCTATTTTGTGTTGCACTGTATGGAATATGCATAGGCCTATATTCTTAAAATGCAGGCAAGTGTGCTATGTGTTACCATACTTAATCAGGAGAAATGTTATAAGATGTTATCATTTCTATGTTATCTGTAATTGGCAGTAATTTATGCCACCACCATGGTAAACAGCATGCATCTACTGTCCATGTCTGATAAGTAAGTGCAGTGAGAAGATATTTTCAAAAATATAGGCAAAACATATTGAAGTGGCCTCTCAAGTAGAGTGGAATTAATTCATTCCCTCCCTCCTCACCTCTCCACCGTGTGTCTGATGTGTGGTGAGTTTGTACTAGGCTGCTGTCAGGTTCACCCAGGTGGGTGCTGCACATTGGTGGTGTTCGAGGTGAGTTGCCTCTATTGTTGTAAAGCACTTTGGGTTCCTTGAAAAGCGCTGTATAAATCCAATGTTCAATTTCTGGATGACTTCACTCTTTGTTTGTTCACAACTTGGCTCCCCTACCTCTTAAATTAATTCATAAAGTTACTTGCTGACTGTTCCAACAGATCTTAAAGAGTTACCTCCAGAGGAGATTGCACTATACCCAAACGCATGACAAAATTTGGCTAATCAGGATTTTCTATTAAAAGCCTATAAACATTAGAATTCACAACCAACTGATATTAACAGATGCAGTAGTAATTCACCCACAAAGTCAAAAACAGACTCTGTCATCACCAATCATAACATATTTTCACTGATACTATCAGCAATACTAAATATCCCAGTTGACTTTTAACTGTATTTTAATACAGCAATCTTTATATGTTTATACCTATATGTGTTTGTGCATGTATTTTTGTTTTATTCATTAGACGTTTTTGATGCATACTTTTCTTCTTCTTCTGTAGTTTGTCATGGATAGGGGTTAGAAATTAGCCTTTTGCTATAAACACTTAAAGCAATGCATATGATGCTTGTTTTGTTTAACACTGTTATAATATAATATAATATGTGTCATGTTGCAGACGCTTTTATCCAAAGTGACTTACAGCAGTGAATGCACACATTTTTCAGTATATGTGGTCCCAGCGGGAATTGAACCCACAACCCAAGCCATCGCCATGCTCTACCTACTGACAAAGACGAGTTGAGCTAGCCTGGAGTAGAACTGGAACTAGAATGTGTAAGGCTGTTGCCTGCTCTCCTTTCTCACCACCATGCTCATCTCTTTCAATGCCCCACTCTCTCCTTCTGACCCTACCAACACTGCTGGCAGATGTTGACCTGCTGTCTCGTTCTCGTTCAAGCTCGATTTCTCCACTGCTTCAAAGCGAATCAGACAAAACAACCAAAGGAGCAGAATTATGCAGCTGGCATGTCAGTTATTCTTTAAAAAAAAATTATTCCTGGGCTGGCGGATAGCGTAGCGGTCTAACGCACCACTCTTTGGCTAGTCCGGTGTGGTGTGCGCTGCCTGTCAGGGACGCGGTTCGAAACCCGCGTCTCTACCAGATCGGCCCTGGTTGTCGGCCCTGGTCGTCAGCCCGATCAGAGGCGGCATTTGGCTGTCTGCCTCCGGGGGAGGGGGGAGGGTGAGCCAGCACGAGTCCGTCCAGGAGCAAGAAAAAGGTGTCCGTGGTAGAATTTCATCTCGGAAGAGGCGGATAAATTTGGCCCAGAGATAATGTCTCGCCCTGGAGGACGGGCGGTGGACTCGTGGGGAGGGGAATTGAGATAAATAGAGGGTATAATTGGCAACCATATTGGGAGAAAAACGGGGAAAAAATTGAAAAAAATCTATAAAAAAATGTATTCATACATTTGTTTCAGATTTTTCCCATTTTTCTCCCAATTTAGTGGCCAATTACACCCGCTAGTTATTTCGATGTGCCCTCCCCACATGAATTTGCCACTCGTCTCTACAAGGCAAGCTAATTCCCAGAGGGCAGCAAACTCTGCTTCCTTCTAAACGGAATTCGCTCACCCACGTTCTGGAGACACCCTTACATGCCTCACGGTGAACTCGAGCCAGCTCATCCTACCCCCTTCCCCTGGGACAGACAGCCAAACACCACCCCCGATCGGGGCTCCCCACCAGGGCCGATCTGGTACAGTCGGGTTTTGAACCGAGACCGTGATAGGCAGCTCACACTCATAAAGGACCAGCCAATACGGGTGTAGCATGTCAGTTATTCTGTGCCGCTGTTCCAAATTAATGGTTACATTCCAAAAATGACAAGCTTGTTCCATTGTATTGATAACACTTTATTTATTTTTTAATTTATAGTTTCAAATTTTTCCTGTTTTCTCCAAATTTGGTTGCCAATTATACCCTCTATTTATCTCAATTGATCCTCCCCCATGAGTCCGCCGCCCGTCCTCCGGGTAACAAGACATTTTCCCGGGCCAGTAGATCAACCTCCTCCGACATGGAGCCCAACCACAGACCCCCTTCCACTCCTCAACAAACTCAGGCCGGCTCACCCTCCCCCTTCCCCCGGGGTTGGACAGCCAAATGCCACCCCCAATTGGGGCTAATGGCCAGGTCCAGTCTGGTAGAGACGGGTTTCGAACCACGTCCCTGATAGGCAGCCAACAACAACACTTTAGATCCAATTATTTATACCTCTACTGCCACAACGTTTGTAAGCATTGCATTGGCAGTGCTATGAGTCCAATTATACTGTATGTACACATATCTGTAGTTAGGCGATCATTTCTCCTTCCTCAAATGTGGACTGTCGCGAAGGCTGGCCGCTGCTCACCGCAGCGCTCTCCCGTCTTGATGCTGTTACCATGGAGACAGAAACAGACGAAGACAGTAGGTGATGGAGGTGCGGGGAGGGGGTTCGTTATGAGAGCCACGGAGCGATGTGGCTCTCATAACATCAATATTAATATTGATACAGGCAGGCAGTGTGGTATAATGGTTAGGGAACTGGGCTTGTAACATTTGCAGGTTGCAGGTTGCAGGTTCAATCCCCAGGTGGGACACTGCCGTTGTACCCTTGAGCAAGGTACTTAACCTGAATTGCTTCAGTTAATATCCAGCTGTATAAATGGATTGTAAAGAAATGTAAACTGTGTAAGTCGTTCTGGATAAGAGCGTCTGCTAAATGCCTGTAATGTAATGTAATGATACTATTTTTTTATATATATATATTTTTTTTTATACATAATTCATATTACATTTACACGCCTAATAAATATATGTTCATCACACAGGATCCTTATCATCATTAGTAGTAGTAGTCATAAAAAATAAATAACACAAATCAAATCATATCTCCAATCTAACGTTAAATCTAAGAACTCCATCTCCCACAATGCCATGCCAAAGGGGAGTTGGGGGCCCCAAAATGAAGGCGGGGCCTAGGGCCCATGAACGTCAAGATCTGGCCCTGGTCACCAACCCTGTTCCTGGAGAGCCGCCGGCTCTACTGTTTTTTTTGTTTGTACCTCAAAATCAGCCACCAATTTATGTGTGAAAATAGATAAGGTGAGTTAACTGTGTAATCAACTGGGTTTCTTTTCACAAATCACAGGCTAAAACTTGAGAGAACCAGTCAGATTGCAATGTAACTTCACTTTGCATATGTCCTAGAGAGAGAACCTCTGGGGTTGAGACTATTCAAGTTCAAACCAAGCTTAACCCTGCTTAGCTTAAGTAGTCTGGTTGCTGGCAAATCTTCCTAAAATACTTTTAAATCGCTCACAAAATTCACCACAAGATTTAAAATATCAAAATACAAAGCAAAGCAGCGGAGATTTTGAGATATTAAGGCAAATGAAATGCTGAGTTTTATCCTCAACATTTGTGAATGAAATTCACGACTATATACAGAGTGATAAAGCACAAACATGACATTTCATTGCGGTTGGAAAATTCTTCACTATTTTTATTTGCGGAATATATGCACAAGGTGATTTAGTTTCATTTTATGTTAATACGCATTATCGATGCAGCTGAATATTATTTAATGAGACCATTGGAAGTCCAAGCTGTGCATTTTAAACAACTAGCGAAAGCCAATCATTCATCACCCAGTCCCCAAGAACATGTGTGCTATTCACTTGCAAAAATGCCATCAGCAATGAGCACCTATGGGCCTGTGTCACTTTCGCCAATCTATCTGGATTAGATTAAACAGAGATCTTACAATTTCCTTCAGTGTTGTAATGCACATTACATAATTGGAAAAAAAGGCAAAGTATGACACGGTACGATAACTGTAACCATTACTGCATCAAAGTACACACTGAAACATATTTTTTCTCAAATTGTGAATGATTATTATACCGCCATCTAGTGCACACTACCTACCTGTGAAACGAAGCGATCTAATCAGTCCTGTTTAAAGTGGTAGTGTGTTATGGTGCCCCCTTGTGGCAGCGAATACGAATGGCAACAACAGTACAATCGAAGCCAAACAGCCGCCATTGTGTCGCAAACAATGACCCCTGCTGTTGAATGCCGACATTACGGGCTACCCTCGGCCGTCCACTCGCATGAGAATCGAGTGTAGGAGTGAACCTTGATGAGATGATGTCAGGGGTAGCCTACAGGTAAAATGAGTCTGATTGAGTCGATGTTGAGTTGACCAAATATGCAAGAAAACGAACTTTATCGATGTAGGTAGGTATCTGCATTGGTTTATATTGTTCCCTAGGTCTGGAAATCTATTAAAGTCGTAATGTTCATTTAGGTAAGTTAGCTGCAGTTGCTCACACATTAGTAAAATCATGTTTTAAGAAGATGGCTATGAAGTCTACTTTACAATCTTATATTATTACGTTTAGCAATCTATTAAAGGTATAAATCAATTTATATAGTCCGTTAGCTGCCCTCTTAAAAGTACTTCCTTAGTCGTGCTGCTCAAACGTGAATGTTAAGCTGGTAGCTGGAACAGTCAGAAATGTGTCGCACTTTCCATTAACTGTTCTGTCCCACTGTTGCAGCACTCTCTGTGTCCCAGTACTCTGAAATCTGTCTACTTTCTCCTCCCAAGAACAGGACAGCAAACGATACATTTGCCACTGTGCTGATTTTCTGTCCTGCTTCATTTTAATTTGAAAAAAGATTCAATACATCAGTGAAGGAATGCATACATCATCACAAAATGATGAAATGAACAATTTACTAAATTGACTTGAGAGTTCCCCGCTGCACGGTTTCCCACCAAACATGCCGAACAAAGCCTTTCTATAAACAGGCAAAGGTGTTTGTAATCGAAAGACAATGGAGCCCACGAGTTCTCAGGATATCGTCTTAAACAGCACCGTTCCCATGTGGTAGTCAAAGCAAAGAATCAACGTCTTGCCGAGGTGGGAAAGTACATTGAGAAAATACGGTCACCTGCACCAAAAACCATTTAGTGATTTCAGCGCTCCAGACGCACTGCGCCTGCGCTAATTCACACCAAATAGGAATAGACAAAATTACGGTGTTACCAAGATACGTAACGTCTCGGGGATACTGCTGTTAAAAAGTGAAGCTTGACGTCTGATTTATTTTTATTTTTAATTATTAACCTGTTAAAATATAAAATAATGAAAACGAGCGTTATATACAGGGTATATCACAGAATAAACTTTGAAAAGCTTGAGCAATTTGATTTGTCTTAATTCGCATTTAACAGTTTCAAAATAGATGTTGAGATCTAATTTCCCAAAATATGGAGTATAAAGGTTTTTTATTAAGAAATCTAGATTTATGAATATACAATTTGGCCAAAATTATAATTACATTGATTACGTAGGTTTCATCATGTGAAAATATGGGTTATCAAAAATGAACATGACTAATCACTAATGAACATCACTCATTTGTAAAGAAATCAATTGACCAATTATTTTCTCAATGTCCAGTTTCAGATCTATCCAAAAAGAATTACATGCACATTGGAAAAAACACATTTGTCATTTACATTCAGTATACATTTACAAATAATTGACTGGATAAAAGTTCCCTTACAACATTTGACAGCTGACACAACAGAATGTGTTAATTTGTCCCTTATAAATGAATTATTGCTTTTTTTTGGTCAAAAATACACAGTCCATTAAGTCATAGTTGTATAAATAAATATTATCTGTATTCATTAGGTATCTACTTGGTATTGCTTGAGATACAATTTTAAACTCTTGTAGTAACAGGTTTTTTTAATGAACTGAATGTAAGAGAGGAGTTGGCCATCTGAATTTATTAACTGATTGATGAGCAGAATGTTGTTGTTGAACAGGCCTCTACATGCTCGAAGAACAACAACACGACAGCAACACAACCAGGGCTCTGCAACATCAACGCAACCTTTGCGCCCTATGAAGAGGGGGTTTCAGAGGGTGTCGCGTACCTAACACAAAAATCTCACTCGCGACCACAGCGCAATCGTTCACATAGATGTTGCACATCATTGATTGGTTGGTTAGCGAATGGAGGCAGAGCTGTCATAGTCATAGTTCATACGATATAGATAGCTAGCAGCATTTGTTCCACACGGTACAAAGTGAACCAGCTTCAGGAAAGATTGGCTGAAGAAGTTTGATGGTACAGCAGTTTCCCTGCTTTCATTCAAACTTTATCAACCTTGTTCAATACATTGACACCTACTAGTGTACAGGAGTGTAAGGACACCATGTTGCATAGGCTGCGCATAGCCTTTTTCATATGTATAATTGCAGAGTGCTTGCAACATTGTTGCATTGCGCAGTCCGCGAAGAAATCGCATAAGTTACGTAGAAGCATGTCGGCTGTGCTAGATTTATAGTTGACGCATTGACACGGCCGAAAGCCCGCGGTACGCACGTCCGCAAACAGATTTTATACTACTACATGTCCACTGACCGCATGCCATTTTAACATTGCACAAATAAGATGGCTTATATGCTGAATGTGTTAGGTGGACTGAGTGAACCCAAGTGCAGAGAACGAGACGGAAGCAAAGATGATTGGTAAACAAAAAATAGATCTTTACTAGTGATGAGAACAATAAAACACAACACTGAAGAACAAATGGAACACAGAGAAAATAACTGGGAGACGAGGCTCCAAAAAACAAACTAATAAAACTAACTACACAAGTACAAACTCAAAAATGTAGCACAAAGAAAATAAACAAAACAAGGACCGATGAGACTAGGGAAATACTTGAGCATAACAATTCAGGAAAACTAGGTGAGAACAATCTCAAGACTGAGCACTGAAACAAAGGAAACACACAACTTAAGTAGGGGAGGAACTAAACCAGACACAGGTGACATTAATGAAACTAATAGCAAAAAACAATCAGGGACAATAAGGCACAGATGGAAACACTAAAACAATGAAACAATTAACAAATCACGGGACAATTAAGTCAATGAAACCATTAACAAAATACACGAGACTAAAACAGGGCAAAGCAACTGAAAAGGTAACAAATAGCGACATCTAATGATGAACCCGAGAAGATCCTGGGTGGACCCTCACAGAATGAGGAAGAGTTGATTTGCATGTACCTACTGCGGAGAAATCAGTGTCAAGAGAAAGGCAATGCTATGTTCGACCATTAAATGAAACAGGAGAAGAAGAGGGAGAATTTAATGTGAGATTGTTTAATAAACAAAAATGTAATTATAAGAGCAGTTTGTACTTAATGAAAATACCCTAATCAGCGTCACTGTCCAAATACGTTCGGTGTACGCTGTAGTTTAGAATTTACTTCTTCTTTTTTAAGACCTTTCAAGTATTATATTAAAGTATGAACACGTCATAATATTTTATGAAAATAATTCAAAAAATAAAACTTTTTGGTATAACAATTAAAGTAAATCCAAGTCATCGATATTTTTGTCCCAATCTCACACGGAATCACTCCTTTACATATATTGTAGGACTTTCAAAACCACTGCCAGCATTCCTACTCCTGCCCTTAACCTTCTTTTTGGCTTTGACGAGTCTGTCCCGCAAATTCTTCCAAACTTTTTCTGGTTGGTTTAGTGAAGAAAGCAAGATTTTACATGTTTATTGTCTTCTTGTCTCATAACATAGCCTATATGAACATGGTGCTACTTGGAAAATACTAACAGGAGGGATATAGGGCAAAGTGCAGATTTCCGCGATCTGCGGGTATAGGTCTTATAACTGGCGCGGACGCGTAGTTAGACCATTTTAGAGGTGTGCGGACAGGGGCGCGCGCCCTAAGCGAACGATCATTTCGGCCGCATTGAGTCACTTTGGCCGCGCGCCTCCTCGCGTCCAGGCGAATCCGTAAAGTATAAATTGGCCTAACGCTGTCCAAATGGATGTGCAAACCCACGCCCCTCCCTTGCCTGCAGGTGCATGTCTCGCAATTCCACCGGTCCGCAAGTTTCAGCTCTGGCTGAGAGTGCTGAACAAATGATGCTAGTTATCTATATCGTTAGCTACTGTTAGCGAGCTTTATTTGGCCGTGATACCAGGTTGCTAGCTAGCTAGATATCGATAGTTTTGCTTAGCTAACGTTGACATAGATATATACAGTTGTTATTGTATATATCGTTGTATGCAGCTGCCAACAACGATGTCTATCGCTGTATTACTACACTGATCTCTTGTGCGAACTATTATTTTTCTTACCATGTATTAATGCACATCTAGTAAATCGCTCTGGATAAGAGTCTGCTGTATGCTTAAAATGTATATGCACCCTGCTCTTTCTTTGTTTTGTTAGTTGAATATTCTGCGCATTAAGGTGTTGTAGTGACATGTTACATTTATATGTCATCTAAAGCACAACACAAAACATCTGGATATTTGCAACCTTAAATATATAATTTAGAATGGCGTTAAGACCACAGTCGATCGTTCGTTGTTTGCAGAATCTCCGAGTTTAATGTAGGCTACTGTCAGTACGATAGACTTTAAAACCTTAAGGAAGTACGCCTGTCATGAAAGCAGCTTGTGTGCGAGCAACTCACCTTTATAGCATTCAAATAAATTCACGTGGAACAAAGGAACCAGCAGACGACTCTTGAAAATAATGTTAATGTATTAAGGGAAATGAAGGATGGTATTTTCACAGAATTAAAAAAATCGGATGTCGCCTAATCTGGATGTCGCTCTGGATAAAAGCGTCTGCTAAATGCTTAAAATGTAAAATGTAAAAAAATGATGTACTAGCTCGATGAACTATGACCTTGACAGCTCCGCCTCCATTCGCTAACCAACCAATCAATGCTGTGCAACATCTCCGGGACATGTTGCCAGTTTGATTTTTGTGCTAGGTACGCAACATCGGCGTGTTCGAAACCGCTCACTCGTTCCCTATTCCCTATTCCCTATATAGTGTTTACTATATAGTGTACTATGTAGCGAACGACAAACTGTTTTCGGATACTACAACTGAACGTCATTTGCGTCAAAAAAGTGCTGGATATTCAGGTGACGCAAGGGAATACGCCCAGTATTGCGTAAACAAACCGAGCACTCATGACAGCAGGTTGAAATGTACTCAGGTGGTAGGGTTTGCATGTTCAGTTTTGAATGTTAAATCCCAAATAAATTGTTGAAATTCTAATGATGTGCAAGTGTGGTTTTGTCAACTGTGGTGCTGTCTGCTAGCCACTGCTTTAGCCACCAAATAGCTACCGTTATGGAAGTCGTGAGCTAACTAGCTCGTGTGGAGAAAATAACGTTAGGATAACTCACGAGCTCAGGACTAGCACCAACTTCCATAGCGATAATAACGGTGGCTAAAGCAGTTAGCTAACGTTACCATCACCATGATTCCTGTTGCTGTTTTACTGCTGTTGGCTCAACTTTTGTTCTTGAGGCATAAACGGAAGTGTATGTATGACGGTATGACATGACCGCATTGCATTGTGGTACACGGGATAAATTGTAGGGTACATTCGCTGTTCACTACAAATCACGGTGAATTGTGGGTATTTTCTCGTTTACTATATAGTGAACGAAATTAACATTTTAGAATTCGTCGCACACTACAAAATGGCGTACACACTATATAGGGAGCGGTTTCGAACACAGCCATCCTCTGCAACACCCTCTGCAACATCAATTCAACCTCTGCAACACGTTGCAGTCGCGCGAGCATGTATAGACCTTTAGGCGGGTACTGGCTTGGAGGAAGCAGTACAGCACTCGCTGCTGGCCAGATTACAGCAGCGAGTTCTCATACGAGGGAGGGGATGACTGGCATGAAAAAGAGAGGGTATAATTGGATACTAACAGTGGGGAAAATGGGGAAAAACAGCAAAAATTATTTGTGTTCCTTTTAAATTTTTTTAAAAAGAAACCCATTGCCTCATGCCGCACTGTTGTTGGTACTACAGTGTTTACGCGCACACCATTGCATGACGTCACATGCCCTCAGAAACATTGAATTGGTTTTTATTCTCTCTCTTGTTGTTTCCACCCACTTTAAGCTCAGCTTTAGCTATGCTTGTCCCCCAGTCTCTCAGTCTAAGATAACACAGAACGCGAGTCCAGCAGATTCGAGGTTAACACACTAGCTATCTATGCTGAGGAGCTCGAGCCCTCATCAGAATTCTCTCAGCGACTAGCTAGTGTGGAGAAAACTGCACATAGTGACATATGCCAGGGCCTTTGCCAAGGCTCAAAAGTGGTGAGATAGGGGCGGCGGTCTAGTAGCAGTCTAATGCACCGTATTTTGGGTGGTCCGAAATGGTGTTCGAACCCCGTCTCTACCAGACCGGCCCTGGTCGTCAGCCCTGAGGTTGAGCTGGCTCAGGTCCGCCCTGAAGCACATAAGGGAGTTTCCAGAGTGTGGGTGGGCGAATTCCATCTCGAAGGAAGCTCGCTGCCCTCAGAGAATTAGCTTTCTTCATAGAGACGAGCGGTGGACTTATGTGGGGAGGCTAAAATGAAATAAATAGAGGGTCTACTTGGCTACCAAATTGGGAGAAAATCTGAAAAATTTTAAAAAGTGGTGGGAACATATATTTTTTGAGTCTCACCTAATACAAATATGATTGGCTAATCCAAACATCTGCCCTAATTTACAGTTTTGGCTAGATAGTAACCCTGTTTTTTCCCAGATCTCGCGCATGCGCATTTGGGCATTTGCCGCTATCTGGGTTATGTTTAGGGTTAGGGTTAGGATTACGTTTAGGGTTAGGGTACTACATAGCCATGACCATATAAGAGCTAGAACAAGGGTTGGACGCTTTCCTTTGTTAAAATGGGGACAAACCTCGTGAGAGGAATAGGGAAAAATAGGGTTACTATCTAGCCATGACCCAAATTCACTTCAAAAGATGACACATTCAATTCAGCCACTGAAGGCCTAGCCAGGAGGAGTCACAATTTCATATGTTTTTTCTCAGGCCTTCAGTGAAGGCTCAGAAGGGCCTGGACAGTTCCCCTCTGCTGTAAGCATGTGAAATAAGAGCACAAGGACACACAGACACATAATTATGTGGAAATTAAGAATAGTAGAAACAGGTGAAATTCTGCCTTTGTCGCCTGGTAAATAAAGCAGCTCATGACAACAAGAAAACCCCAGGAAATGTCTACAACAGGGGTTCTCAAACTTGATCCTGGGGCAAGATTGCAAGTAAATTGCTTAAAGGTCCACAGCACATCTGGAGTAGTTATGTGGTTCTGTTTGTCTCAGTAGGTAGAGTGTGGTTCTGTGTGGCTCAGTAGGTACAGCATGGTTCTGTGTGGCTCAGTAGGTAGAGCATGGTCCTGTGTGGTTCAGTGGGTAGAGTGTGGTTCTGTGTGGCTCAGTATGTAGAGCGTGATTCTGTGTGGCTCAGTAGGTAGAGCATGGTTCTGTGTGGCTCAGTAGGTAGAGCGTGGCGCTGACAACGCTTAGGTTGTGGGACCACATATACTGGAAAATGTATGCATTCACCACTGTAAGTTGATTTAAAGATAGCAAATTTGTGCCCAAGGATGCATCACTTTGACAAACTAGTGGTTCAATATATTTATGTGGAAATACCACAGAAATGTATAAAATACATTAATACTAGAGTATATTTCTGTGGGTGGGCAGCTATGGGAAGCTAACCTCAATATCACAACAGGTAATTGTGCAAAAGTTCAACTGACAGTAGCAAACTCAGTGACATCCATCCATCCTATTCACTTAAACATATGCCATTTAACATAACGTGCAATTTAGCAGATGCTTTTATCCAAAGCGACTTACAGTAGTGAATTGTTACGGTCGGGCAAATTTTGTGATGGAACTTCCCTTGATTGGAGCCAGGCTCTGAGGCGTGATCACTTACTGTAGCTGGAGTTGTTGACAAGTTGGCCTGTCTACGACCCCAACTGGCCACGCCCCCAGCTTGGACTCCTTTTTAAGGGCCTGCACTTCAGAGAGGGGGAGAGACGCTGTCTTCTGGAAGAAGCTTTCTTTTGTGTGCCAATTTTGAGAAAAGCATTTTGTGTATGACAACGTTCTTTTTCGAGAGTCGGTTTTTAGAGCAGCCTTCTGTTTTGTGGTGTTGGACCGAGCTGTCTTTTGTTTTATTTCTGTACTGTCCTTTTGAGCACTTTTGGTAGGTAGGGCAAGCACAGTGTAGGTTACCTAGTTTCCCGGAATAATTCACTCTTTTGTTTTGCCTCGGTAGGTAGGGTAGAATTCATTTTTTTTAGATAAGGTTAGCTAGCTGCTTTGTTTTGTGATATTTTGTATGCTTCTGTCTTGTAAGTATGTCTCTTTGTTCGTCTTGTAAAATAAATCCTGTGTATTTTTATATCTGTCTGACTGGTGGTATTTTGCTGTCGCCTCCCGTTTGGGTTCACCACATGGCTATTGGAGTGTGTGTGGTTTTTTCGGGTCATAACAGAATGCATACATTTTTTAGTATACACTACCGGTCAAAAGTTTTAGAACACCCCCATTTTCCAGTTTTTACTGAAATTTAAACAGTTCAAGTCCAGTGAATAACCTGAAATGGTACAGAGGTTAGCGGTAAAATGCCAGAGGTTAAAAAAAAAAATACTATATATGTACTTTTTTGGCAGTGAGTAGTTTCCTACACCATCAAAAGGCACTCTGACAAGAAGAGGTCTGGCAGACCCAAAGCCACAACAAAATCAGAAGACACATTTCTGAGAGTCAACAGCTTGCGTGATAGGCGGCTCACAGGACAACAAATTCAAGCACAGCTGAACACTGGTTGAAGTAAGGAAGTCTCAGTTTCAACTGTGAAGAGAAGACTTCGAGCTGCAGGTTTGACAGGTCGAGTGGCAGTAAGAAAGCCATTGTTAAGATGGCAAAATAAGAAAAAGAGGCTTGCCTGGGCCATGAAGCACTGCCAGTGGACTACTGAAGACTTGGACCGATGAATCAAAAATGTTAATCTTTGGTTCATCACGCAGGGTTTTTGTAGGCCGTCAAGTAGGCGAAAGGATGGTTCCTCAGTGTGTGACACCAACTGTAAAACATGGAGGAGGAAGTGTGATGGTCTGGGGCTCTTTTGCTGGATTCAGAGTCAGCGACTTGAACAGAGTGACTGTTAACCCTTGTTAACCCACTTGTTCACTGAAAAGGGCCTATTTTATAACTCTGAAATGTACATTATTTTTCAGTTTTTGGTAACCTAAACTTTTTTTTAAACCTCTGGCAGTTTACCACTTACCTTTGTACCATTTCAGGTTATTCACTGGACTTGAACTGCTTAAAAACTGGAAAATAGGGGTGTTCTAAAACTTTTGACTGATAGTGTATGTGGTCCCAATGGGAATCAAACCCACAACCTAATGGCGTTGTCAGCGCCGTGCTCTACCTACTGAGCCACACAGAACCACGCTCTACCTACTGAGCCACACAGAACCATGCTCTACCTACTGAGCCACACAGAACTACACTCTACCTACTGAGCCATACAGAACCATGCTCTACCTGCTGAGCCACACAGTACCAGCTCTACCTACTGAGCCACATAGAACCATGCTCTACCTACTGAGCCACACAGAACCATGCTCTCCCTACTGGGCCACACAGAACCACACTCTACCTACTGAGCCACATAGAACCATGCTCTACCTGCCGAGCCACACAATTACCACTGTGAGGAACCACCTTCAAAGGAAGCACTTCGAGGTGTTCTGTAATATGATGTTAAGGCATAGGTGCGGTTTATGGGATAGGTGGAAGTGACCACCTCTTCACCTTTCAGTTACCATCACTCATCCAATGCACTTTTTGAGCAACAACTCTATTGGATATCCCCTTCATTTGTTTTAATTCTTGAGAGGTGGCAAGATATTCAAAGTTTTTATTCCTTTTGGCGATTTTGAAAGGCTTGATGTTTAAATCTCGTGATGTCTCCCCCAAAAAAATTTCTGGGCCTGCTGAGTTGTCGAGCTCTGTTCCGTTTTAACCGTTTCCCATAAGCCTTTTCCAGGGCACAGGGAGCGCTCAAACCACGATAATAATCAAAAAAGGGCTTGTCTGCTGGGCCATGGAAAAGGCGCAGTTCGTATACACACGAAATGTGTAGGTAGCGACTGGAGCGCCTGCGCATTTACGCGACTGTTGGAGCAGGAAGGCGGACATGTTTGAGAGCAACTCGGGCACCCTTGTGCTTCTCAAAGAAGATCGAGTTAAAACTAAACTGTCCCCCGTATAATCGGACAGGATTTAACGGGCCTGCAGCGGCCACAGCCCCCGGTCCCGGAGGAATGAGAGGCGCTGCGGACAGCCACGGCGGGGAAACGACGCTTCATCACGGCTGTGTTTCAAAACTGATCCAAATAATTTGAAGCTGAAGTTTTTTTTCTCGCTACTTCTACCTTTGCAGCTGTCAGAGCCGTTTGCTTTTCTTTTTTTTTTTTCCACGCAAGGCCGCTTGAAAATGGATACAGGCCTGGTAGTAGTGTAGTTGTCGGTAGATACTTTTTTATGAGTTATGTAAAAAAAATGACTCTTTTTTTAAAATATTTTAAAAATATTGAGCGGCCACTTGTTCCCCGGGGCTATGGCTCCGCATGTTAAGGGAAGCTGAGCTTTGCTGGATAATCTGTTGCTCTTTTTTTTCTATTTTCTTTTGTGTCTATGTGGCTGAAGTTGTCAGTCAAAAACTTTGCTAAGCTAGCAATCTTGGGGGGAAACATTACGGACAGAAATGGACTGTGTTTTAAAAAGATGTTACTTTCGGTCACCGTGGATCTAGTTTGAATGTGGTCTTGAGTTTGAAAACCACTATGTTTATTTGATTCGGTAGATATAGATAATTTTTACGGCTGTTTACTGCAAAGTGAACGAAGGGAAGTTGCTAGCTGGCTAGGAGGCTAGCAGGGTTTTTTTTCCATACCACAGCAGCGTGGAACTCAACTTGACAGCGAAAAAATGTCTGCGGGAGAAAGTTTGGAGGCTCGGTTTGAGAAAATCGATGCCATGCTCAAAGACCCGAAATCAGAAATCAACACGGATTGCTTACTGGTAAGTTTCACATAACTTAATTTACTCAAATGCAAAATAGCTGTGGTTTATATCCCCCCCAATTGGTATTTTGTTTGTTCGCTCTTTGTTGATAAGCTAACGTTAGCTAGAGAGCCTTTTGCTATTTTAGGCGAACTACCTAGCAGCTAACTAGCTTGCAGCTAACGAGAGTTTGCCGTTCATTTGAATGGCGAATATAGTTCGCAAGGTAGTTAAAATCCAATATGATGTAATTTAAGCGACATTTTTTTGCTTCATAGGGCAACGTTTTTTGCCAGTAAATCTGAACGAGGCCTGAATTTTAGCTAACCAAGTTAGCCAACTTGGCTACCTACTACAGCAAGCTAATTCGAATAACCGAATATACTCGTGTCTGGCTCCGGGCAAACACATATATGGTTCTAGCCATATGTGTGTATGTATATATATATATATAAACTAACTAACTTCAAAACACTGGGAAATCATAATTCGGCCATAGCCTGCACAACATTGTAATTGTGTTTTTGGATAAACTGGTACATTATCCGAGTTATCTTGCTGTCTGGTTTTGATGGACAGCAAACTAGGTTGCTAACGTCAAATAGTTCGTAATTTTACGTAACTTACATCGACTCGTAATTGTTATCAAGCTAAATAACCTCTCGTGTGGTGACATATCTTTACGGGGGACATTTGCTAACTTTGCAAGCTGCCAAAACAGTCAGAAGGGTAGGAAAGAAATGCTTAACTACCTAACGTTAGTTTGGCCACCTAGAAAATGACCCTGAAAGTGTTTCCTCTTGGTTCAGTAATAGCCTTATTTTTGTTGTTATTGCTGACGTTAAGGATCTTGTCACGTTACTTTTAGTTAGCAGCTAGATAGACGTGCACCTGAGTGTATAATTGTGCTTGTAAAATCTCCACTATAATATCCGATTTTACAACTATTTTCAATCATACGAATGCAAACTCCCTCGGCGATATTCTACTACAACCAGGACAGTTTACTGTCACTAAATGCTTCCTTCATAGTCTGGGGTAACATTTTGAAACGAAGTCCTGTGACCTCCACGATATTAATCAGGAAATCGGCTCTCCTAACTTACATTGGGTAGCTATCCAAATGTAATTCTTTAGGTTGAGGATTGCGACGTTGCCTAAATAAATATTGGGATGGTTGCCTTTCTCTGCTGTATCAACTTGAAGTGCGTTTAGAACAATGTTTTGCCGTCTCATTAGCCAACTTGTGCCGCCTACGTCGAGTGTGTGTGCGGACAGTTTCTAAACGTGTTTGTTTCTGTGTTTCTGTAACTATATATGGGAAAGAAATGGCCGGGCTAAATTCATGGCACGGTGCATTGTGCAAATTGCTTCACTGAACTAGTCTTCAGAAGGGGTTTGTCCCGTTTTTCGTTTTGCAAATGGACTGGACTAACTGCATTATTGGAAATTTCAAACCGTATATTTAAAAAAAGAAAAGAAAAAAAGCCGTTTCAGACTGGTGCTGTATTCATAAGTCACACATCACTGGTTTAGTGAAGCGCCGGAACACCACAAACCACAAACGGTAGTTCACCAGAACACTCGGAGGCTCTGTCTAAAAATTCAAAAGATTACAGTTTTATCTATTTTATTTCATGTAAGCTCTGGGAGTTTATGGATATATTTTGATGTTTTGGTGAGAGAGACTCTCAACCCTGCATGATATAATCTTGGAAAATTATATTCAAGCCACATTTTCAAGTCAGTGTGTCAAATTTTATCTGGCGTTTCAGTGGAAAATTCCAGGATTCCATATTCTCTCCATTCTTTTTTTTCACAATTAAAGCTTTTCACAGAATTTAGGGGAAATCCTAGTGCACAGCAGAGAAATCTGCTGCGAATAGAAGCTCAGATTGCATGTGTAATCATGTCTGGCAGAATTAAAATGAGCCGTAGGGTTGTGCGGGCAGCTCTAAAATTGAGGTTTCCTAGGTTCTGATCCCACTGAAGATAAGCAATTGTACTAAAAACATGATGGCATCCGTTTAAAAAAGAGAGTTCTCATTCTTTAAATGTATAAATTGGTTGCAAAATGTTTAAATAGTTTTTTTGTCGTAAGGCAAATTAAATAAGTAACGTAATGAAAGTTTGGTGTTGGTGTTTTCCTGCAGACTCCACACGTAGGCAGGGGTTGAGTGTTCTGTGGTGTTGGGCCTGGCGCCGGGCGTTTTGACCGCGTCGACCCCAGATTGTCGGGGTACTAGTCGAGAGTGTGCTGGTAGTGTGGCAGCCCTTGGGGGAGGAGTCTTTCAGGTTCCCGTTCGAACCCGCTCCTCAGTCTGCATCGGGTTCACTTCCCATCCCAGCCCCCTCTCCCTCATCACTCGCACTGTGTGACTGTCTGCGGGAAGCTGTGGCGCCCCCAGGCCAGACTCAAGCTGACATTTTTTTGGGCTACATGCATGGCCTTACAGGCAGCTTCGGTCACCTTTTGCGGCTCCTCCGATTGGTTCTCGCGAGCGTGGTCCCCTTGACCGCATGTTACGTTAAGAGCGCAGAAAAAAAAAAAAAATCAATGCTACCTTAAATTGACAAGGTCACCTTCAACGTTCTCCGATTGTGCTCTGCCCTCCGACGTGCGGGAATGCCAGCCTTGTTATCAAACTGGCACGTGCCCATCGGAGTTTGAAGGAAGTGCAGGAGATGGGCACGCAGGTGGTGAGTACTCTCGTATGCCCTCCAACCACCTACTCAGCTTGGTATTATTAGCAAATAGTTATTATATTATATGTGCTTGCTAGTACGACATAGGCAGGCTTCTCCTGAATATATATTTCTTTATCAGTTTTGTGTATACGTAAACAGTTACTGAAGTATAAAGATATTTTAGCTGCAGTCTTTGGTCTGAGGCCCTGTTACTGTCTGTTGTGAGACAAATAGCCTACCTTATCCCATGATGGGCATTTAGTGTTTTTATTTTTATTTATTGTTTTAACCATGATGGCATTGCTAAGTTGCTCTTACCCATTAAATTAGTAATAATGGTCACGTTCATGTTTGTATGTGTGATGTCACATCAATTTCTAGATTATATTTTTTAATGTTGTATGCCATGTAGCAGACGCTTTTATCCAAAGTGACTTACAGTAGTGAACGCGTACATTTTTCAGTGTATGTGGTCCCATTGGGAATCGAACCCACAACCTAAGCGTTGTCAACGCCGTGTTCTACCTACTGAGCCAAACAGAACCACGCTCTCCCTACTGAGCCACACAGAACCATGCTCTACCTACTGAGCCACACAGAACCATGCTCTACCTACTGAGCCACACAGAACCATGCTCTACCTACTGAGCCACACAGAACCACGCTCTACCTACTGAGCCACACAGAACCACGCTCTCCCTACTGAGCCACTCAGAACCATGCTCTACCTACTGAGACACACAGAACCATGCTCTACTACTGAGCCACACAGAACCACGCTCTACTTACTGATACACACAGAACCACGCTCTACCTACTGAGCCACACAGAACCATGCTCTACCTACTGAGCCACACAGAACTATGATCTACCTACGGAGACACACAGAACCAGCTCTGCTGATCTCTCCTGGCCTAATGACAGGGGACGAGCTGATAGAATCACACATTGGATTTGGATCGGGCATGACACAGACGAGACCTGTGGGGCGTGTCATTGTTTGTGTGTTAGCTTGTATAGTAACTTCACTCGTGCTGTACACCCATTGATAAACGGTGTCGGGTGACAAGTGTGTGTATAGTACTCAGGATACCAGAGACTCTTTGGTCATTATGTAACGAGAAAAAAAAAGAAACTTAATAGGAAATCCAAGTTCTCTTCTGTCCACAATGACATCATGTTCCAAGTAGAAAATGTTGGAATGTTAGTAATATGGGTCTTCAAATCGTCAGAGTTGTTTGTCATGGCACTCGAAGTGGAAATAAGTGTTTTTCTCCTTTGTGTTTAAAAAAAAAAAAAAAAAAAAGGAACTGGAATCTGAAATGAACGCGACTCTGGCCTGTGAATGTTTTTAAATGAGTGATAAGCATTTTTTTTACACCCCCCAGCAGAGTGGGGGTACATTATTGTGAAATTTGGGGGGGGCAACTGCATATTTTAAATGAAGGTCATAAACTTTGTATTAAATCACATTTTATCCGTGTCCACAGAATCGTGGGTTGGGCATGTTTTTTAATGAAATGCATCAAATGCAAATTATGCCGGGGTTCACGGATTTAAGAACTGTTCATCCTAATGAAGCGTTGATGCTCTGGAAATTAAGGTCCATTCCCTGTCCAACATCCCATTCACCAGATCAGTCCTGATTTCCTGCTACACCGGGCCCAACATAATGACATGAGAGTGAACACTTTTCTTAATTTAATTTGAATGTATTTTTATACAGCAACCTTTTAAAATCTTCTTCCAGGCTTCGTCTGCAGAATAACCTGGTATTAGCAGAGTGCCATTTTAGTTTATTTCAGCTTCTGTTCACAGGAACACAGTTACTCCTGTGAATGGCTTGCGGTGGGAGAGCAGGGCCCTAGCAGAGGCGTGATCGTGGGTCTCGTGGGTTTAAAGACTGTTTCTGCTCCAGGGCTCGGAGAACACTGGCTCTGTGTCCTTACGATCGCGACTCGCAAGCCTTCATAGAGGCTGACGAAAATGTGAAATATTAAATTATTTCGGTGTATTTAATCGACTTTGTCCGTAGCCACACCCCGTCCTTCGACTTCCTCAGTCAAGGCGTGTTCTGGGAAAAAAAAAAAAAAAAAGAGTCCCAGTTGTGACATTTTAAGAAAGAAAACAGAATTTGGTGAACGATGCTGGAATCCAAACAAATGGAAAAAGCACTTAACAGGGTGGTTTGGATTATGTAATCACGCGGCGAGTTCCCACTGGTTCACAGGAAACCCCTCGGACCCCTTCGAGCTCATTGGCTAGTTGGACGTTCTGCGTTTTTCTGCTCGGATTGCTGGCTTAAGGCACGCTCTGTTCGCTCTCTCAGCTCCTCAGACGGCACACTTCTAAATGAACAGCAGGCACAAATACACGGTCGAAACGGTACACAGGTAAAATATCTTCCTTTTGTCATTTAAATTGGTCTTTGGTGACTTGGACTTTGAAGGTGGTTTCCCTTGGATCTGATTTGCCGACTTCTCCTTGAGGCCGTTTGGCCAAAAGGGCAAAGAATTACGGCGTGGAGCGGGGGTTCACCTGCCCCCTCACACCTGGCCAAGACCCTGAGACGTGCAGCTCACCAGACACAATTGCAGGCGTTTGCTCGGACAGAGTGCTCATGGGAAATGCGTGGTCTCGCGAGGGCGCCTCAGCCACCCATAACGCCCCACACCGCCATAACGCCCCGCACCGCCACATAGCGCCCCACACCGCCACATAACGTCCCACACCCCACACCGCCACATAGCGCCCCACACCGCCACATAACGCCCCCACACCGCCACATAACGCCCCGCACCGCCACATAACGCCCCGCACCGCCACATAACGCCCGCACCGCCACATAACGCCACGCACCGCCACATAACGCCCACACCGCCACATAACGCCCCGCACCCCACATAACGCCCCACACTGCACCATAAAGCCGCGCCCCGCCACATAACGCCCGACACCGCCACATAACGCCCCACACCGCCCCATAACGCCCCACACTGCACCATAAAGCCGCGCCCCACCACATAACGCTCCGCACCGCCCCATAACGCCCGCACCGCCACATAACGCCCCGCACCGCCACATAACGCCCCACACCGCCACATAACGCCCCGCACCGCCACATAACGCCCCGCACCGCCACATAACGCCCCACACTGCACCATAATGCCCCATACCGCCCCATACCATCCCATAATGTCGCATACTGCCCCATACCCCCCCATACCGCCCAATACCGCTGCTGCATACCGCAGGGCGAGCAGGCCCATGCCCACACAACCACTTCTTCCCCACTGCTACGCAGTGGAACCTCACCATCTCCACGGTTGCAGGTTCTAATGAGCCGGGTTCCACAAATAAATAAAGTAGCCCTTTTGTCGTCGTCCCCCGGGAACACAGTGCCTCGAACCCACAGCTCACGCGGCCCCAGAGTCCCAATGGTTAAAGTGCCGCGCGGACCGCATTTCAGAGCCCACCAAACACAAGCATTTTGTTGTGTTTTTTTCTTGTCTCTGATCGATGAATGGAGGCCTTTGCTTACCCCCCCAGCCCCCTTCCTCTACTCCACCCACAGCAGAATAAAATTCCTCTCCAATCAAATAACCTCTTGTCTGTGACTCTGCCCAGCGCCGACTGTGTCGTTTGAAAATGGCCGTTTCTACATTTCTCCTGTTTGATAATGGGTGTGCAACATGGGAGTTCTAGAATGGGAAAAGCGAGTACTCAACACATTAGTGCCACTGGGTCATCTACAGAAATTTAGGCCGTCTTTCCTGAGTGCCACACTCATAAACACGTGGTGGAATTGAATTAGGCAGTCATATATTCAGGTTTAAAGTGATTTTACATGTTTTATTATTTTCCTTTTCCCCCCTGACAGTTTTGTCGTTTTGGGGGTGTTGGGGGGTTATTCCACTTTTGAAGTACACCCAAACTCCCGTGTTGAGTGAATAGCTGGGATGTTTGCTGTGGGGCTTTCATCATCTCCCTCGTGCGTGGCAGAATAAGGCCACAGCGGTTTTAGCTGTCGAGTGTCGGAGAGAGAGGAAAGTTTAAATGAAACGTTTTGACGGTTATTCCGTTTCCAGGTTTGGAACCCCCTGTCATTAGGTCAACTCCACAGGCACGGTCAGGTGGAATCTTAAGGCCTAAATATACTTCACTTTAAACATACGTACGTAAAATAGCCGCCATGCGTATCCTGCGGTCGTTGGGAGCGTCCTTTGTGCACGTCCTCAAGAAATTAACGTTTGTTAATTGCGAGGTGCAATACCGACATAAATCATGGGGGCAGGCAAGAAAGCGGAGGGTGATGGTCCCACAGTTCTGACCTGCCCCCTCGTGGATATGGCTTTTAAACATTCATACAGACTCAAAGTACGCAGTGGAGTATGTGAACAATGCTGCTCGCGTTGGGTACGCGTATGCATGCTTAAGTGAAGTATATTTAGGGCTTTACTCTACCTCTTTCCTGCTACAGGGTAGGCCTCTGTTGTGTAGTTCAGTGGCTGTGTTACTCGTCCTGGTGGACTGTTTCTGGCCTCAGGCCTCAGACCATAGGCCCCGCTAAGTGTAAGCATTTGAATTGAATTGAATTGAACATTGGATTTATACAGCGCTTTTGAAGGAACCCAAAGCGCTTTACAATGATAGGAGCAACTCACCTCAACCACCACCAATGTGCAGCACCCACCTGGGTGATCGCGACGGCAGCCATAGTGTGCCAGTACAAACTCACTTTGTACAAACTCACAATTTTTAAAAGATTTCTGTTGTGTTCTGCCTACAACATAACATTCCCAAACCGGTAGGAACAAAATTAAAAGGCGTTGAAAACTGGACATGCTTAAAACATTAATTCTGTGTGAAGCTGTTGGCACAAATGGTAAGCAACATCATATACAATCAATGACTTTTGAAAATGTTTTTGCTTTCAAATTTATAGATAAAATGTGTATGAAAAGGTGCAATGGTGCAAACATTGTTTCCTCAAGATCCCATATTACAAGATGCGTCCTGTTAAGGCACTGTTCTAGTGTGTGGATGAGCCCCACGGTCTGCATCCTGTTAAGACCCTAGTGTGTGGATGTCTGCATCCTGTTAATACACTGTTCTAGTGTGTTGATCTGCATCCTGTTAAGACACTGTTCTAGTGTGTGGATGAGCCCCACGGTCTGCATCCTGTTAATACACTGTTCTAGTGTGTGGATGAGCCCCACGGTCTGGTATTGAATCCAGTGCCGACTATGGCCAGCAGCCCCACAGGACGAGGCATGATTGGCAGTAGTGGCACCCAGTGAGGGAGGGATTCAGTTGGCTGGATGGTCCGTGTCTCGTCGCTTACCAGTGACTCCCGTCAGTCAATCAGGCGCTCACGGTCCACTGGCATAGAGCTGTGTAAGAACTGTTTTCCTCCAACTCCGGGTCCGTGCCAAGATTTGGCAGCAGGCCGATCAAGATCGCCTCGTATTGCTTGTTTGACGCAAAAGAGATGATTGTCGGAGATTCCTGAGTCCATGAGTCAGTGTGTTCAATGTACTGGTTCCTTCTGCGATTACACATGCGCCCCAAAAATGCAGTGGCTGGTTTTATTACCAACACAATTATGGTATTTTTCCACTGATAGCATCCAGAGTATTTTTAGGCCTCGGCCCATGCGTGGGCCTGTGTGTTCACCCCCGGAGTCCTGGCCTTTCTCAGCCAGCGGTGGCTGTGGGCTCTGTTCCGTTATCATGCGGGGCGGTGACAAACCAATCCGACCTACACCTTCTTAGGGCCTGGGTCTCCCAACACAAGGGGCCAGAACTTATCTCTTAAACAAGACAAAAAACAGGCTGTCGGAAAGCACAGGCCCCGTCCACTGCACTGGCAGGGCCGGCCCCTCCGAGCCGTTCCGGACCGGAAAAGCTCCTGGAATGCTATTTTTTTTTATTTTTTCCTGTTTTTCTCCCAATTTAGTGGCCAATTACACCCGCTATTTATTTTGATTTCCCCCCCCCACACGAGTCCGCCGCTCGTCTCTATGAGGCAAGCAAATGCTCAGTGCAGCGAACTCCGCTTCCTTCGAGATGGAATTCGCCCATCCACGTTCTGGAGACTCCCTTACGTGCTTCACGGCGGACCCGAGCCGGCTCACCTTCCCCCCTTCCCCTGGGCAGACAGCCAAATGCCGCCCCCGATTGGGACTGACGACCAGGGCCTGCCTAGCTCCTGGAATTCTGATGGGAGCGTTTGCTGATGCTCAATCCTCACATCCGGCTGTTAACACACCCACTCACGTGATTTCCTGCAGCAGATTTTGTCTAAGGTCTGAACAGACGCATGCGGTCTTGCAGTGTGGGAACGTACACAGATTCCATAACAAAGAATTCTCAGAAAAAGAATGCGTTGAAGTTCAATATAAATTATACAATTAAAATTGGAATTGCTTGTCGGGGATGTTGGGTCAATGTTAACGGGTCATTTTTCTCACTTGCACTGAAATCTACATATAGTGCCATGTGTATATGTATATGTGAAGTTTGTTGTAATTCTCTTTACAGTTCATATATATATTATATATACAGTCAAGCCGGAAAGTCTGCACACCCCTTTCACCCTCTCCACATTTCATTGCGTTACAGACTTATTCTACAATAGATTAAGTTCATTTTTTGTCTCAAAATTCTACACAAAATAGCCCATAATGACAAAGTGAAAACAGGTTTTTAGACATTTGTGCTAATTTATTCAAAATCAAAATGTTAAATATCATATGTACACAAGTGTGCACACCCTTTGATATGACACCCAAAAGTGAGCTGAGGTGCATTTTGTTTCCACTGATACTGCTTGAGATGTTTCTACAACTTGATTCTAGTCCACCTGTGGTAAATTCAATTGATTGGACACGATTTGGTCCCAAAGTGCATGTCACAAGCCATGTCTATATAACCTCCGAGGTCCTGGGGAAGTGGTGCAGTTTTGACAGTGCATGTCAGAGGAACTCTGAAACCAAGCCATTTGAAGTCTCTAAGAAGAGTTGTGGTGGCTCTCCCATTTCAGACCTCTCCTGGGTGCTTTCAATGATCTTAGAATTTTGAGACAAAAAATGAACTTAATCTATTGAAACGTGGAGAGGGTGAAAGGGGTGTGCAGACTTTCCGGCTTGACTGTATATATGCACACACATACACACATACACACATACACACATACACACATACACAGACACAGACAGACACACACACTCTAACACACTCTCTCACACTCTCTCTCTCTCTCTCTCTCTCTCTCTCTCTCTCTCACACACACACACACGGGTTTGGGTACTCTGTACTCGGGCCTTGAATTGTTGTGGAACGAGGAGAGTGGCATTTGCCTGTGGAAAGTCAGAAAGCGCCCTTATTATGGTGGGCAATTCTCCGTCCAAAACGTACATTCGCCTGAACTACGTGTTAAGAGAATAGCGGTAGTGTTTTTGTAGGGGGGTGGGGGTGGATATCCACCACCCAGGTACCGGCAGTGACGAGGGCGAGCGAACTGCATCCTACCGGTTCACCACCGTTTATTCTTGACAGCCCGATGTCTTAACCATTCAAATGAATGGATTGGAGCAGCCTAGCGATGCCTGGCTTGCTAGCTCATTTCTACAGCAGTCTGTTAACCATTAAGGCTGAACAAATGCCACATAATAAATTGGCTGAACAATTCACTTCGCTTACCAAGTCCGCTAGCTCGGCTACTGTACAGAGTTGGCAATCAAAACTGTCTTTAATCTGTATTAAAGTTAAAGCAATATGTCAGAAGTATGCCAGATCCTGTGTCTGTCCGTCTCATATCATGAAATGTCATATCATATATGAAATGCTAGTTGTTGGCCAAATTTAGCTTGAGCAACACGGTTTTCTCCTGAGAAAGCCTCAATTGTCAACTAAGGATGTCATTTGTCATTACATACGGATGCCACAATTGTCTATGATGTAACTAGCTAGCTAATTGTTGCTTTTTAAACAATTGCTAATATTGTTGATGTGGAATTAGCAATTGTTCCATGTATGTAGCTTGCTAGTTTGTTTATTTTGAGGTAGCCAGCTGCCAGTTTAATGCATAGTGAAATTATGACTCACCCAGTTTTTAATGGCAATTCATATTTTTAACTCTATATCCCCGCCGGCTCCAGGCGACTGTAAAACAAAGTTGAGAAGTCAGGGTTTTCCTCCCACTGTAGCGGTTTGATCTGAACTCCTCTCTGGATCGCTCTACCGTTTGCTGAGGCCAATCGTGATTTTATAAATCTGGACAACCATTTTTTTGTTTGTTGTTGAAGTGAACAATGCTTTTTCTGTGGAGCTTCTTTTGCGTTTCTGGTGCCGACAGGAGGAATGTTTGTACCCAGAACTAGCGTAACCACCGTGTTAACAAACTGTTTAGTTCGGCTGAGTGACGTTGAGCTGTCAGGCTGCTGGAGCAGCAAGAGGCAGCGCTCCCCATTTGTGAACTTCTGAGTTTCTGAGGATTACGTTAATATTGTCCCCAAAATGCCTTGTGTGGGTGAATTGTACATCATAATACCTTCGCACACAGAATCGCCTCTGGCCAGGAGTGCCGTCGGGGCTGCAATTGGCTGTCTGCCCCAGGGAGGGGGGAGGGAAGTTGACGCAGTTCGCTGCGCACAGGAGTGGTTCTGAGGTACAGGAATTACAGTCGATGGCACGACGAGTGCTGTCTCGAAGGAGGCAGCGCTTCGTCATTGTCACTGCTGGTCACAGGACTACAGCAGCGAACTACGAGGGAGGGGATTGAACTAAGCACAGCAGAAGTAAAAGGAAAGGGGAAAAAAACGGGTTAAAATCGGAAAAATTAAATAAAAAATAAAAAAATAAAAACTTTGCATAGCGGTGATGTTGAAGTTGCAGCTCAGCTCAGATGGTCAGTATGTGGTGGGAGTGTGGGAAAAGTGGAAATGCAACTATCGAAATGAGTAGAGCCTGGAGTTAACCCCTTAACCGTCACCCCCCTATTTTTGAATTATACCCAAATATAACACTTCATATCTCAAGAACTGTGGTAGCCACTTGTTTATCATATCAGCCATAAGTTTGATATCATTTGAAAGGTAATATATTGAGGTTTATGTGAGGATTTATATCATATAGCATGTGGACACAACACAGCCTAATCAATTCCAAAGATCAAACATGCAACAAATGGGTGTTGTATAGTTTTCTTGTGTTGAAATGTTTGAAAAGCAATACAGGGATCAGATTTCATGAGAGACCTATGGAATTGTGCATGCCTTGTGCAACATGTCAATTAAGTCTGTATAAACCAGACTTTTAGACCCAAGGGCTCATGAACTGGAGGCCTTTTAGTGAGTGGTGTCATCTGTGGTCTCCAAGTGTCCCAAAACCTTTCCAAGGTGGCCAAATTGAACCCAATTATTTCTATTCACTTCTGTGATACTGGAAAACATACAAAAATATTTTAGTGACTATAAAACTTGTTTCTGTCACCTAAACCATTATGGATCGATATAGAGTGGAACTGCCCCTGGGTGCCATGCCCCATGCACCCAGAGGCTGCTGGGTAATTAGAACACTCGTACACCACTGTACATGCAAGCTTCAGGGAAAGGAACGCCCAGCACTGTGAGCAAACTGCTTCTGGCCGGAGGGAAGATGGTGTGACTAGAACTGCAGGAGAAAATGGGACATCGAACCATGACCGCTGGCTCACCAGCATATCTCAGAAATGACAAACGTTGAGGACAATAAGGTACACGCTATCAGTTGCTGTACCCAGATTATCCACTGCATGCTGGTCTGCTGTTTACTCTCACCCTGTCACATTTTTTGCCATTAAGACAACAATAGACCGGCACTATTCATAGCCCGGCATGCCTCCTGGCTCACTGAGCATGTGCAGGAATGCAGATGGAACGATGATGTAGCCAACTGGTAAATTTCACCACCTTGTATTTTCTGCTTCCTGCTTTTGTCCTTTGATCTCGAGTTTGTCTCATCTTCGTATTTCGAAACCGGAGCCTGTCACTGGTTTATGGTGGGTTTGGTTACAGGCAGGATTTTTTCAGTAAGAGGTTTTGGGCTCTAGAATTAAGCACTAATGAAGAACTAGCCAACTCAACTCATGGCCTAACCTTAACCATGAGGAAGAAAAAACACAAAACTGACATTCTGACCTGTTCATGGGCAACTTCCACCCACACCCAGTGGTTCTGTGTGGCTTAGTAGGGAGAGCGTGGTTCTGTGTGGCTCAGTAGGGAGAGCGTGGTTGTGTGTGGCTCAGTAGGTAGAGCGTGGTTGTGTGTGGCTCAGTAGGTAGAGCGTGGTTCTGTGTGGCTCAGTAGGGAGAGCGTGGTTCTGTGTGGCTCAGTAGGTAGAGCATGGCGCTGACTGCGCTTAGGTTGTGGAATCGATTCCCATTGGGACCACTTATACTGAAAAATGTATGCACTCACTACTGTAAGTCACTTTGGATAAACGCATCTGATAAATGGCATATATTATGTTATTACACCAGGTCTGAGGTCGTGGTCAGGGTGGGACAGGGCTGCGTTAGCTGGGAAACCCTCGGCCGCTGTTCCGTTGGAAAGGCTCAATAAGATTTTGACATCCCTTTATGACCAGAGTTCTCACTGTGGGCCCTCAGAAGGAAAAGGAATGTCTTGTCTTGCGTGTGCGGAAGGCAGCTTATGTTTTAGTTCCCGGCCAAGTAAAAAAAAAAAAAAAAAAAAAAATTATTATTATTATTTTTATTTTTTTAAATTTTGTTTCCGATTTTCTCCCAATTTAGTAGCCAATTAGACCCACTATTTTATGTCAATCCCCCCCTGGTAATGTGAGTTTGCTGCTGTAGTCCTGCGACCGGTAGTGACGAAGGCGAAGTACGTCTCACTCGTACAGGCACTCACCAAGCCATCGACCATAACCCGGTACTACAGGGCCACTCTTATGCGCAGCAAATGTCCTGTCGGCTTCCCTCCCCCCTCTCTGGGGCGGACAGCCAATCGCCGTGGCCAGTGTCGAACGTTGTAACCACTGGACCACGCGGGAGGCCCTCGGCCCAGGTTTTTTTTGCGGTGGGTTACTAGATGCACAGTATGTTTCTAGGTAGGCGTGCAGTTTGTTGTAAATGGGGAAATGAAGCATCCACGTTTGAGCATTTGCACACTGAGTGTGTTTCAGGGCCCGAGCCAGAGAGCGTCATCACAACACTGAAGATTGCGCATACAATGTGGGCGGGAGAAAAAGCACCGGGGCTCTTCTGCTTTTTGGAACAAGGGAATAAAGTTTGCCTGCAGTAGGGCCTCAAAAGAGGGATCTCCCTCATTGCACGCCCTGTGAAAAAGAGCCTAAAATCCTATAGAAAATGCATGAGAATAGAGAACACACCATGTTTTCTGATTCCTGAAATTTCACAGAGTGCTGAGGCTAACGAGGGAAAGTCCATAGCTTGGCAAAAGAACGCTCTGGGTGGATGCAGAGATGGAGAAAGGCCATGCTTTGTGCACAGCCGTAGGGACGTCACCGTGACGTCACCTTGCCGAGACGCTCAATGGCAGCTTTGTGCTGCAATCCGGCGGTCACCGGGGAGGCGCAGCGTTGGAAACGTGGAGTATAAACATGCCGAGGTTGCAGCGTTCGCCTGGCTTTGGCACGGAGGAGCGCAGGATGTGGCCGCCGCTGGAAAGTTTAACTTCCCTGTCTGGAAAAAGAAGCTGCATTTCCCTGCCCAGCCGCTCAATACCGATAATGACACTTCTCGCATGGCAGCTCCCTTAACATGCAGCGGCTGTTCTTTTAGCTTATAAAGAGGTTGGCTCATGATTATTATTATTATTTATTTATTTTACACATCAAATCACATTAAATCTGGATGTGTAGAGAAATGCAATGATGCAATGTCTAGGTTCATGCATATATAAAAAGGAAAAAAAAGAAAGTCAATGAAGTTATCAGAAGCCTGCTTTGATTATGTAGCATAATTTGGACAGCTCACTATTGTCTGGTTTGAGTGGCCGTTTCCCTCCCGTTCATTCATTTACATTTACATTTTAGACATTTAGCAGATGCTCTTATCCAGAGCGACTTACACAGTTTAGATTTCTTTACATACAATCCATTTATACAGCTGGGTATTTTACTGAAGCAATTACTGAAGCAAGGTTAAGTACCTTGCTCAAGGGTGCAATGGCAGTTGCTGGGAATTGAACCAGCAATCTCTGAGTTACAAGCCCAGGTCCCTAACCATTACACTACACTGCCGCCTATATTTATTAATATTTATTCATCAACCTGTTGGTCTTTAAACCAAGGCAGATAACATGACATTCATAATGAACACAAACTGGCGTTTACCTGGCTATGCCAAGATGGAAAAGGATAAAAATGTTTTATAAAGTCCCCAAGTGGTTCC
Source organism: Aldrovandia affinis (assembly GCA_029706075.1). Taxonomy (NCBI): domain Eukaryota; kingdom Metazoa; phylum Chordata; class Actinopteri; order Notacanthiformes; family Halosauridae; genus Aldrovandia; species Aldrovandia affinis. Next base: position 5,789,541 of record JAINUG010000036.1, on the reverse strand, counting down.
ATTGATGTGAAATGACCTGGTTTTTATATCTCCCGCAGCAATAACGCCACACGCAACCAGTTCGGAACAGGTAAAACGTGTTGTAAACGTGTAGTTTTCTTGAAATAAGATCAAGACAATCAAAATATTACATATCATTAACATTAATTATGTTAGACAATGTAGGCTATAGTAGATACTGTAAGCAATGCAAAGACACTGTTTCCAACCATTTCTAGCAAATTTTCCAGGCAGCCCAAGATCTGTTATGGTAATGACTCTGTAGCACAGGACCAATCACGGATGAGTATTCAAAATTTGGGTTTTAATGACGCGACTAAATGCCGGAAGAGATTTGGATAATTTAAAAAAATCTATATATATATATATTATTTTTTTTCCCCGATTTTCCCCGTTTTTCTCCCAATTTGGTAGCCAATTACTCCCGCTGTGCTTAGTTCAATCCCCTCCCTCATAATTTGCTGCCATAGCCCTGTGACGGCAGTGACAATGGCGAAGCGCTGCCTCCTCCGAGACAGCACTCGTTGTGCTTTCGACTGTAATTCCGGCACCCCAGAACCACTCCTGTACGCAGCGAACTGTGTCAGTTTCCCTCCCCCCTCCCTTGGGCGGACAGCCAACTGCCGCCCCGGTGGCACTCCCGGCCAGAGCCGACTCTGGCGCGACGGGGAATCGAACCCTGGTCACCGTGGCCAGCGTCGGACGTTGAAACCACTAGACCACACGGGAGGCCAGAGATTTTGATTTTTAAACCCATTTTCCAAGTCGTTTTCAGATGAAATGGTTGTCGCGATAGTTGAAACATTTCCTCTTTAGTGGAATTTGTTTTTTTGTGCATTCTTTTTACATTATAACTGTAACCAGCTCTGTATAAGGCAGGCAGATTTGAACACACAAATTAACTCCCAACAAACTTGCTTATTTTATTTTATTTTTTTAATGGGGTGGATCATGTTTGATTGTAGTCTTGTTTGTCAGCAGAAAAGGGCAAAGTTGGGCAAGCTTCATTTAGTAGTCAGAGCTTCGTAAAAATTCCATCGACTGATCTTCCAGTTCACTTCTGGACATTGGAACATGTTTACGAGTAGACTTGGACATTTACGCAAACAATGTCCCTCCGTATTTGAGGTGCACTTGTGTTGCAGCGAGTGTGGTTTCTGTGCAGTTTTTCTTTTTGTTTATTTGCATTTAATGTCAGTGGAGAACCTTAAGAGCTAGAGCAACTGTCCTGCATATTATGGTCATAGCTGGCCCCATCCTTTTTAAAGGAACAACCCCCCCCTAGGCTTGGTGGTGTTTCTGTAGAATCTGAGATGTCCAGACGTTTGGAGAGATTAGAGTGACTCACTGCAGTCACAAAGCCCCAGGAGGCATGCCATTTAAAGCTGTAGATTATACGAGTGTCCCATGCGCTGCGACCACTCTCTGCTAAGGCTCGGCGTCTGTAGTGAAACCAAGACGGTCACCAGATTAGAAACGAGAGAAGGGACCAGGCGAATGCACACCGACGTCTGCTAAAGGTGGTTTTTTTTCTTTGACCAAAACGAGGGACAAAAAAATGGCACATCCTTCAGTGTTTGTTCTCCTTTTTTCTTTCCCTTTAAAAAAATAAAAGAAGAGAACTGCCCCAGTAGAGTCACTAAACAGTGGACCTAGTGGATCTTCACATTCTTCTTCTCCTGGAACAAAACAAGGTCTCCGCTGCCTGGCTGTTCTGCCGTCGTTAACAATTCTGCAGAAACAGCCTTGAGACGGAGAGAGGGAGACCGGAGGGGGGTCGGGCAGTGGTGGCTGTGGAAATGCCCCTCCCTTCTCCCCTCCCACACCTCTGTGCTGCTTTTACCCACCCCCAAGTTTGCATCGTTCACTGAACCCCGTGCACGTGGAAGGCTATCTAACCTCGTACGTGGGAACGGGGGGGGTTCATTCAGGCCGAGGGTCAGCCTGTGACCACGCCCCGGTACTCGGGATGTGGATGGGATGTAATGCGTCCTCTCCTTGCAAACAGGAAGTGGCAGGCGAGACCGGCTTCACGCAGAGATAGTGTGTCCTGCGAGCGTGTGACGCGGAGCCTTGTCTCTTCTGATTTCCTGAACCAGCGGAAGAACGTTAAGAGGCAGGTGAAGACGTGGGAATGTCTTTTAAATGTTTTTATTTATAGTTTCTCATTTTTTATTCCGCTCCTTGCTGAACCCGAGCCGGCTCAACCTCCCCACTACCCCTGGGGCGTACAGCCAAATGCCGCCCCCAATCTGGGCTGACGACCAGGGCCAGTCTGGTACAGACTGGTTTCAAACCGTGTCCCTGACAGGCAGCGCACACTCGTATTGGACCAGCCAAAATATGGTGCGTTAGACCACTACGCTATCCGCCCCCCATGCAGGGTTTTTTTAAAATTTTTTAAATTTTTTTAAAATATATTTGTTTCTGATTTTACCCATTTTTCTCCCAGTACTGATGTAATAGTGGCTCACAGGTAAAAATGATAGGCAATTTTTACATGTGTGCAAACTGATAAGGAGTCCTGTTCATGAACAAAAGTCTCTATCAGGCCTTTACTGAATGTTATCGTTCACTCATACGAAGGATGAATTTCGCTGCCCCGCGTTTCCTGGAGCACACCAGGGATGTGGGCGTGGAGACGGAGGAATGGGCGTGGAGACGAGGGCTTTCTGAGTGGGGATGAACAGGAGGCTGAGTTGGTGGTTGGGTGGCAGGGGATGTGAGTGTCTGCCCCTCACTTTGACATTTTGACATTTAGCAGAAGCTCTTATCCAGAGCAACCTACAAAAAGTGCATTTATACATGGTAAGATCAGTCGTGGTTAGTGCAAGAGATCAGTGTAAGTAATACAGTAATAGACATCATTGTTGGAAAAGTTAATGGGTTTTTTTTTTTTACATTTTTAAACATGTGGACTGTTTTCAATAGGGCTGACCCCATTTAGTCGACTGGTCGATTTGTTTTGGTCGCAGTCGTGAAAAATAAAGAAATAAAGAAATAAAAATTCTTCATGCAGCATGAGACACCTAGATTTGCGCCACAGTTCGGCGCGCTTGTCAGTAGAATAATCCATTCTGGATGCTGCGGGTATGGCAGTGACAGTCCTTCACTCTTAACATAGCTAGGCCTATATATATTCTCTTTAAATTATATTAGGCAGAGATTTGAGATGAGAATGTCCGTTAAATGTACAGAATAAGTGGCAGTGGAGTCTGAAGAGGTGGGTTTTGAGTCTCTTGCGGAAGATGGCCAGTGATTCCACGGTCCTGACCAAGTGCGGAAGATTGTTCCACCACCGAGGGGTCAGGACAGAGAAGAGGCGAGACCGCGAGTGGCGAGTGCCTGGGGTCTGGAGGGATGGGGACAGTCAGTTTGCCAGAGGAGGCAGAGCGGAGGGGTCTGGCTGGGGTGTAGGGTGTGATGAGTGTCTGGAGGTAGGGGGGAGCAGCGGCCTCCCCCTTGCGGCCTGCCCCGTGGCTCCATCTGCTCCTGGCCTGCTTTAAATCGGGGGCAGATTAAATCGAGACCGTGACCCGTCCGCTAGACTGCGCCCTGACCACTCACACACCAGCGGCTGAGCTGGCATTGTTTCCCGAGCTTCACCACCGCCTCAAACCAAGACATCTGAATCGCACCTTGTTTTCTGAGCCAAGTCAACATGTTGACGTTGTCGATTATTCCGTTGACATAAAGCGTAGAGAGCCAAGCCTTTTTCTTCTGTAGGTGCAGTTTTTCTCACGTTATTATTTGTATTTAGTCATTCGGAATGTGTTACCCCGACTGAATTTTTGCAGTTTACAAGGCAAGATGCAGCCTGTATATGCAGTAGCGTAAGAACAACAGTGGAGGTGGGGGTAGAGACCTTTTGAGCACTGCATTGTGGAGTGAATTTCTATGATCATTGAGATTTGTCTCAACAGTATTTGTCTCCTTAAGACGTCAAGAGGATTATGTCATTTCTGGTTGACCTCGGAGAAAAATGTCTGGATCATAATGTGAGTGCTGCACAGTAGGACGGTTAAAAAGGCCGTCTGTAACAGATGGGTCTTTGTGTGACCACGCCCAGCCAGCCAGGGCGGGGCTCGAGGACATAAATACAGTCTGGATACCGTGACCCACTCAGATATGGTGTGTGCTGCCTGTCAGGGACGCGGTTTGAAACCCGTCTCAGCCCCGATCGGGGGTGGCGTTTGGCTGTCAGCCTCGGGGGAGCCGGCTCGGATCCACCTCGAAGCACGGAAGGTAGTCTCCAGAACGTGGGTTGGCGAATGCCGTCTCGAAGGAAGCAGAGTTTGTTGCCCTCGGAGAATTGGCTTGCCTCGTAGAGACGAGCGGGGAGGGTAATTCGAAATAATTAGAGGGTGTAATTGGCTACTAAATTGTGAGAGACTTCCATGCAGTTTTATCCTTTAAAAAATACCCACTCAGACCCCGGGGGTGCCCTGAGAGCCAGATCTCAGATGGCCCCTGAAGACTACAAGATGAGGTATTTTCTGGAACGCCAGGAAGGCTCTTCCCACGCCTGCAGCCATGCTCGTCCTATTCCACAGATGAGAAGAAAAAAAACTGTCCCGTGAACTTTAGGAGAACCTTTTCTTCCCAGAGAACAATGGGGTTGATTGAGAGTTGCGTTTTTTACGAGGCCACGGCAGCATTGGGCCCCAGATCGTTTCCACGTGAGAATCATTCGCCCGATCGATCGTTAACCTCGACGGAGCTAAGGCCAACTAGTCCGCGTTAGCTCGTCCCCAGGAAGTGAACTGAAATGTCTGTCGGGGGGATCTCCAGAAAATAGGTGGGCGAGTTCCGTCTCGGAGGAGGCGGATCATCACCGGCCTTGGGGAATTAGAGACGGGCGGTGAGTTCGTGTGGGGAGGGTGAAGTGAAATAAATATATAGGGTATAATTAATAATAATTAATTTCTCCCAACTAAATTGGGAGAAATTTTAGATTTTTAAAAAAATCGTGAATGTCTGGAATTTGTGCTTCTGACCCATCTCACGTGTCTCTGCCAGGAAATAAAAGAGTTTTTAATAGGATCACCTTTGAGTTTGCTGACAAAGCATCGAGCGCCAATGCTGGACCCAGCTGCTGGTGCTCTCTGAGATCGCTCGAGACCCACCTGGTTGAGTCCCTGAGTCAGGCGGCAGCTATGAAGGACAGCCACGTCATAGCTGGGAAAACCAGGCCTGAACAGGAGCCCAAATCCACTCTACAGCGAACCATGCCCTGCTGCCTCCCATCGATCTGGCGCACGCACGCACGCACGCAACACACACACACACACACACACACACACACACACTTTCGACTTCCATGCAGTTTTACCCTGAGAAATTAAGACGACTCGTCGTAGCGACATGAAAGGCCCTGGACTCAGGGGGCTGTTAAATTGAAAACAGAGATGACTTTGTGACTGCAGGACTCAGGCTTTTCCCCCTCCACCGCCGCCTCCTCGGGAACTCGTTTGGCTGCATACTTAAAATAGCTCTCTGACGTGTGCAGTCCTGTGGAGGAATGCAGCTGAGGCCGACCGGAGCGCTCTTTGGCAGGAAGTTATGCAAACGTGCGTCTGCAAGAGCAGAGCGCCGGCCGGGCCATTATCTGCCCCTCTCTGTGCGTGCATGCATGTTAGTTAGTTAGTTATTTAGTGTGTGTGTGTGTGCTCGGGGGGAGGGGGGCAAGCTGCTGTCCTCTCCTCTCCATCTCCTCAAACGCCGTCCCGTCTCCTTTACCTCTCTCCTCCACCCCCTTTTTGTGTCTTCACCGTGGGGGGGTGAAGGGGGGGGTGTTGGTCTCTTCTCCAGGACACGTTTGAGGGGGTGAATATCCGCAGCATCTACTGCATTTGGAAACCCCCCCCCAGATTCCTTTGGCTAACACAGGCGTCCCAGTGCCTGCCATTTGTTCTGTAAAGCTTCAAAACTGGGGGAAAGAAATTGGCAGGATATCCCCACACACCCAAGGTGTCTGCTACTGGGGGCCACATTGTCATACCTGGTCTCTCGATCCCGAGGCATCCCAGTTGTGTTATGTGTCCGTCCTCCACACTAGATTTTCACACGCAATCCGCCGGCCAGCTCAACTCTCTGTCAGGGTGCAGTTCCACCAGGCTGTGGCCTGCTCCAACCCCACCCACCCCCCTGGAAAGAAAGCCTCACCGGCACCAGTGGGGGAGGGGCTGCCCTCTCAAGTCTGTTACTGTGAATATGGCTAAAGTGACTAAATTAAACACGCCTGATTCACTATCACCCCCCTCCCCCACCCAGTTGTTGTGACTGCACCTTGTTGAGCTTAAGAACTAGTATATATATATATATACATATGCCATTTAGCAGATGCTTCTATCCAAAGCGACTTACAGTAGTGTATGCATACATTTTTCAGTATATGTGGTCCCAATGGGATTCGAACCCACAACCTAAGCGTTGTCAGCACCACACTCTACCTACTGAGCCACACAGAACCATGCTCTACCTACTGAGCCACACAGAACCACGCTCTACCTACTGAGCCACACAGAACCATGCTCTACCTACTGAGCCACACAGAACCACGCTCTACCTACTGAGCCACAAGGAACCATGCCCTACCTACTGAGCCTCACAGAACCACACTCTACCTACTGAGCCACACAGAACCACGCTCTACCTACTGAGCCACACAGCTCTACCTACGCTCCACCAGAACCACGCTCTACCTGAGCCACACAGCACCACGCTCTACCTACTGAGCCACACAGAACCACGCTCTACCTACTGAGCCACACAGAACCACGCTCCACCTACTGAACCACACAGAACCACCCTCTACCTACTGAGCCACACAGAACCATGCTCTACCTACTGAACCACATAGAACCACGCTCTACCTACTGAGCCACACAGAACCACGCTCTACCTACTGAACCACACAGAACCACCCTCTACCTACTGAGCCACACAGAACCATGCTCTACCTACTGAACCACATAGAACCATGCTCTACCCACGCTCTTTCACCGTGGCGAAACACTAAAGGGTTAGGCTCTGCCTGCTGTTCCACCTGGAGGGTGTGGTCCCTCTAAATCACGGCTTCCAAAACTTTCAGAGCTCAAGAGCTGCTTAATGTTTCATGCTGTGTGTGTGTGTGCGTGCGTGCGTGCGTGCGTGCGTGCGTGCTAGCCTTCAATGCATTACATTTTCATACTATAGCTAGAATTTTTTTTTTTTCTTTCCTAGGTCTATATGCCAACTGAACTGAATATCTACAATTTGGTTTGTGTCAAATGTCTGTTGTGGATGTATGTTGTGGTTGTGGTTTAAAATGCATTTTTAATGTGTGTTTTACCACATGGATCCTGGAAAGCACCACACCCCTCCTGGCTTCATTTCCAAGGCGGAAAAAATAAGTTGGGAGAAATTGTCATTTTCACAACAAGGCAGTTGTAGTTTAGGGTTAGTGTGTGTGACTGTGGGCGATTTTCCTACAATGTTAATCAGTGCTCTCTCTTTCCTGTCACTGCTGTGAGCTAGGGCTGTGAAAAATTGAGCAAGCATCACACCTTAGAGGGAGATCGCTAGGGCGGATCATAGCAAACATCGATACCTTATGAGGGATGCTACACTAGGGCAGTAGCACAGCTAGGGCTGATCGTAGCAAGCATCTATACCTTATGAGGGATGCTACACTAGGGCAGTAGCACAGCTAGGGCTGATCGTAGCAAGCATCTATACCTTATGAGGGATGCTACACTAGGGCAGTAGCACAGCTAGGGCTGATCCCTCTTAGTAGACAAGTTGACTACTTAGTTGTTGGGGCTCATAGTCGACTCGATTTTTGTAGTCACCATTTTTTCTTCGTAAAGCACAAGCTAGACAAAGGAAATCCTATCTGTCCAGCCAATGTCAGTTGGCTCACTATAAAACACACAGACTCCCTATCTAACCTAATCAAACTAATGTCTGTTATGGCTTGTGACTAGCTGACGGTTGTACTATCACTATCATCAAAAGCTGATTGATTCTGCAATTTGCCATGTCAGGACATTGATGTTGTGCTCTGTCAAACATTTATTAGTTTCTTTGGACGCATGTTTGGGACCATTGTGTTGTTGGAAGGTCCATCTGCGGCGAAGTTCCCTTCCTGGCAGAGGGAACAAGGTTTTTGGTTCTATTTTAATAAGGGCCCCAGGGCCTGTGGATACAAAACAACCCCAAAGCATTAAAGATCCACCACCATGTTTCACCGTAGGCACAAGGTGCTTTTCAACATTACTTGCATTCTTTGGACGCCAGACATAACGCTGATGTGCATGTCCATAAAGCTTGATTCGGCCACAAGACACCGTTCCAGTTGTAGTTCAGGTGTAGTTTGACAAATTCAAGACTGCTTTTTTGGTGAATTGTCTTCAAAAGAGGCTTCCTTCTTGCAACTCTGCCATAAGGACATTGTCATGTAGGCGTCGTCGAATGGTAGCTTTAGACACCTTGTAACCCCAGGATGCCAGGTTGTTTTGGAGATCTTGAACTGTGCCCCTAGGACTTATTTTTGCCTCTTGAACCATCCGCCTCACTACACGTGGGGGCAAGATAGACTTGCGTCCTCTACCTGGCAGGTTAGCCACTGTTCCAGTGGCCTTAAACTTTAACTTTTTCATTTTTTGTAGCCATCTCCTGATCTGTAGAGGGAAATAACCTTTTGTCTGATGCTTTCAGGGAGTTCTTTGCCTTTCACCATGATGATGGCTCACCACAGTATTTCAAACATGTGTTTCCTCCTTTTTATACCCTAGGGCAGGGGTCACTAACAGGCGGACCGCGGTCCGGGTCCGGACCCAGAAGCCGTCCTATCCGGACCGCGTCCAAAAACCGATAAATTATTGAGAATTACTACATTTTGACGGAGCATTTCAATTTTAACCGGCGCAGCTTTTCTAGCATTTACGGCACTGGTTTATCATTGCACCAGGCGCAAAATTCCGAGGGGCGCAAAATTTAAGAAAACGTAAAAAAAAACCACGGACCGGTTCCGAGGCGCATTATTTCCTCGCGCACCCCGTGCAGCTTTTTTTTTCGCGTAGCACCCCCCGTCGACAGAAAATGGGCCGCCGTTACATGCCTCGCACCACCGGACCGGAAAATTTTATCTAACTGGACCTCTTTGAATTTTACTTGAAGACCCCTGCCCTAGGGAAACAGGAAACCATTGTAGGCCACTGTATAGTTCCATAACCTTCCAATGAAGTTGTATAAAGTTGTAAAGTTGTATATTTCTGAAGATTTGTTTTTGTTGGATTAAAGAATAGTTAGGGGTATGAATAATTTGTGATCGAGATGTTTTCTGGGGAAAATATATTATTAATAAAACAATGTTTTTTGGAACAATTGTATTCATAATGTAGGTTTGGAATTTTCAGAAATTGTTGAACATAAAACATACCTCATTGTATGGTTTATTTTATACAATCTCTTGTTCATCTTTATTGTTCATCTTTATTATATGAAAAAAATAGTTTAAATTTAACGCAGTGGGTGACTGGCAGTGGACAAAAAGTTCTTATTCAAAGACAGTCCTGGGCACAGCAGACAGTCTCGCCTTGAAACCTTGGAACCCGGCTGTTTAAATGCGAGCTCTGCGTGGGCCTGGAGAACTTAAGCCCGGTTCCTGTTCGTTTCCGGGTCACGTGCGAGAACACCCCCGATGCATCTTCGTCTGCTCCTGATGCGCATTGTATCCGGGATTACTGGGGATTACGCCCCATCCTGCCGCCGGCGCTTCTGTCCTGGCATGCCGGAGGAGTCTGGCCTGCTGCTCAGAGCGCCTGGGCCTCGCGTCACGGATGTATTTTCAACAGAGTTTTGCGTGCGTCACGTTTGTTTTAACTGTGTTGTTGCCAGTTAATTGTGTTGTCGTTGTCCCCCCCCCATATAGAGAAATAGGCACCCAGACAGATAAGCGGACAGACACATGATTGGGAATGTTTTGTATTTTTTGTTTTTATTAAGACATAATATAGACATACTATGCTTATTGAACGGGCAATCATAATAATGGGATTGATTGGTACTCTAGAGCACAGGTGTCAAACTCATTCCATCGAGGGCCGAGTGTATGCAGGTTTTTGTTGCAACCAATGCACTACACCAGGTGATTTCACTAATTAGCTCACTTTTTCAACTAAGGAGGGAACCTAATTGAAATCACCTGGTGTAATGCATTGGTTGCAACAGAAACCTGCACACACTCGGCCCTGGATGAGTTGAGTTTGACACCAATCAAGCCTGCACATACTCGGCCCTCGATGGAATGAGTTTGACACCTGCTCTAGAGAGAAGAAGAAAGGAAAGGAACCCATCACTGTTTCCTTTGACCTTAATAATGTTGAGGAAATGCACTTAACACACAGTATAAAACCACACAAGCGGGAATAAGCTGCTTATTATTTAGGACTTCAGATTAAGGGACACCCACATGCTAATCCACAGGAACATGTCCTCAATAAGAACATATCACACGGCATCAAAGTTCAAATTGTTGTTTTCTGGTGCTGTAGTACTTCCTTTTCAGAAGTGGCAGATGATAGCGGAGGAAGTGGTTTCGCCACAATGGAGATTTTCACCCCATAGATGTTCCTAGTTTGCGAGTGCCCTGTCAGTATGGAGTGAAATGCCATAAAATCTAAACGTTTCTCCGTTCTCCCTGCTGTGTTTTCAGCCTGTTGGCCGACGTTTACATTTCACAACTTATTTTGAGTGACCCTGGCTGCCTTTCAGAATGGCACATCAAGCCCCTGATTCAGTACACCATAATTTCAACAAATGTTTTCACCGTAAAAAACCCAAAAAAACCTATTTCAATTCAAAAACTTGCTCTAACCCTAACCCTAACCCTAAACTTTCATAAATGTATTTCACAGAAACTAACCAAGCGCTGTTCCCCAGCAACGCTTCCCATATTCCCATATAACTTGGCCCTGTGTTTCTTCACCTCGCCATTTTAGGAGAATGAAACAGTCATCCTTTTGATTTCAAATATTTGCTTGTAGGCAGAGCAAATTTTAGGAGTATTATTTTATAGATAATAATAGTACAAGGAGAACGTGAGTAGCTTTTTTTAGGTTTAGTTTTAGTTTACATCTTTTTGTATTGTAGCATGCATTAAGGAAGAGGATATTAACATCATGTGTATGCGTCAAGTGTAAAGCCCAAGTCATGACATCAATTTTTTGTATTTATTTGAACTATATCAGGTATGGCTTTCACTGAATTAGTAAAGTGATTGCTGAAGATCAGCAGTGTTGTTTCAGTATCGGCGGTACTGAAGACAGAATCCGCAGCATAAGTTGTGATTTGACTGCGTTTTAAAGCAGCCCGTTTGCAACAATGTGCAGACAATATCACAAACAAATTAATTATGGTTGTACATGGTTATTTAAAAGCAGTCCGTTAGCAATACGTTTTTTAATGGTGTTTGATGCCAAATTATTGCGTAAAACAGTGAAGACGGGAAATAAGCTACAGCAGGCAAGGGTGACATCACATTACTGGCAAATTAACAAATGTGTATAACACTGTATATTGATCTGGTAATGAAATGTGCGTTCACTGTGGGGCGGTGTGGAGTGAGAAGGCAGGATTTGTTGTTGAATGCTGTGTTGTTGTGCCAGAGTCATACAGTCTACAGTCATATATTGGTACAGATCATCTGACTTGAGCATATCGATTATGGTAATGTTACAGAAGGTGATCCTTACATAGAATTGAACTGATGATTCTATCCCTGGCTAGTGCTATTATGTAATGTTTTCATAATCTTGTTTGCCATTAATTGGAAGCAAAGCAAAACTGGCCGGGGCAGGCATAGACATACATATGTAGATGCCGCATTGGCTGCTGTTGTATGTTGCAGCGATATGTCTGCACGGCCACCATATTGGGGCAGGCAAGATCCGTGTTGAAACAAACATGATATTTGGTTGAGAATTAAGCGAGTTACAGTAGATTTTATCAGGGGAAGTCTGCATCTTTCAATACACTTACGTTTGTTTAGATGTGTATCTTGTCCACGCCAATATGGACAGGGTTTGAACAGGGTCAATGAGGCGTCTGTTTTTTTGCTGGGATTTTTTTCAGAGCGTTATAATAGTGTGGCGTAATCACATTTACAGGATACTTACAGCCTGGTCTAGTCAGTGAGTCAATCAGACTTTTCTTTAGTCAGATTGAAGTGTGTTTTCTTTAATGTGCACTGAAGTGCAAGAAATATGCGAGAAATTCTTGCATAACGGCAGCGAGAATGGCTCTGTACACTTTTGCGTGTGATAGGCCGGTGTTTGTCTGTTCCGAGTCTCCTTTTAAAATCGTCTTGCACCTTCACATACCAGCCTGTGAACTTTGAGCCTGGTTCTTAGTGCATTTGTACTCATTTTTCTCTGTGGCTCAGTAGGTAGAGCACCTTTTGTGTGACAGGTTTTCATTCAATCGCTGGATAAAAGCGTCTGTAAATGTAATATTATATAACCATGTTTAAAAGGTTTTCATTAATCCGTTGCAATTGTATAGCATAGTGGTTAAAAACCTTCAATGCCCCGCCTTTTGGCTGGTCCAATACTCATCAGGGACGGGGTTCAAAACCCTTCTCTGCCAGACCAGCCCTGGTTGTCAGCCCTGATCGGGGGCGGCATTTGGCTGTCTGTCCCAGGGGGAGGGGGAGGGCACAAGTTTGTCGAGGAGCAGGAAGGGCGTCGAAGGGCGTCCGTCGTCGGGTTCCATCTTGGAGGAGGTGGATCTACCGGCCTGGGAAAAAAATGGCTCGTTACCCAGAGGACAGGCGGCGGACCCGTGGGGGAGGGTGATTTGAGATAAATAGAGGATATAATTGCCAACCAAACTGGGAGAAAAATAGGGGAAAAATCACTATAAATAAAATGTAAAAAACCTTCAGCTGCTTGTGAACAGAGCAAGGTTTTCGGGAACTGGATTTGGACACAAACAGGAAGTGACCTGATGTGACCACTTGTCACGCTGGATCAGAAAAGCACAGTGTTGCGGAGGAGTCTTCAGACTGAAGAGAAGATCTCTGGATTTGACTGTTATGGTCTCAGATCACAAGCAGGACAGAGCTGTTTGTGCACTTCAAAGGCCCAAATGCAAATCAAACCGTATTAACAGATTTCAGAAGTTGGGAAGCCTTGCAAAGCCTTGCAAGTATATCCAAAAAGAAAAATAGAGAATCACACTGCTTTATTGTTTTTGTAATACAGTAACAATGGTACATGCTATTTCAGTAATAAAAATATCTTTGTCAAATTATGTCTCTTTAGTTGATCTGCTTAATATAATTAACTCAAGCTGTTTTATTGTGATGAGGGCTTTGCCCTAATAGGAATTAATAAGACTAATGACACCTAGATTGTGTGTTCGCTGTCCCACACAGGGACAGGATACCATGGGCACCGCCCCCCAGGGTTTGTGTATGTACACCCAATCACCCCAGAAAGCTGGCAGCGCTCTGTGTGAGCCTGCTCTTTCAGCCTCTCCCAGGTCATCTTTGGCCCGATGTCCGTCCACGTTTGCTCGTAGCCTTCGTGTAAACACGAGGCCCGAGAGGGGACGTGGTCCAGTGTGCTGACGGCCCGTATCGCTCAGCGCTGGGTCGAGGGCGTGCTCCGGCCTCGTGGGTCCGATCCGTCTGTATTTTCAGCAGTTGGAGCGGGACTGAGGACGACCAGGGGATGGGGCTGTGCGTTTGTAACGTAATGATGCTGGACATCAGGGGTGTAACGTTGTTACACGTATTCGTACCGAACCATTCGGTACAGGACTTTTGGTTCGGTATGCACTGTGAACCGAACTAATGCAATCTTTCTTTAACCACTAGTGGACGTGCGGGCGTTTTTGCGTGCGGATCTTAATTCAAAATTCCAGCTCCCCATTTAAGCAGCCTCTCGCTGATAATTTAGACCGGGCCAAAGCAATAACATACACCCTAGGTGTTTTTTCAAACAACGGATCTGCGACTATACATATGTTGAAAGTGATTGAGCCCCGCTATGAAGTTCCCTCTTGTCCGCATTTCAGTATTTTGTTTGGTAAATTATAGCCAGTTAGCCACTGTTTACAAAGTTCATAATAAATTAAAAGCTATTTTATGTTTTGCGTTTTTCTTTTCTTTTCTTTTTTTTGCTCTGCTGTACCGAACCGTTACTTCAAAACCGAGGTACGTACTGAACCGTGATTTTTGTGAACCGTTACACCCCTACTGGACAGGTGTGCTGTTAACCAGTCGTCCCCTGCCGAACGGCGGAGAACGTATAAAGTATGATGAGCCCTGTGTTTAAGTGCATGGTTAGGACGTTTCGCACGCCGTTAATACAAACGCTTCTGTGATGTTTGGCAGTTACGGAAATATCCTATGGCTCTTTTATTAGTGAAACTCAAGTGGTTCCTTAACGTATAGTTTGGTAGGCATGCATACTCAAGGCCCTGAAACCGGTTTCGCTGTGGAGGAACTTTCATTTCTTTCCATTATGTCGTGCTCAGATGTCAGCAAATGTTGTTCCTCCTCTCTGATGAGCGAGTGATGAATGGACGTGTGATTTATAATTCCCTCGATCATGGCAGATTTTTTTTTAGATCTCCACACGCGGAATGTACAGGTGGCTGTCCTGAGGCTTAAGTCTACAAAAAGTAGACTCTACATCTCAGACTCTCAGCTAAGTGTGAGCAAAGCATTTATTTTTAAAATAAATATTCCCCTTCTTTTTATATTAAGTTACAACACTACGGTTTGAAGGAGAAAATGGATTAGTTGGAGATGTATTATTAGGATAAATGGATGAATTGGAGGTGTATTGTTAGGATGAATTGATTAATTGGGGGTGTATTATTAGTTGATTCTGGCCACCTTTAGGAGGGACAGGTAGCCTGACCTTGAAACCATTTCAAATGACCTTACGATGTTAGCAATTTGTTAGCTAACAATCAGAGTATTTCTATATTGGAACGGAGTATCGTTACACAACGTAAGGTAACAACATTGTTGTTTTAGTTTTTGACAAAGCTACCCTGTAACCCCAGGAGTTGTGCTTTTGGGGGTGGGGGAGGTTGGTTTGAACGATTGTCGATCATCAGTGGAAGTACCGTGAAAAGGCAACACGCAGAGGTTGTGTCCGAGACTCGTACCCAAACGCTGGAGAGCCCATCAGGACTCCGGGCGATGATACTGCCATTTGAGTTACACTGTTTACTTGCGTTGCTATTGTTGCCCCATGGACAGTGTCTCCCATCTCTGCCATGGAAGACTGTAACTCCGTCAGAATTTCCATAGACCTCTCGGTTGGCCTCCCTAACAAGTGCCCTTCTTCCACGGATACTCAGTTTTGGAGGACGGCCTGTTCTAGGCAAATTTGTGCCATATTCTCTCCATTTCTTTATGATGGATTTAATGGTGCTCTGGGGGATATTCAAAGTTTTTGAAAATTGTTTTATATCCTTACCCTGATTGGTGCTTTTGAAGAACATTTTCTCGGATTTGCTTTGAATGTGCTTTCGTCTTCATGATGAAGCTCTTGTTTGGAAATGCACTAACCAACTGTGGGACCTCTTACAGACCGGTGTATTTAATTTTGAATCATTTGAAACACCTTAATTGTACACAGGTGGACTCCAATCAAACAATCATGTGATCTCTGAAGACAATTGATTTCACCAGAGGTTATTTGGGTGCGTCTTAGCAAAAGGGGTGGATACCTGATTGTACAAATGAGAAGAAGTTCCGGTGCTGAACTAACGTTGATTCTTGTTTATGCAGTGTGTGAATTTACCCGTACATATACATCATGAAGGTTGTTAGCCAATCAGAATTCAATATTCATCCAAGCTGTGGTATAAAAAAATATATATATACACACACACACACACACACACACACACACACACTATATGGCCAAAAGTCAGTGGACACCTGACCATCACACCTATATGAGCTTGTTGGATATCCCATTCTAAAGCCATGGGCATTAATATGGAGTTGGACCCCCCTTTGCAGCTATGACAGCTGCCACTCTTCTGGGAAGGCTTTCCACAAGATTTTGGAGTGTGTCTGTGGGAATTTGTGCCCATTCAGCCAAAAGAGCATCTGTGAGGTCAGGCACTGATGTTGGACAAGAAGGCCTGGCTCGCAATCGGTGTTCTAATTCCTCCCAAAGGTGTTCAATGGGGTTGAGGTCAGGGCTCTATGCAGGGGCACATCTAGTAGGGCAGAAATTTCACGAACTGACTTGTGGCAAAGGTGGCATCCTATGACAGTGCCACGTTTAAAGTCACTCTTTAAAACCATTCTGAATTCTAAATGTTTGTCTGTGGAAATTGAAGGGCTATTATGCATCTGTTGGCAATGGGTGTGGCTGAAACACCTGAACTCAATAATTAGTAGGGTGTCCACTGACTTTTGGCCATATAGTGTAGGTGTGATGGTCAGGTGTCCACTGACCTTTGGCCATATAGTGTATATATACATATACACATACACGCATGCACCGATATGCACACACTACAAAGATATTTAAATTTTTTATAAAAGCATAATTGCATGAAATGCTAGCGAGAGCGGAGTGGCAGTGCGGCAGTTTTACGAGCCAAGAGAGAGGACACCGGATTCTGGCACAACAACTGCTCCTCCTGCCAAACTGTGGCCCTCAAACGTCTTCTAGACCAGCGGTCATATTTTCAAAGCAGTTTTAAGTTTGAAAAAATGAGAGGCTGGCAGATAGCGTAGTGGTCTAACGCACCCGTATTTGGCTGGTCCAGTACGAGTGTGAGCTGTCTATCAGGGACGCGGTTCAAGAAAAACGGGGAAAGGTCTGAAACAAAAATGTAAAAAAAGATTGACGAAATGGACCAGGACTGGTAAGTAAGGTGGCCGTGATGCGTACAACGTTGCTTGCCTGTTGTTTTTCTGTTTGGAACGGGTCGAGACAGGATAGAGTGGGTCTGAGCTGGCGTAGGGATCCAGCAGGAAGCCCACAGAGACATAAATGACAGTGATCAGGCCAGTAAGCCGTGATGGCACGGACGCATTCCTCCATCGTCTAGCGATGCTCTCAGCCTGAAGATTAGATTTTAACTTTCTTTTTTTAGGTGTAAAAAATGATCCACATTCCTTGAGAACCTTGAAAAGGCTTCATTTTGAACATGGACAATTTATGCTTGTCAAAGCAAAAGGCTCGATTTGGCAATTACAAATTGGGGAGAAAAAAATAATAAATCGGGGGAAAAGATGTTGTAAAACCATCTGGAGACGAGAGGTGTGCAGGCGTGTGTGCGTGCGGGCGGGTAGGTAGTCGGATGTGTGTGGTTCATCTGCACCTCAGACCACCCTCCTGTGAGAAGGGTTTGAGAACCGTTGCTGTATGTTTCAGTCCTACAGCGTGGCATTGCTGAACAAACATAAGCAGGGAACAGAGCTCCCTGACGTTTTTAGAAAAAAGTTCCAGCATGGCAAAAACAGAATGATTTGCATTTGAGCAGAGTGGCTGGTACAGCATCCCGATGTGGTGTCCCGGGTTTGTGCACCCTCCTGCATCCATCAGAGTTTGGGATCTTGGCGTGCCCCACAGCCTGCCGCCCTGCTGATTTCAGCTTTCTGATTCCTATTGAATCCTTCATCCCAGAGTGCACCCCTGCCCCGATTCCCCACAGTGAGGGCGTGGCTGCCGGGTGAGGTTTGGGGCGTGGCCAGGGTGCGGTCAGCGTGCGGCCAGCAGGCTGGAGAACGGGGGCGTGATGTGTGCCCCGGTCGGGATCGTCTGTTCTCTCACTGCCCTCAGAACTGAAGAAACCTCTCCTCCCCGCCCTGTACAGACCCGTATGCCGGACGGAGTCACGAGACGTTTCGCAGTCGCAGAAGATCCCGTCGTCGTTGTAAGAGAGGATCGTTTGCCTCTGAAATCAGGAGTCTGGTTTGTCACCCCGCCCAATAGGGCCTCCCTGCGTTTGCACACATCCAGGGAGAGAACTGGCTATAATCATTCTTATGATTTCCTTTCATAACTCATTTCATGTCAAAATGGTCTCTCATTAAGCTACTTCTGGAAGGCTCGGTGTTTTGGCTGGTTTGGTGTTGAGACCGTTTTGGCTGGTTTGGTGTTGAAGATCTGCCACTCAAAGCCCTTTCTGTCTGCGGGGGTCTTTCCATATTAAGAATGTCAGAATATTAAGTGTATTAAACCACACACAACTCTGGATGACAACAATTGAACGGCATCAACACAACCGTTGTGCAGCAAATATTCACCCCGTTCTCATAAAGACAGTGAAGTGGGATCAGCTGTGGAATCTACCTGATCTGCCTGTTTAAAATCTAAGATTTAAAATCTCTTGGAAAGCTGATTCAGATTTATTTGTTTCATTTCATTAATTGTATTATTTCATTGGCTTATTTAAATCGGCTCTTTGTAAAGCGCCCTGGGTTGTTTGCAAGAAGAGCGCTATATAAGAGCTTTTTGTGTTGTATTCGAACCCTTCTGAATGTGTCCTCAAGCACCGCAACGGCATATCCCGCTGAAACGGCAGCGTTATCGGTCTCATACCTCCCAGTTTCAGGTGCTCCATTAACCTGGCACACGGCCCAGGACCCTGCAGGCAGGGAGCGGTGTCCGTCCCACGTCAGGCTGGGTGGCGGGCAGTGAGTTCCTCTCTCCATTTTAATAACCGCTTCCCGAACGTGCCGTGCGTTGCCGTTGAGCGACGCTCCCTCCCCAGTGACGTTTTTTTCTGTTCGCCTACTTTTTGTCTACTTTTCCTTTTTTCGGAAGGGATGTGTCCTGTGTCACTAATCTGCAGAATTAGGATTGAGATGTGCTTGGAACACCCCCACCGAACCAGTGTCACGTCACGGAGGCTACGTCATGGAGACTCATTGATCAAAGTCATAATTTTAGGCCGCATTGGGTGCCTTGCCTTCCTTTTTTTTAAAGTTTTTTAAATTTTTAAATTTTAAATTGATAAATATATATAACTGAGCTTGCCTAGAATTACCCAGCAGCCAATACTCCATGTCAATTTTCATGTTTATTTGCGAGCAAGTACTGCCATATGTTAAAGTAAGGCATAACTATTCGTTTTAACTGGTCATTTTGCAACGTGGACACTTTCCTCAAAGTGCCAAAGTGGACACCTTCCTTGGACTTGCTGACATTCTCCTCATTCATTGTAATGTTGCTGATGAAGGATCCAACATTTTGTTTTGAAAGTTTTGTAGATTTGCTTTTTGTTTTTAAATGAATCATTTCAGTGTGAAATGAATCCTTCAGAAATCACACACAAATCAAACGCACGCTTGGTCCTGACCTGTGTTTGAGGTTAGGAGGTGGGTCTGGGTACATCCACAATCCAGGCCTGGTTTGGGAACTTCAGAGGGTTTCTGCAGGCCAGGAAACATACTCTGTTCATAAACGTGATGAAGAGGAGCGCTGGTAAATACGATCCGGAGTGCCGTGTATGTGTGTGTGTGTGTGTGTGCATTGAGGTTAAATGCTCTCTGGATTGTGTAATCCTCCCATCACCTCCATCCTCTGTTCCTCCCTGCATCTTGCCAACACCAGTATGGAGTTATTACCACAAAAGAAGAACTGGCAAAATGCACCTGTTAAGGGGGAGGCTGACAGGAAGTAATTTTGTCTATACATAAATATACACACACAGACACACATCAGTCACACTCGCATACACACGCACGCACACACACACACTCACACACATACACTCACAGACACACACACACACACACACACACACACACACACACACACACACACACATTTGCCCATAGAAAATGAAAGTGACTGACTAATTGATGAATTGTGACGAGCAGTGTGCCAGCCTGTCTTGCTGCAGAACAGTTTTTTGTTGAGGTGGCCAGGGGTGGGACCCTTTTCGAGTGCGGAAACGCACATGGAGTTAAATTGCTCTGTCTGTGCTTGTCTTTACCAGTGGAGTAACGTCAGAACTAAGGGCCCCTTTCCACTGCACAAAAAAGAAAGAGAACCAGAACTTTTGGTCCTTTTTTGGCACTAGAAAACCATTTGCCAAGGTTCCAGTTCCGCATTGTTCTTGTTGTTTTTTGGTGCCTGTTCAAGATGCTTACCGTACCAAACAGGAGCTTGGGGGCAGGACTAACAGCACTGTTTATCGCTGATTGGTTACGCACTTTCCGTCACTCAAGTGACTGACTGTGAAGGGAAGAAGCATTGATGTTAGCGTTTGTTGAAGAAGGAATATCAGCATAATGTAGAAAACCATGGATAAAACCACGGGACCATGAAACAAGTGCAGTTCTCATTAAAAGTAAAGTATAGCCTAATGTTGTTACAGAATCGCAGTGTCTGTTTTTATGAGATTATGTTCCAGTTAAACTACGCCATATGAGGGCAGTTCTGGCAAGATTTCTGGTCGGGCAAGAGAGGAAAAAACGCTAACATTTAATCCTGCTAGAGCTTGCTATCAAGTGATACATTTTTTCATATGGCAGCTTAACCAAACTGAAGTGAAAAATCATTCCTTTGCATTGCTGATGTTTGCTCTGAATGTTCGCACAAACCGTAACTGTTTCCCCTGAAGTCGGTGGAAACCAAAACTGTAGCTAGAACCGGAACTAGCACTAGTTCCTGTTAGGTCTAGTTCTCGTTTTTTTGTGTGCAATGGAAAAGGGCCCAAAGCTGTTCTCGTCCTGAGGCCAAGTCACCTGGCAACCTGACCGATTCCTCGAGCGTAGTCCCTTTCTCAAATCCGTGGCGTCTGGCGACCCTGTTCCCGAGCCGCTGTGTTGACTCTGGCGTGACTCAGAGATGTTTGTTCACATGGATTCTTCTCTACCTCCTCTGAAAAATGTTTTCTTTTCATCGTCCTGCCCGCCCTCGCGCCCTTCCCCCCGCGCCCGGCGATCACGCCCCTCGGGCAGAACTCTCGCCAGCCGATCAGCGGCTCGCTAGTTTTATTACTGCACAATATTTATTTACCCTGCCGACGGCCTTGGTTACCAAACACAACCGCCACAACAGCTTGAAAAGAGGAACGGCTGCCTGTCAACAAAGTGACTAATTACTTTGGATAGAACAACTCTCTATGTTACATAACCTTTTATATTTACTTTATTTATCTTAATTTTGTTTGATTTTTTCCCTGTTTTTCCTCCCAATTCGGGTGAAAAACCTGCCGGCTCCCCCTTCCCTCTGGGGCAGTTAGCCGCCCCCGATTGGGGCTCCGGCCAGAGCCGGACTGGTGCGGCCGGGTTTCGAACAACCGCTGCAGTGGGCAACTTGCATTCCGGGCGAATGCGTAGACCGTTACGCTACCTGTGCCGTGCCGTCTCTGGCCTGCGTCCAGCAGGGCCTGTCTCCGCTTCACAACACCGGCCGCTTCCTGCTCACCTGCAGGGCTCTCAAAACGCAGTTAAAACACACCGACCCATCCACCCGTCGTCCTCAAATCAGAAATAAACTTATTTCTGACCTTGGTAATGTTGCGGACTTCCACAGGGGGTTGGAACGCAGGCGTGTTTAGTACGGGTGTAATGGTACAGAAAAGTCACGGTTCGGTACGTACCTCGGTTTTGAAGTAACGGTTCGGTACGTTTTCGGTACAGCGGGGGGAAAAAATAAATGCAAAACATAAAATTGCTTCTCATTTATTATGAACTTTCTAAACAGTGGCTAATTGGCCATAATTTACTGAACAAAGTACTGAAATTTGTTTTGCGTTCTACTGTTTCTAGTGGGATATTGGACCATTCTTCAAGAAGAAAGGCCCCTAGTTCTTTGATAGATGGAGGTGGAGGAAATCCACTCTTCACTCTTATGTTCCATTATGTATATTGACCCTGTTATAGGTGTTAAAGTGAGCAGGGCGTTCCCCACCGCTGGAAACTCGATGTGTGATCACCCACCGTTACCGCCGGTGACGGGAGCGTGGCTCACATGCTTGTCATAGTTCTCTAATTTGATTTCCCGGCCGTTCCAGATGATCATGTTACCTGTCAGGTTCTTTGAAAGTGCTCTTTTTTAAATTAAATCACTGCATAACTTGGATATTAAGTAACTGGGAAAAACAGAAGAAGAAAATGGGCAGAACAGTTTGTACTTGTGTGGGGGGATGCTGGACTTCATCAGAGGCTGGGTATCATAGTCAAAGTGTTCTGGTTCTGTTCACCTCCCCTGCCAGCCAGAGCAGAGCCTAGTTTAGACTAAAATTAACAAAATGTTAATTTGCAGAATGTCAGTAGATATTTGTAAAAGGGGAATTATGCAACGGATTGTAAGTGTTTCCCCTGTTTTTTTTAATTCGTAGAACATCGCTTGGTGCCCTCAAATCCGCTCCACGTTTTGTGTTCTGTGGTTAATGAAAAGAAGCGGTCTTCTCTAAAGCCTCTCTCTCTCTCTCTCTCCCTCTCTCTTTCTCTCTCTCTCCAGGATGGGTTGGACGCGTTGGTGTACGACCTGGACTTCCCGGCCTTGAGGAAGAACAAGAGCATCGACAACTTCCTGAACAGATGTAAGTCCGTCCCGTAAGCCCCCCTCTAATCTCCACCCCCCAGCGACGGCTCTCTCGCCCTAACGAGCCCATCCTGGGGCGGGGTGGGAGAGCGGCTTTAGAGAGAGATGGGTTTTTGGGTCGCTGCCCCCAGGGGGGCTTGGTGGGGTTGTGTCTGCTGCCCCCATTTTTATCATCATCATTATTATTATTATTATTGGGGGCGGGGGGGATGGGCAGAGGAGTGTGTTCTCAAAGGATGAATGAGTCTCCTTCAGCAATGAATAGAAACATGGGGGCAGGTGGTTTACACACATCCAGACACATGCGTGCACATACATGCACACACATACACACACTCACACACACACACACACACACTCACACACACACACACACACACACACACACATATATATATATATATATACACACACACACACACACACACATATACACACACGCACACACCTAAGAGCAGTCACACACACACTTAAGAGTGCATACACACACACATATACACATATACACACACTCACACTTAAGAGCACACACACATACACACACTCACACACACAGAATTGTCCATAGTTATCAGCTGAGGTGCATTAATCCCAGCCTCCGTGTCAAGGCTGTTAATGCACCAGAAAGGCCCATTTGAGCTGTGTGGCTTTGTGAGCGCTGGTGTGTTCAGTGCTCTCGAGAGCGCATGCATCGGTGGACATTAATGCGCTGGCTGTCTTGAGGGGTTAACACCGTTGTTACCCAGAGGGTATTGCATTGTGTCCTTTGTGATCAATCCCTCTTGACCCAGTATAGGGCATTACGTCCTTCACAAACTGATGGCTTCCAAGTCTCGAGTAACCACCTAATAAAGCCATTCCTCTAAGCATGTAGTTACAGTCCTGTGCCATGTTGGTTGGTACTATATTTTTAAAATGCCAAATATGCCATTTCAAATGAACGGATGCATTAAAGCTTTCTTTCCATACTGATGTGGAGGACATTTAATCTGAAGAGAGAATGTTTCACGTTAACGTTTTCTTTTAGGAAACTCTGCTAGTATTTTATTATCAAAATCAACTGGAAACATTTTTAGATCGGTTGTCAAACGGCGCAAAGCGTCTCTCTAACTGGAAACAGCCTGCACTCTCACTTTAACAGCCTTTTTCTGTATTTTTAGATCAATTGAACTTGGACGCCCTCCACTCCTCCACCCCTCCACTCCTCCCGCCCCATGCTTTCCCATGCGCGCGCTTGTACCAATCGTGACCCGTGCGAATTGAAAATAATCCTTTTCAGCTTTGACCAAATTTGGCTGAATGCTGTCCTCCCTCGGGGAGGCTGAGATCGTTACGCCACCGCGCCTCTGCGATCCTAACGTACACCACTCTCGTTTTCGGAAGCGAGGACGTTAGGGAGAGAGATCTGTCTCTCTGTCCGCCTCCCTCGAAGCCGTGCGCCCGTTTGACGTGATGGCGTGGTCAAATCGGAGAGCGCAGAGGGGCTGGATCTAAGCTTCCAGAATTCTCCTGGAGGGATTTTTCAACTGCGCTGTCACCAGCGCTGTTCTGGCGTTTTAGGCCCCTGGCCAGTGAACTTTCTGAAGTACGACCTCACAGTACGCTGTGTGTGTGCAGTGTGTGCCCGTGTGTGCAGGAGGCTTAAACGTTTTCACAGTTCGCCCGGCTGTTCATTAACTGTTTGTCCTTTGCTAGCCAGGAACTGAAAAGTAAAATGGCTCCCCAGATATCATGAAATGTTTTTTGAGAAGATTTCTAGGAAATCAAATGTTTTTTGTACCAATTACTCTTACCACCTTTACTTAACCTCTTAAATAAAGCAATACGTTGATGCGTTGTTATTGAAACTGTCCAAACGTTTAACCTTATAAATATATATATATATGCCTATATTTTTGTGCCTGCTGTCCATAATTCCACACCACAAATTTGACATTTTTTCTGCAGAAGTCTTTGCTTTCCATCTCCTTCAGCAGTATGCGTGCATCTTGTTTGCCTAAATATAGCATATACCGTCCCGGGCCACACTGGTCTTATGATTCTGGAACGTGACTGAGAACAGCGTTTGTCTGTGGTCCTCCGAGGCCCAGTCGCGTGTCTGTCCGCATCAGAGACTCGAGCGCATGAGGCCGTCCACACGAGGGACTCTGTAGGAACGTAACTCTGAGACACCCTCCAGCAACACTGCACCCTGAAAATAAACTTTGTGAAGGATGAGTACGTTGGCACGTGAATTTGTTATTTTTTAAATTTATTTATCTCAATTCGCCCTCCCCCACGAGTCCGCTGCCCGTCCTCCGGGTAACGAGACAATTTTTTCCGGCCCGGTAGATCCACCTCCTCCGAGACAGAACCCGACCATAGACGCCCTTCCTGCTCCTCGACAAACTCGTGCCGACTCACCCCCCCCCTCCCCTGGGGCGGACAGCCAAACACCGCCCCCCGATCGGGGCTGGCGACCAGGGCCAGTCTGGCAGAGTCGGGTTTCGAACTGGCACGTGAATTTCAATCACACACATTTGCGTGGTCAGAGGCGACAGCGGTTTTAGTGTCTTGCTCGGATGTTCATCGCACTCTCGCACATTTTTAACGACTTTAGCTGCTGTGTGTCTGCTGCTGGATACCAACGGCCAGCTCTACACGCCCTGATCGTCACTCTCCTGGATACGTGTCCCACCCACCCACACACACACACACACGTCTGCCTTGCGTGGCTGTGTATGTCTGTCAGATGCCGTTTGTCCATATGGAATTGACTCGTTGGAAGTTGACAAAGTTGAAGGTTTTGTTTTGCTTTTTTAATAATAAAAATCTTTAAACTGCTCTTTAAGGACCGCTAAATGCTTAATGTTGTTGCTGCGATGCGAGAGTGGGCGGCAGAAGTGCCGCTGTGTTCTATGGGGCCGTGATTGTGAGTGTCTCTGAGTGTCCGTGTCCTCTCCGCTCCAGATAAGGACACCATCAGTAAGATCCGGGACCTGCGCATGAAGGCCGAGGACTACGAGGTGGTGAAGGTCATCGGCCGAGGGGCCTTCGGGGAGGTGCAGCTGGTGAGTGCGCTGCCCCCAACTCCCTTTTATTCAAAAGTTTGTTTCTGGGGCGGTGTCTAGCGTAGTGGTCTACCTTGGCTGGTTCGATACGGTGTGCGCTGCCTGTCTCTACCAGATCGGCCGTAGTCGTCAGCCCCGATTAGGGGCGGCGTTTGGCTGTCCGCCCCAGGGGGAGGGGGAGGGGGAGGGTGAGCCGGCTCGGGGCAGCCGTGAAGCACGTAAGGCAGACTCCAGAATGTGGGTGGGCGAATTCCGTCTCGAAGGAGGCGGTGTTCGCTGCCCTCGGAGAATTAGCTTCCCTCGTAGAGACGAACAGCAGACTAAATAAATCGAGGGTATAATTGGCCACTAAATTTGGAGAAAAACTGGAAAAAAATCTTAATCAAATTTAGCTAAATCAAAAAAAACATTTTGGTTTCAGATTCGTTTTTCCTGTTTTTATCCGAATTTAGTGGCCAATTACACCCTGTATTTATTTCGATTCACCCTCCCCACACTAACTCGCCGCCCGTCTCTACGGGTCAAGACTAATTCCCTGAAGGTGGCAATCTCCCCCTCCTCCGAGACTGAATTGGCCCTCCTACTCTCTAAGCGAGTGCGTTGGACTGCTACGCTACCCGAGGCTCTGAGCCCCCACCTTCCTCATGCACAGATGACGTAAACTGCGCTTTACACTCTAATCTGGGCAGGGGGTTGAATTTGATTAGACCAGCTCAAATTATGATATTTATTTGGCCCAGGTTGCTTACCCCATGTCATGGTACGGTGTCCTGGGTGTCTCAAACCGTACAGGACGTGAGCAGAACGCTGTTCATATCACAGCTGCTCTACGAGCGTTGAGCATTTTTCCGTTTCGATTCAGGGGAGCCACAAGTTTTTCTCCCAGAGGACCTTCCTGCGTGTGTGGGGCGTGTTTATATCTCACACTGTGTAGTGGAGCAGGAACGCTCACCAGCACACCACGCTTGGTACTAATGAGCTGGTGGTGCATTTTGGGCTGACTTGTGTTTATGAAATATGCTGTTCAGACCTGTGCGTTGGTCTCTGCCAGCTCACATCCACACGCGCTTTCCTCTGCGACTGGCACAATCAACCATGTTTCCCATAACCCCTCAGTGTAGTTTCAGAGGCAGTGTGATGACACAATTGTGTGTATAACACTTTGAAACCCTGAAAGAGAGCCTTCCTCCATGTCTGTCTGTCTGTCTGTCTGTCCAGGTGAGGCACAAAGCCACGCGGAAGGTGTACGCCATGAAGCTGCTCAGCAAGTTTGAGATGATCAAACGCTCAGATTCGGCTTTCTTCTGGGAAGAGAGGGACATCATGGCGTTCGCCAACAGCGCCTGGGTCGTGCAGGTACGACTCTTCTGTTCCCCGTGAGATGTGTCCTGTCCCACATAGAGGGGACATACTCGCAGTGCGTAACCGTATCAACGCACCAGTGCGCGTTATTTCTGATTTCAGTTTTTCTGCACCTCAGAAAATAACTAATCGTAATATATATGAAAACTAAAATGCTTTCTTAACCCCAACCCTTTTTTAATGTTATTTTTTAAACAATCTTGACGGTAAATCCAAACGAAAGAGAGCGCGGGAGATTTCCACGTTTCCGTTTGTCACGCTGCCATCTGAAGCAGTCGCCCGCTGTTTTCAAACCTCGGCTGCAGGACAGGTAGGGATTGTCCTGCTATCCTGCTAACGCTGTGAGTCCTGTGTGTGTTCCCTCCCCCCAGCTGTTCTACGCATTCCAGGACGACCGCTACCTGTACATGGTGATGGAGTACATGCCCGGCGGAGACCTGGTCAACCTCATGAGCAACTACGATGTGCCCGAGAAGTGGGCGCGCTTCTATACCGCCGAGGTGGTGCTGGCGCTGGACGGCATCCACTCCATGGGCTTTATCCACAGGTACTGTCCCTCCCTCTCTCCCTCCCTCCCTCTCTTTCTCTCTCTATCTCTCCCTCTCTCTCTCTCTCCCTCCCTCCCTCCCTCTCTCCCTCCCTCTCTCCCTCCCTCTCTCCCTCCCTCTCTCTCTCCCTCCCTCCCTCCCTCTCTCCCTCCCTCTCTCTCTTTCTCTCTCTATCTCTCCCTCCCTCCCTCTCTCTCTCTCTCTCTCTCTCTCTCCCTCCTCTCTCTCTCTCTCTCTCTCTCTCCTCTCTCTCTCCCTCTCTCTCTCTCTCTCTCCTTCTCTCCCTCTCTCTCTCTCTCTCTCTCTCTCTCTCCCTCCCTCTCTCTCCCTCTCTCTCTCTCTCCCTCTCCCTCTCTCTCTCTCTCTCTCTCTCTCCCTCTCTCTCTCCTCTCTCCCTCTCTCTCCCTCTCTCTCTCTCTCCTCTCCCCCTCCCCCTCCCTCTCTCTCTTTCAGCCACTCCTCCGTGGCCCGCGGTGTTTATAAAAGCACGTCGTGATCCCTCTGTTGAAACCTGCAGCCGTTTCACCTCCTCTTTGGAGCGCTGGAGAATTTTCGATGACGAAACCAGTCAAGTTAATTTCCTGTGAAGTAGAAACATGACGTCTGGCGTGCTTGGTCGGGTGCGGAAGGGGAGTTTTGCACGTGCTCTGTTTGTTTGTTTGTTTGTTTGTTTGCTTAAAGTGTTTAGGTTTAAACTTAAGTTTCTGTCTCTCTGTAATGTACCGTTTGTGAATGCAGCCGAAACCAGACATGGCTACTACGAGAACGGGCGGCCTCGGCCCTCTGCCACAGCCTGTCCCATCGCTATGTGTTTGTGTGCAGAGGAACGTTCGTAAAGCAGCTTTTGGTGGGGCCTCCCGGGTGGTCTAGTGGTAAGAGCGTTCGACGCTAGCCACGGCGACTGGGGTTCGATTCCACCGGTCGCGCCAGTTTCAGCTCTGGCCGGGAGTGCCACTAGGGGGCGGCAATTGGCTGTCCGCCCCAGGAAGGGGGAGGGATAAAAAGCCGAAGGAAACACTCGCTGCATATGTGAGTGGTCCTGTACATCGGTGACAGGCTTCGGCCTAGGCGGGCACTGGCTCGAAGGAGGCAGTGCAGCGCTTGCTACTGGCCGGACGACGGCTCATACGAGGGAGGGGATGATTGGCAGGAAAAAAGAGGAGGAATTGGATACTAAAAAAGTGGGGAAAAACAGCACAAAATAATACATTTAAAAAAATAAATAAAGCAGCTGTTGGTGGGACAGAAGTTTGTGTACAGTAAGCTGACAGACCTGGGGTGTGTGTGTGTGTGTGTGTGTGTGTGTGTGTGTGTGTGTGTCTGTGCGTGTGTGTGTGTGTGTGTGTGTGCGCGTGCGTGCGTGCGTATGTGTGTGTGCGTATGTGTGTGCGTTTGTGTGTGTGTGTGTGTGTGTGTGCGCAGTAACTCGTCCTTTTGTTTAGCGCCTGCTGTTTGAGACTGCGTTGAGTAGCAGCGGGGAAAGTGTGTGTGCAGTGGGTTCGGAAACGGTTCGGAGTGGGCAAGGAATGGGCGCGCGGCTGTTCGTGCGATCAATGCGTATTGTTTCCGTCACTCGGTTCACGTTTCTCACAGTGAGAGGACGCAGTGTGTTCCTCTTGGCGGTTCACCCAACAGCTCAAACAGAGATGCTGTACTAGTTCAAATTAAACGAGACGCAAACAAATACCTAACTATAATTAACGGGAAAGAAAAAACAACAGGGCCCAAACAGAAGGTAAGGAAGGAATAATACTGGAGCAGAACTGTGTGTGTAATCAGGCTCTTCTCTTGGCCTGTTCGATGAAAAACTCAGCTGACTGTCACGACGACTGTAGTGTGAATACATGCACTCTGTGTGTCTGTGCCAGGCTCACCTCATACAGAAAACTCGGGCAACATTACAGGCATTTAGCAGACCCTCTTATCCAGAGCAACTTACACATTTTCACATTTCTTTACATACAATCCATTTATACAGCTGGATATTTACTGAAGCAATCCAGGTTAAGTACCTTGCTCAAGGGTACAAGAGCAGTGCCCCACCTGGGATCGAACCTGCAACCTTTTGCGTTACAAGCTCAGTTCCTTAACCATTATGCTAACACTGCAACATGGCCTGTTCGCCCTTATTATCTGCTTAAAGTATCCGTGTATTTGAAGGCACATTTCCTGGATGTCTGTGCGTTCCTGTAAGGAGTGGAGTCAGGCGTGTCTTTTAGACCAGCGCTCCGATACGTTCTTCTCAAAGTCTTTATTTGTACCAGCCTTGTCCGCAACTCTCATCTTCAACATTTTCATAATAATTTTCTCTACATACCAGAGCATCCCTCTGGAGAGAATTAAGGTTTTCACGTCCCTCTCCTAAACCGTTCTCATGACCGATCTTTCTTTCTCTGTCTGTGTGTCTGTATTAAAAATGGTTATGCGGGGCGGCGGATAGCGTAGCGGTCTAATGCGCCACGCTTTGGCTGGTCCAGTGTGGTGTGTGCGCTGCCTGTCAGGGACCCGGTTCGAAACCCGCATCTACCAGACCGGCCCTTGTCGTCAGCCCTGATCGGAGGCGGCATTTGGCTGTCCGCCACCGGGGAAGGGGGGAGGATGAGCTGGCACGAGTCCGTCGAGGAACGGGAAAAAGCCGCCCGTGGTATAGTTCCATCGACCCGGAGGATGAAGTGAGATAAATAGAGGGTATAATTGGCAACCAAATTTGGAGAAAAACTGGAAAAATTGGAAATAAATGATATACAAAATATTTTAAAAAGAGTGGTTATGTGTCGTGACTGTGGTGTCATTCATGTTTTAATGAATGTTTTAATCAACCTTAATGTTCTAGTTAAATTGTCTCTGTTTTATATTCCATGTTCCAGCCGTTTGAGTGATAGTGCGGGCGTTTTATTAACACATAGTTTGGGTTACTAGTTTTCAAATTAAGGAAAGAAAAAAAATAAAATTAGCTGCCTCCAGCAGCTTCAGAGCTGCACATCCGATTGTTCCAACTGTCTTATGTTGGGTGAATGGTCACTGTTCTCTCATGTTGGGTAAATCCTCTCTTTTCTCTCTCATGTTGGGTAAATGCTCTCTGTTCTCTCATGCTGGGTAAATCCTCTCTCTTCTCTCTCATGTTGGGTAAATGCTCTCTGTTCTCTCATGTTGGGTAAATGCTCTCTGTTCTCTCATGCTGGGTAAATCCTCTCTCTTCTCTCTCATCTCTCTCTCATGTTGGGTAAATGCTCTTTGTTCTCTCATGCTGGGTAAATCCTCTCTCTTCTCTCTCATGTTGAGTAAATGCTCTTTGTTCTCTCATGTTGGGTAAATCCTCTCTCTTCTCTCTCTCATGTTGGGTAAATTATCTCTGTTCCACCTCTATGATGTTGGGTAAATGTTCTTGTTCATGGTGTGTTCTCCAGGGACGTGAAGCCTGATAACATGTTGCTAGACAAGGCCGGTCACCTGAAGCTGGCAGACTTCGGGACCTGCATGAAGATGAACAAGGTACAGTGATGATTTAACAATGATTTAAGAGCACATCTGCCGTACAGAAACGACATTGAATTTATTTGGCTTTTTATTTCTGATCTTTATTAGATCACCTTTACAAGTCATCTTTATTTATACTCAACTCAACTTCTGTTTGATTTGTCTTTTTTTGGTACAAGGAATGCTAAAGTAATGCAATGCTAACACAGATACACTGATTATATCCTGTTTCTTCCTGTAGAACTCTAAATGACTTTTTTTTCTTTCTTTTTTTAAAGATTTAGTAGCCAATGACACCCTCTACTTTCATGTCAATCCCCCCCTCATATTGTGAGTGACAAAGGCGATGTACAGCCTCCTCCAAGCTGGCACTCGCCAAGCCGTTGACTGTAATTCCGGTACACAGAGCCACTCCTATACGCAGCAAACTCATATCGGCTTCCTTCCCCCCTCTCTGGGGCAGACAGCCAATTACCGCCCCCTAGTGGCACTCCCGGCCAGAGCCGACTCTGGTGCGGCCGGTGGAATCTAACCCCGATCACAGTGGCCAGCGTTGGACGTTGTAACCGCTACACCACCCAGGAGGCCTAAATGGTGTGTTTAATGGGCGTTTGCATGATGGTTTGTCTCTCAGGACGGGATGGTGCGCTGTGACACCGCGGTGGGGACTCCGGATTACATTTCGCCCGAGGTCCTGAAGTCGCAGGGCGGCGACGGTTACTACGGCCGGGAGTGCGACTGGTGGTCCGTCGGGGTCTTCCTGTACGAAATGCTCGTCGGTGAGTTACAGCGTTACAACCCCAGCATGATGCACACGCATCTGCATTCTACAGAAACACAATCTCAGATCACCCTCTTCAATGGAAATTATTGTGTAAAAAATAAACAACAACAACAAAGCCATGGCAGGCGTTTTTGTTGGACGTGGTCAGGTACCCCTCTGTTGAGCTGAACGACAGAACGTGTTCTCTGCGCTGTCCCGACAAAGTCAAATAAAGAATGCCAGGGGTCTCCTTACTCCAGTGTTGATATGCCAGCAACCCTCCCTCTCAGACAATTAGTGCAATGAGTAATTCACTGTGTGTGTGTGTGTGTGTTAGTGTGTGTGTGTGTGTGTGTGTGTGTGTGTGTGTGTGTGTGTGTGTGTGTGTGTGTGTGTGTGTGAGTGTGTATCTTGTTCCCCATTGGTCCCGATCTCTCCATTGCTGACGGCGCATTGTGTGATTGGCCTGCAGGAGACACTCCGTTCTACGCCGACTCCCTCGTGGGGACCTACAGCAAGATCATGAACCACAAGAACGCGCTGACCTTCCCTGACGACAGCGAGATCTCCAAGGACGCCAAGAACCTGATCTGCGCCTTCCTGACCGACAGGTGAGCTTGCCGGAGCAGGGGCTTCTGGGAGATGAAGTCCAGTGAAACCGCAGCCTGGCCCATGCATCCGCCCCCTATAGCCATGACTCTCTCCCTCTCTTTCTCTCCCTCTATCTCTCTCTCTAACCACGACTTCGCTCCTCTTCCTCAGGGAGGTGCGTCTGGGCCGTAACGGAGTGGACGAGATCAAGCGGCATCCTTTCTTCAAGAACGACCAGTGGACCTGGGAGAACATCAGGGAAAGTACGTTGTTTGGGGGGGAGTTTCTCAGGTCATAGTGCTACTCTACTCCTAATGCTGTGTGACAGCGTGACTCATTTGAGTAGTGTTGGGTTAGAAGGTGAATTTGTCCGTGCAAAGATGGGTGTTGTTCCTGAAATGGAGCACATTTCCACGGTAACCTTGTGCACTCCCGTATTCGGCTTCTCTCCGTAGCCAAACCTATAACATGGTTCATTCTCATGGTGAAGGCAGACTGCACGACACATCAAAACAGAGAAACGGCCTGGAGCTAACTCAGCTCGCCATTGTCCTGCGAGTCCTTTGAGTGCCAGTGTGTGAGTGTTTCTGTGTGAGTGGAGCGATTGTTCCCGTTCCAGACGCGTGTTCAGCGGCCACACCTCCGTCTGGCATCAGATGGCGCGGCACGAGCCCCAGCGAACAAGCCACATCCGCCCATCACACCGCACCAAACACACCCCTTTATGCTGCAGTAGGAGGCTGGCTGTGCTACATTCTACAGACTTATAAGTGTTTGATTTCACTTATAAAGAATAATGATATACCTGGATAATAAATAACCCATATATACCTGCTGCAAGCCATGAGCACAGGGGACCCCTAGGAAAACCAAGTATTTTTATTTTATTTTTAATTTTTATTGTTTTTGTTTCAAATTTCCCCCCCTAATTTTCTCTCATTTTAGTAGCCAATTATACCCTCTATTTCTTTCGATTTGCCCTCCCCACACACGAACTCGCCGCCTGTCAAACAGGCAAGCTAATTTCCCCGAGGCCGGCGATGATCAGCCTCCTCCGAGACGGACTCGCCTCCCTACTTTCCAGGGACACCCTTCTGCTCCTCGGCGAGCTTGTGCCGGCTCCCCTTCCCCCTGGGGTGGACAGCCAATCACGACCAGGGCTGGGCTGGTGCAGCCAGGGATCGAACCGCGGCCTCAGTGGGCAACTTGCATGCTGGGCGAATGCTTTGACCGTTTCGCCACCCAAGGTTATCGCAACACTTAATGATATACCAATTAGGTTGACAGAAGTACAAGCACAGTCACTGCCAGTCACTGTCACTCAGTCATGGGCATGCTAGCTAGCTAAAGCCTCTAGAAACGGTGAAATGACTGCAAAGGAAGAATGGCAAAAGTGATAGAGAAAAATAATAATTGATATTCCTGGCAAAATACAGTTATGGCTCCAGAGGATTTAAGGCTTTAGAAGATCACATCCATAGCAAAAAACACAACGATAAAATTAAAATTCGCCATACGAATTATACTTTGTCCACGGCTTTTTCACCGGTCACTGATGCTAATGTTACATCATCTAACATTAGCTCAACAAGCAGCTTCAGCTCCACCAGTGATTGCAGTGGACAACCGCGTGAAAAACCAAGAGGTAGGATAACAAATAGAATAAAGAAGGCTTGTGGTTACCCAGCTATAGCCACGATTAATATTTAGCCTTATTTACATTTTTCTAGTACACCTTTGTACAACGTATCCTTACCAAGCAGTGTTACCACAGCTTTAAGCCACACCACCTGCCACTGTTTCATTATCAGCTGGCGAGATTCCCGTGTCATACTTCCCACCGCACTCCAACATAAGGGCATGCCAGCATAATTAAGTAAGCAGTGTAATGGCACACAAAATAGGCCTATTTATTAAAGTAAGCTCAATTAATAAAGTAAGACCCATTAAAATAAATAAAGGAAGACTTTATTTTGATATAACCTCATTTTTATACTTCCAGGGCCTGCTTCTTGGATTTATTTATTAATTTATAAATATTCGTCTGTAAAACCCCACTGTAAACACCGCCAACACGTCATGAAAATGTTCAGCTATTTTTCAGCCTGACCACTTTCATCACTGATGAGGGTGATGTGGTGATGAAGATGAGGGCGATGGCGGTGATCGTAAAAACACAATGAAAGCCATCGCATTTCAAAGCTTTGTGTTTTGTCACCTTAAGTGGCTAAAAAGAAAGGAAGCACTGGTTGTGAAGCGTGTGTGCAGTAGAGGTGCTGAATGGTTCGGGGGCAGATTTAATGCGTGGCTAAATCCAGCGTTTGGAGTCCGCACTTTGGGTGGGACCTGAGGCCCATGGCACCAGCTAACCCTCCACAACCCGCACGAAGCCCGTAAAGCGTCAGAAATCACCTGGAGCTGTCCCTCACCGCCGTCATAGGTCTACCAGATGAATAACATCACTACACTGCTTCAACTTCAGTGTTATGGCAGCAATTATGTCCTGGTTGGTCGGTTTGTTTGATGTGTGCGTTCATATATTACAATTGCATACCTTCTAACATCAACACACAGCAGCCTGCCCAAGTTCATTTTAGCCGCTCTCTTGAGCGCTTTTCGAGGGCGAGGTTTGAGATGTGTGGGGTGGCGTGTGTGGGGCTACAGAAGCCTCGTGATGGCGTTCCCTCGCGAGCAGGGCGTCTCCCGTCCCGGGACCCCCCTCTGACTTTGTGGGGGTGTGGTTCCAGCCGCCGCACCTGTTGTGCCGGAGCTGAGCAGCGACATCGATACCAGCAACTTCGACGACATCGAGGAGGACCGGGGCGATGAAGAGACCTTCCCCATCCCAAAGGCCTTCGTGGGAAACCAGCTGCCCTTCGTCGGGTTCACCTACTACAGCGGCCACCAGTGAGTGAGCACAGATATACACACGCTAGAATATTACTCCAGTAAACACCAGTGAGTGAGCACAGATATACACACGCTAGAATATGACTACGGTAATCACCAGCGAGTTTGGGCATAGATATACACTTGCTAGAATATGACTCCAGTAAACACCAGTGAGTCTGGAAGTAGATATACAAGCGCTAGAATATGACTACAGTAATCACCGGAGTCAGAGCACAAATATACACACGCTAGAATCTGACTACGGTAATCACCAGCGAGTTTGGGCATAGATATACACTTCCTAGAACATGACAACAGTAATCTCCAGTGAGTGACAACAGATGTACACGTGCTAGAATATAGATGTGCTAGAATATGACTGTAGGAAGCTGAATTTCCCAGGTGAAAATAGCCTTAAAATACAGATGTTTTGTAATGTTTATTGATGGATTTGGTTGGCAATAAAATATACTTCATTGATACTATATTGACTGACCGATGATCCCCCCCCACTCCAGGTTTTCGCGTGGCTCCGGCACCAAGACGAGTGAGAAGCGCAGCAGCTCCACCAAGGAGGACAAGAGCCAAGTAAGATGCATCACATTACATTTACACTTAGGTTGTGGGTTCGATTCCCACTGGGACCACATCTACTGAAAAATGTATGCATTCATTACTGTAAGTCGCTCTGGATTAAAGCATCTGCTAAATGGCATCTATATATTATATCTATATTATTACCCTGCAATTAGAGATGGAGACGGAGCATTTTAATGACACGGTGGGGGTTGTGAGGGGCTGAGGGGGGGGCTCAGTTTGGGAGGAGCTCAATTTCTCTTGTCTGTCTGTCTGTTTGCAGTTGGAGAATCTGCAGAAGAGGGTTTACCAGCTGGAGGAGCAGCTCCACTGTGAGATGCAGCTGAAGGACGAGATGGAGCACAAGTGCAGGTGCCAATCAATAAATTGCTAAATCAATCAGTCAATCAACCAAATCAATCAATCAACAATCAGTCAACCAATCGAATCAGTCTATCAATCAGTCAGTCAATCTCGATCGACCAATCAGTCGATCAATCAGTCGATCGATCGGTCGATTGATCAATCAGTCAATCTCGATCGATCCGTCTGTCATTCTGTATCAATCTGTTTGTCAGTCAATATAGTCAGTCTGTCTGTTTTTCAATCAGTATGTTGTGTATGTGACAAACTTCGCCTTGTGTGGAAAAAAACCCCACTATAGTCCACAGTATTCGTAATATAAGGACTTCTACTAAATATACTGGACTAGACTTGAGTAAATAATGATAGTCACAATCTTTCAGACCACCGTTGTAAAAAAATGTCTTAAAGGGAGATAGAATGA
This sequence comes from Aldrovandia affinis, assembly GCA_029706075.1. Classification (NCBI taxonomy): domain Eukaryota; kingdom Metazoa; phylum Chordata; class Actinopteri; order Notacanthiformes; family Halosauridae; genus Aldrovandia; species Aldrovandia affinis. Next base: position 5,752,960 of record JAINUG010000036.1, on the reverse strand, counting down.
CAGAGTGGGTGTAAAATAGTGCATATTGTTGTAGTGTTGTTGGTTTGTTTGGTGGGCCCCACAACCCCCTCGTGTTTCCCCTTTAAGAAATCCTTCCCATGAGGCCTTGCAGCTGTGAGAGAATGCTCCCTCTCCTGACCCTCACAGTTCTGTGTGAATGTGGCAAAGTTTTGAGCTCTGCGTTTAACTTCCTGTTCTGCGTGCGTTTCCCTGGTGATGGCAAAACAGTCCTCTCGCCCCCGCTAAAAAACACGAGAGAGAGAGCACAGCCAAACCCCGGCCAGGCGTTTCACCACCTTTCTCTCTCTTTCTCTCTCTCTCTCTCCACCTCCCTCTCTCTCTCTCTCTCCACCTCCACCTCCCTCTCCCCACCTCTCCCTCTCCCCACCTCTCCCTCTCCCCTCTCCCTCTCTCTCTCTCCCTCTCTCACTCTTTCCCCTCCTTTCCCTCTGTCTCTTTCTTCTCTCTCCCCCCTCCCCTCTCTCCCTCTCTCTCTCTCTATCTATCTCTCTCTTTCTGTGTCTCTCTTCTCTCTCTCTCCAGGACCTCCAATACGAAGCTGGACAAGATCATGAAAGAGCTGGACGAAGAGGTGAGAGAAAAGCCCCAGGGTCAAAGGTCAAGGGTCACGATCTCTTCCATTAATCCCACAATGCACTGTGGCTGTGACGAATGATTTTCATTTTCATGGGAGGGAAGTCATATTGTTGCAAGGTTTTGTGAATGTTCACTTGATCCAAAAAAATTTGCAAAGAAAATGGTGGCAAAAATGTAATGTTGTGATAACCACACCAAGGGCCAAAAATAAATGGCATATTTTTAACAATTCCCCTTAATACTGTCCTGGCTTTCTGTTCCCTTTCTCCTCTCTCTCTCTCTCTCTCCCTCCCCCTCCCCTCTCTCTCTCAGACTAATTTGAGGAAGAGCGTGGAGTCCACAGTGTCTCTGCTGGAGAAGGATAAGATAATGATCCAGCACAGGGCCACAGAGTACCAAAGAAAGGCCGACCAGGAGGCCGAGAAACGGCGTAACGTGGAGAACGAGGGTGAGCAGATCCACCTACTCCCCCGCCCCTCACCGATTATCCATCATGTGCCCATCCCAGGTCTGAATCCACCTCCATCTGTTTACGATCTCACATCGTGAGAGTTTGTGCTGCGAGCTTGCCACCACAACTCTGGGACTGGCATTGACAGAGACGCTGAACTGTCTCCTCTGCGACGGAGCCAGCCAAGACGTTGGACCGCACGCCGAACCGATGGCGGAGAATATTGCTGCCTTGTGACGAAGCCAGTTGTGACCCATGGACCTGGGAAGCCTCAACAACCATCAGCGCTGCTTACTGTGGGATTCAGACGTTCAAAATTGATTAATGACATTGCCAATTGGACGTCACAGATTCTAAATTCAACAATGGGGGGGAACTTTAACTTTAGGGATCTCCAAATGCCAGTGATAAGGCCAGAACAGACCATGTTTGTTTACGTATATCAGGGCGACCAGCGTGATCTTAAAGCACAAACACGTCCCCATCGCCGTGGCGTTATCGCCCATCTTAAAGCACAAACACGTCCCCATCGTCGTGGCGATATCGGCCATCTTAAAGCACAAACACGTCCCCATCGCCGTGGCGATATTGGCCATTTTAAAGCACAAACGTGTCCCCATCGCCGTGGTGATATCGCCCATCTTAAAGCACAAACACGTCCCCATCGCCACGGCGCTCTTTAACATGGCCTAGAACGGGTGGGCAATTCGTTTTTGTTACAATTACCCCTGTGGCTCAATTAGGTAATTAGTTGGATACGCCAATGCTGGTTCACTTGTAGATTAGACAATGCCATAACATGTTTCATGTGGGAATACAAGAACAGTCTTCAGCTGTCATTCATGGGCTTATCAAGAAATTTTGCTAAAATGTCAGATCACGTAAATGATTGGGGCTAATTAAATAATTAAGAGCAGAAGTTGGCATGAAATCCAGAAACGGATACGGCCCTCCTTGCCCACCCCTGGGCTGGAGGACCGCGCTGAGCGGATCCCTGCGCATTGAGCCGTTACAGTGGCAGATCAGAGACCCTCACGCTTAAACACAAGGACGTTAAAAACTGAAATATTACACGGGCCAATAAATCGACCGGGGAACGGGACGGGGCCAGACCACTCTAACATCTCCCGGTTTGGTTTTTTTTCTCTGTGTAGTGTCGACGTTAAAGGAACAGCTGGAAGACATGAAGAAGGTGAGCCAGAACTCCCAGGCCTCCAATGACAAGATCGCCCAGCTGCAGAAACAGGTGAGTGGAGCCGGACACACCGTAGCAATTGTAATGGTAGTAAAAAACGATAGAGCTCATTACCTGTTATTAGTATTATATATTTTATAAAGCCCTTTTTCTCATCTTTGTCAAAGGCGTGGATCATTTTGGAGTTGACTGTATTTGCATATTACAATGTGTGTAGATTTATAGAAAGAGACTTCGTTCACACTGCAAATCCGATCCTGTAGAAAGTGATATTTTTTGTGGCCAAGTTCAGTGATGCCCAAGTTTGGCCCTCGAGATCGACTGAGTGTGCACACCTGATTTCATTAATCCTTCATTAACACACCTGAGTACATTAATCACCTTCTCATGAAGATAATGGATATTCTAATCAGGCGTGTTAGTGCTGGGCACACCCAGTAGATCTCAAGGCCTGAACTCAGAGTCCTCATTCTGTCAGGCCACACAGTGAGTTTATGAGCCCCTGACAGGTGGTCCTGACGTGGTTATCACTTGCTGGTGGGGAAAAGGGGAAGTGACCGCTGTTTGGTTACTCAACTCAAAATGGCCGCCAGTCTCTATCAGCGACGCAAAGGGTGGTGAAGGAAACGGCAGGGTTAATATCGATCACAATCCGCCCCGGGGCTAGAAACGTTACCGTCAGGTACAGAAAATGGTCTGTTCACGCAGCCGAGAGGCGTAGCTCTAACACCCCTCCCCTGTGCGCTCCAATCCCCAGCTGGAGGAGGCCAATGACCTGCTGCGGGTGGAGTCGGACACGGCCGCCCGTCTGCGGAAGAGCCACACGGAGGTGGCGAAGGCGATGAGCCTGCTGGAGGGCGTCAACCGCGATCTGCAAGAGAAGTGGCGCGCGGCCGACAGCGCCAAGCTCCAGCTGGGCAAGGAGGTGATCCAGCTGCAGGCCGCGCTCGACTCGGAGAGGAGGAACTACAGCCAGGGCTCCGAGGAGATCCTGGAGCTGCAGGGTACGACCGCACACCACCGCCACACGCACCTGTACGACCGCACACCACCGCCACACACACCTGTACGACCGCACAGCACACCACACGCCACACACCTGTACGACCGCACACTACCGCCACACACACCTGTACAACCGCACACCACCACCACACGCCACCGCCACACACACCTGTACGACCGCACACCACCGCCACACACACCTGTACGACCGCACGCCACCGCCACACACACACCTGTACGACCGCACACCACCGCCACACACATTTGCACGACCGCACACCACCGCTACACACACCTGTACGATCACACACCACCACACACACTGTACGACTGCACACTACCGATGCACACACTTGTATGACCGCACACTACCGCTGCACACACGTGTATGACCGCACACTACCGCTACACACACCTGTACGACCGCACACCATTGCAGACCTGTACGACCGCACACCACCGCTGCACACACCTGTACGACCGCACACCACCACACACCTGTACGACCACACACTACCGCTGCACACACTTGTACGACCGCCCACACCATTGCAGACCTGTACGACCGCACACCACCACACCCACCTGGGAACTGTAGATACCACCACACCCACCTGGTGTGGTGGTATCTACATACTCAGCGTTTCAGTGCTGAAGGGTGGCTCACCCATTTTAATATTTCACGAGGTAATATGATAGTTATTGAAGTTCAAAACAGTTTTCAAAGTACTGACCAATTTAGTCAAAAGGAATGATTTGGCCCAGGGCAAGGAAACATGAATGTTTAAACTTACCTGAATTCATATTTCATGCTTAACTTCAGGCTAAGCTCAGAATTATATCATATTTAAATCATAAATAACAGATTACACAAAACAGAGTAAACATTGCATAAATATACATCGGGCGACCTAAACGTCACTCCAGGTCTAAATAAATGGTTGACCATTGTTTTAAATCATTACACAAAAAAGAGTAAACATTGATAATGTAATGTAGGTTTATGCTATGATTATGATATGATATTGTCTCTCATATTGAGCATAGCCTAATTTTGAAGGCTTTGGTTATAGTATCTTACAGGACTGAGAAGAATAAGATGGCTGAAAACATTTGGTTTGTTTGGTGTGTGTAATGCACATGTTGACTGAGTTTGAATGGCGAGTGGCTCATTGTTCGTCATGTTGAAGTTGTGGCGATGTGGAGTGAGGTTTTGAGGGTTTGTCGTCGGTGCGTTTGTGTTCAGCGAGGATAGCGAGTCTTCAGGAGGACGTGAAGGACCTGAAGCTGAACCTGTCCAAGGTGGAGGGGGACAGGAAGCAGGCGCAGGAGCGCAGGAACGACCTGGAGAAGGTGAGCCAATGACAGGCCACCGCCGCCCCATTCGTGCATCACGGCAGTACACCGACGGCCACGAACGTACACGCACGTGCGTGTGCACCACTGACTGTTCAGTCAAACAGCTTCTCTTCACTTCATTTTTTTAATTTATTTTTTTAAACATTTTTTTGGGTTTCTGATTTTCCCCCTGTTTTTCTCCCCAATTTGGAAGCCAATTATACCCTCAATTTATTTCGATTAACCATCCCCCCACAAACTCACTGCCCGTCTCTACGGGGCAAGCTACTCTCCGAGGCTGGTGATGATCCGCCTCCTTCGTGACGGAACTCACCAACCCCCTTTCTGGAGACACCCATAGGTGCTTCACAGTGAGTTCATGCCGACCACCCTCCCCCCTCCCTCAGGAGCAGACGGCCAAACGCCGCCCCCAATCGGGGCTAACGGCCAGGGCTGGTCTGGCAGAGACGGGTATTGAACCGCATCCCTGATAGGACCAGCCAAATGCGGGTGTGTTAGACCATCTGCTATCTGCCAGCTCGTATATATATATATGTGTGTGTGTGTGTGAATAAGTAAATACTGTATCTCAAATTATTGTTTAAAGATAATATTTCTTTAAAGATATCTTTTTTTTTAAATAAAATAAAAAATGTAAAATAAATCCCAGGAAGGGGTTTTTGTGCCCCACACACTGGCTCTGGAACATTCACACTGCAAGGTACGCTGCCTGGGAATAACCAGCTGGCATTTGCAGCGGAGACTCTGGGATTCTGGGAGATTCTGAGTCTCTCTGAGACAGGATGCGTCCCGGTTCGGGGTTGACCCGCGGGTTTGCGCCCCCACAGTGCGCTGAGCGGCCGTTTGCTGTGGTTTTCCCTCCTCATCCAGGAGAAGAACAGCCTGGAGATCGATCTGAACTACAAGCTGAAGGCGCTACAGCAGCGTTTGGACCAGGAGCTGACAGCACACCGGGTCACCCAGGCCCAGCTCACCGACAAGTACGAGTCCATCGAGGAGGCCAAGTCCGCCGCCATGCACGGTGAGTGCCCGCCACGCTTACACAAACCTCACCAATCACCAGCCTCCACACGGGTCACTCACACACTCTGGAGGGGCGTGAGTTTCAACGTGGGAATCGAATGTTTCATTGGACATATCCTGTCCAATGAGAATCCAAGCCGTTGTGAGCCCAAAGACATTTCTGTTCTATTTTTCTAAATAATTTAAAATGTCCTGTAAATAAATAGAGATTTTTGTAACGTGCACCCCAGTGGTCATATCATGATACTGCAGGCAAGGTGGTAGACATTTCTCCGTGTGTCGACTGAAAACAGGAGGGTGAAGTTTGTAACCCCCGGATGTGGCTCTCTCTCTCTCTCTCTCTCTCTCTCTTTCTCTCTCTCTGTGTGTGTGTGTGTGTGTGTCTGTGTCTGTGTCTGTGTGTGTGTGTGTCCTCTCCTCTCTGTGTCTCTGCAGCTGTGCAGCAGAAGGTCTCAGAGGAGAGTGTGGGGCGTGTGCGGGCGGAGGGCCGCGTGGTCGAGGTGGAGAAGCAGTGCTCCATGCTGGAGTTCGACCTGAAGCAGTCACTGCAGAAGATCGAGCAGCTGATGAAGCAGAAGGAGCGGCTGGAGGATGAGGCAAGTGGAGAGGGCTTATCTGGGATCAGTCCCGCTGCGCCAACAGTCCTCTGTGTTTAGGACCGCTGTGCCCTTAACTGACCCTGGGTCAGTGCGCGGGGGACGCACTGACCTACCTGGACTGTGAAGTGTGTGTGTGTCTCAGTGGTAGATTTTGAACTGAGCCATGAAGGACAGAGATTGGTGGTGAACAGATGTGCTTTTAAGGGGATGTAGTGAGTTTGCTGCTTCCTTTGACCTTGAACGACATCTCAGGTGATGTGACGTGGCAGTTTTCAGGTGGGGAAATTTAAGATGTGTCCTTAAAGGGTCTGGTGTGAAAAGGGTTGTGGGTAGGTGGACCATTCAACGTACATTATGCAGCAGGGTTGCATTGTGCTGGGGAGGTTTAGGGGTGAAAGTTTATACCTTTGTGTGTTGTGTGTATTGGGAGAGTGTGTGTGTGTGTTTTGGGAGAGAGCTGTATTTGAATAGGTAAGGTTGAAGTGGTGGGACAGACAGACAGACAGACAGGCAGGCAGGCAGACGGATTCCAGGTGTGTTGAGCGGTCTCACCCCCTCTTGCCCCCAGGTGAAGGGGCTGCGGGTGCAGGTGGAGCAGGAGTCCAGCAAGCGCGTGCAGGCCCAGAGCGAGCTGAAGACGTGGGCGGTGGAGACCGACCGCCTCAAGGGCTCGGAGAAGCAGCTGAAGCAGGAGATCAACACGACGCTCGAGAGCAAACGCTCGCTGGAGTTTCAGCTCGCCCAGCTCACCAAGTGAGAGAGAGACCGACCTGAGACACACACACTGACACACACACACAGACACACACACACACACACACACACACACACACACACTGACACACACACACACACACACACACACACACACACACACACACACACACAGACAGACACAGACAGACAGACAGACCGCACTGCTTCAGCCGACCAATAGGAAGTCTGCGGTTGTACCTTTTGCTTAAAAGTACAACCGCAGTGCCCCCACCTAGGAATCGAACCTGCAACATCTGAGTTACAAGCCCAACTCCCTGACCGTTTACTACGCTGGCACGTGATCACGCTGACTCTGTACAGGTCGTTACATTGCATTAGTTTAGGAGACATTCCACAGTGACTTTAGAACAGAGTGACTTCCTGCTCAGAGGTTACTTCCTGCGAGCGTGCGTTCTGGATCTCCCCCACACCAACCAGGCAATAACGTGGCCTCCAAAAGCAGCGGTGTTTTCGACACAAGCACACTAACTTCCCCTCTGCACAAAACCTTCCTTTACCCTGAACCTAAAAAGGACGTTGAGTGTGTGGGTGTGGTCTTGACTGCGCTCTGATGAAACGCTTTGTGGGTGTGGTCACGTTGCTGGGCTGTGGGGAGGAAGCTGGCCGAGCCCTGGGGTGTTTGGCGCTGACTGTGACCCGTGTGTTTCCTGCAGGCAGTACCGCGGCAACGAGGGGCAGATGAGGGAGCTCCAGGACCAGCTGGAGGCGGAGCAGTACTTCTCCGTGAGTATAACATCCTGTCACCCCAAACACTGTCTCCGTGAGTCGAACGTCCCCTCACCTCAAACGCAGTCTCTGACATCCTGTCACCTCAAACACCATCTCTGTGAGTCTAACGTCCTGTCACCTCAAAGAGCACTTCTGTCACGCACGTCCTACAAACCAGCCCTTGAAGAGTACGTAATGTGCGCTGTTCGAATATTTAGTGCTGGAGTGCTCTGTCGGTAAACTGGATAAAGTACTTGATGGACGTGTGGTGGGGTTGCAGCTTATGGTGCACAGATGCAGTAGCACTGGGTCATACGATCTATACTGCGACATGTTTTTCTCATGCTCAACAAATGTCAAATAAATAGAACAACAAATCTTTTCATTAATTACCAATTTTTCTAAATCTGACTTAATTGATTCCAAAAGTATTCACCCCCCCTTGACTTAATACTTGGTTTAGGCAAGACTCCATGTCTTTCCCAGCTTTTACACTGCAATTTTCACCCATTCTTTACAAAATTCCTCGAGCTCCATCAGGTTGGATGGGCACCGTTGGTGAACAGCAATTTTTCTAAATGTTCAATTTTTCCACAGATTCTCAATGGGATTGAGGTCTGGGTTTTGACTGGGCCATATTATATATTTTTAAACCACTTCAATGTGGCTTTTGCTGTATGCTTTGAGTCATTGTCCTGCTGGAATATAAACCTTCTCCCAAGTCGCAGGTCTCTTGCAGACTGCAGCAGGTTTTCCTCCAAGATTTGTCTATCTTGCTCCATCCATTTTTTCCTCTATTTTGACAAGTTTTCCAGTCCCTGAAGCAGAGAAGCATCCCCATAGCATTAGGCTCCTGCCACCATGTTTCACAGTAAGGGATAGTGTTCTTGGGATGATGTGGGATGAAGTTTTAGGCTTGCGCCTCCATAACTCTCCCACATTCCTTCTGGCAAACTCTAGGCGAGATTTCTTGTGAGTTTTCTTCAGCATTTTTCTTCACTTTTCTTTTTGCCACCGTCCCATAAAGTGCAGATTTAGATTTAGCCAGATTAACAGGTGTGCTAGCCAGTTAGCTAGAAAACTAGTTAGCACGCAAACTGTTTTGTCTGTTAGTAGTAAGTTATGTAGGCTGCAGTCAAAAGAACCCACACATTTATTCACACAATTGCAATGAATATTCCACTGGGCCCCCGGGTGGCTCACCTGGTGTAAGCGCTTGCCCAGAGTGCAGGTTATCATTTTGATGTGCAGTGAGTTTGTACTCACCCAGGTGGGTGCTGCACATTGGTGGTGGTCGAGGTGAGTTGCCCCTATCATTGTCGTTGTAAAGCGGTTTGGATACCTTGAAAAGCGCTATATAAATCCAATGTTCAATTGTCAAACCATTCAGTGACCACTCATGCCCTGTGAATGGGGGCATTGTCATCCTGGAAGAGACCACTCCCATCAGAATATAAATGCTTCGCCATAGGATGAAGGTGATCACTCAGAATGGCTTTGTATTTATTGGTGCTTACCTTGCCCTCTTAAGGGGTTGAGTGGACCTAATCCATGGTGGGAAAATGCACCCCACACCATAACAGAGCCATCAGGATCCCTCGTGTGATCACGCATTGCCTTTGATTTGGCAGTTTACTTGTATTTGAAATAATTCACTTTCAAAGTATTCCAACGATAAGTATTTAAGGAAAAGCATGTAGACATGACAAGCACTTTGTAAAACTTACAGAAGTATTCATTCATAGTACATGCAGTACACTCGTAGTATATGAGTGTAGAGCACAGTGTTTTGCGAGTGTTTGCTTGGACATTCTTACCAGGAAGCAGACGACAGGAAGGACAACTGTGTTATTTGGGTATGCCCAATTTGCCTTGGGTTTGACTTCACATGCAGAGACTTTTATGTCGATTTTCCCTGAAGAGTGAAGTGGATTTCACGCCCTGTGTGCAGCAGACGATTACATAGTTGCTTAATTTTTTTATGAAAGACGATGGACGCGAAACGTGTGTGATGTTTCAGCTCTTCCCACCCATGAAAGGCTGCCGGGACATGCACAGCTCCCCCTGGTGGTTGAGATTACCTCCTACACCCGTGAATGTCTGAGAACACAGGATCGCAGAGAATGTTGCTCTTCCTGTGACCTCATTCACGTCTGGACGAATGACTAGAAGGCAGATGACTCAAGGTGGCCATACTTTGGTTTTCCAACATGTAAATTTCCCACCTACATACAGAGCATATCCAGGTAGTTGGACTCACTGTTGGCAGTGTGTGTCATAGAGGTTTCATTCTGTTGTAGCGTGGCAGTCAACTATGTAACCCGTAGTGTTCGTTAAATCTTTTTCACATTTAACTTAACATAATATATAATATATATGCCATTTAACAGATGCTTTTATGCAAAGCGACTTACAGTAGTGAGTGCGTACATTTTTCAGTATATGTGGTGACAGTGGGTATCAAATCCACAACAGCTCCATGATCTACCTACTGAGCCACACAGAACCATGCTCTATATACTGAGCCACACAGAACCATGCTCTATATACTGAGCCACACAGAACCATGCTCAATATACTGAGCCACACAGAACTATGCTCTACCTACTGAGAGACACAGAGCCATGCTCTATATACTGAGCCACACAGAACCATGCTCTACCTACTGAGCCACACAGAACCACGCTCTACCTACTGAGACACAGAGAACCACGCTCTACCTACTGATCTACACGGAAGTTCCACAGATGCAATGCATTGCTGCAACGTTTGTGCTTTTGGTGTTTAGCCTCCAGACTCTGTGGCACAGATTTGTCTTGTGGGCGTGTGGTGTGAAAGATTGACTCTCTTTAGTTCCTTTAGTTTACGGCTCGAGCGTTTTCAATCTTAACGGTCTGCACTTCTGTTTCATGTGCCAGTTCCGTAGTAAAGTCACCACCCTCACCACACAGCGGTGAGGTAGGAACAGATATGTGATCAAATATCAAGATCAAAAAGATCAAATATTGTGTAAGGGAACCATTTTCTATTTTGAATAAATATTGTATTTATTTTTGTAATCATGCCTTATACAAAGGACAGAATGTGATGGGGGAGGGGGGGCTCTGTATTGTGCCTGTAAGTAGCTCTTACGAACTGCTAGTTACCTTGTCTTCAAGAATGTTGCCGTAACTATCTGCAAAATGTTCACCCTCCTTTGGGGGTTGAGCCTAACTTATGAATGATTGATGTAGGCTTGCTTCATCGGTAGCTTCTTAAATTCAGCAAGTAAAATGACAGATGTGATGTTTTGTCCATCCCATTGTAAACCATGTAGTTGGGGGGTGGACAGTCAGCAGGACTCTGGTTCAGGGTACGTCTGTTCCTCCGTGCTCTGTAACAGTGGCATGTTGATTCCGGTGGGTTGTGATTTGTGGGTCAGTAGCTCGCTGGGAATGTTTTTCACACAGCACAAAGGAGAGCTGTTCCTGCTCCAGAGGAGATCGTAGATCATAGACGTCGTCCAAACAGCAGTTTCATTGCCTGTCACAGACAGTTGGGATCACTTCTGTTTGATAGCTATTGATTTGTCGGATTCGCGAGTCATAAATCGTTAGGTTTTTGTTTGTTCGTCGCAGAGCGATCAGGCTGTAGGTGGTGTACGCACCTCAGCCCTGCTCCTGTTTCTCTGCCATCGGTGTGGGCCGTAAACATCCTGATTCTCCTTTGTCAGGGGCATTCAAACTGATATTTTTGTGTGTTTGAGGGGCAGAAGAACCTTGATCCACATGATAACCCCTGTACAATTAAAACTGCGGTATTTTATTTTTTAGATTTTTACCATTTTGTTTGAGATTTTTTCTCAGTTTCTCTCCCAATTTGGTAGCCGCTCGTCCTGTGAGGCAAGCCAGTTTTTCCCGTACAGGGACGCCTTTAGCACTTCTCAGCGAGCTCGTGCCGACTCTCCCTCCCCCCTCTCTTTGGGGCGGTCAGCCAATCGCTGCCCCCGATCAGGGCTCTCGGCCAGAGCCGAGGCTGGTGCAGCCGGGTTTCAAACCGCGGCTGCAGTGAGCACCTTGCACTCCGGGTGAATGCTTTGACCGTTACGCCACCTGAGGCCTCAGTATTTCATTTGTTAAATGGCTCTGGCTATATTGGCTACTTTGGGGGGGGAAAGTACCACAGCCCGTGTTGTAAATATTTATTATTTGGTCTTATTATGTGGAGCGTTTGTGAACTGGCGATACGGCTGGTTGTGTGCAAAGTCATTTAATATTTTTTTTTTTTTTTAAACATTCTAATCCTTCCCGCGGAATCGATGTGAGAGGCGAGATCTCAGCCCTGATTCTGTAGCTTCCTGCGCAACGTGTCAAGGCTGCCAGGACGTTGCATTGTTCTCCTTCCTGCCCCAATGGTCGCACCTGCCCCCCGCCCCCCACATGGACGCTAACGCCCCCCCCCCTCTCCGCAGACGCTGTACAAGACTCAGGTGAAGGAGCTGAAGGAGGAGATCGAGGAGAAGAACCGTCTGGTGCAGGACGTGAACAAGAAAGTGCAGGACCTCCACGGGGAGAGGTACGCCCCCCCCCCCCTCGCTCTGCTGGCCCAGACCCCGCTCTGAACTCCTGACATGCTGGCCACAGTGGTCCAGAGGCCCGGTCACCACACTGCCACCCTCTCAGTACCGATTCCAGCACTGCTCATCTGGGCCATACGAGGCAGCAAACAGCAGCCGTGCTTCTGGGAAACTATGTTCCCCTAAATATCCCAAATGTGCAGATATGTTGTATGTGGCAGTTGAGCAGCTGTGCTTGTGTGTGTGTGTGCGTGTGCGTGTGTGTGTGTGCGTGTCTGTGTGTGTGTGTGTTACAGGGACTCTCTGACGGCACAGCTGGACCTCACAGTGACGAAGGCGGAGTCGGAGCAGCTGGCCCGGGCACTGCAGGAGGAGCAGTACTACGAGCTCAACCAGGAGAACAAGAAGATGACCGCGCGCTACAAACAAGAGATCTGTGAGAGAGAGGCCACCATTACCCGGGTGAGTACAGCACACACACACACATACACACACACACACACTAACACACTCTCACACACACCATACACGCACGCAGGGACACACACGTGAAAAAGTCGACACAGTAAATGTGTGGAATGTAAAAGAATAAAGTGTGTTTCTGTCCCTCTGCAGCTCGAGGACTCCAATAAAACTCTGACCAAAGACGCAGAGAACCTGAGTAAAGAGAAGGCGGAGCTGGACGAGAAGCTGCACGCGCAGGAGGAGGGTACGAGGGGGCGGCGTAGGCTGTGGTGGTGGGGCGGGCGGGCGGGCTGGGATCACTTCTCCTCGTCTGGTTCCTCAGGGGCGTAACCCTCACCTCTCTCTCCCCCCCACAGAGTTCAGCACCCAGAGGGAGGAGATCACGAACAGCGTGAAAGCCACTTACGAGAAGGTGCTGAACACAGAACGCACGCTCAAGACCCAGGTAGGCCCGCCGTCCGGAGCCAGAACCCGCAACGGGGCTTCAATGGGTGTCCCCTGACATGGATCCTGAGTTCTTGTCTTGCGTAAAGATATCCTCTCTGATCTAGTATGTTCTACCCAACGGATGCACACATGGAGAATAGTTACTTGATATTCTTGACACCGTAATTTCCAGCATATACACAGAATGTTTTTTGGATCGTGAGCAGATTCCTGGTTTTAACACCACCACGTGTCAGGGTTTAATTTCTCCATCCATTCTTAGTATCTCAGGTCTCACATATTCAGAGGCCCTGCAATGGGCACAGTTTGGACAGGGAGGGCTTATCATCAGGTAGCTGTTGAGTTGATGGGCAAGCCATACAGAGAGTCAAACCTGACTTAGCAAGCCATACGTAGTTTTGTTGTACATCTACTGGCACAGCTTTGCTCACGCACAGAAAAGGACATTTTCATCCACAGCTACGGTCTGTTGTTTTTCTCTGCTGGGCAGTGAGCAGTGATGTTTTCAGTTGGGTTCAGGCCATGTAACTTTGTTTGTTTGACACAGTTTTGACCGGTCTGTGTTTGTGGAAGGCAGGAATGGGGGGAGTGGACTAGTTTTAGTGTTTCCAGTTCTGCAGAACACCGGGAACATTGCACTCTGGACCTAGATAGACTACCTGGGGAACATTAACTGGATGGGTACAGGTGCACTGCTCTCTCAGCCAGAGGAGCATGGGGTGACATCCCACGTTTTCTCCTTGAGTACAGGACACACACCTTCAGGGTTCCCATGGCTACTATGTGGAATGTTCCGGCTTGTAAATATTCTTGGATTTTGCACAGTGATTGAGTGCACTCGGACTCTTTTCTGTTGGATTTTTTCAATTAACTTTCCTCTTTCCACACAAAGTTTCCAATCCACTGTTGGGTGAATTCAGTGATGTCAGTGGTCTGTTTCGAGAGGCACACAACCTCAACGGTTAAACTGGTTTCAGTGTGAGGGTGAACTATTAATCATTAAACTGTTAACTATTAATTGTGAACTATTTAGCCTGTTGGTTAGAGTATTCATTTTCAAAATGGGTGTTGTAAACATTGTACATTGTCCTTGATTGTGCATCCAGTATCGTAGGATTTTCTCCGGTTAAATATTGTCCCGTGTCCATTGGATTTCCTTGCTTGTATTTTATTTTATTTTTATTTAACCAGGAAGTCTCACTGAGATACAGGATCTATTTTACAAGGGAGACATGGCCAAGGCAACAGCAGCAATAAAACATAGTATATAATACATGTTAGCTTCTTCCGAAGAGACGACCAGGAGACTCAGCAGTCTGACTTGAAATGCAAGTTTATTACACACAGCGGTCCACAGCGAGTTGGTAAAGAGTCTAAAGTGAATGAGTCCCTCACCTGAATATATGCATAGGGACAGATGATCAGTTTGAGCCTTTGTGTTGCTAACAAAGCACCAGCAAGGAAGTCAGGAAGTGATAGCGTCTGATTAGCTCATTGAATAGAAGAGACACCTTTTGCTGACAAAGCATCGGTATTGTCTAATCAACTCACTCATTCCTGTACAGATGACCAAAATGGCACGGTTAATGTATTTCACAACAGACAGCATACACAATTCTTCATACATAAAAACATACATGATAATAAAGTACTTTGATTGGAGGGAATACAACATGTTATCAGTGGGGGCCCAGTCTACAGAAAACAACGACACTCTTCCTGCACAGAGAACTGTATCAGGGATTTGAATTCACTAAGTGAAATCAGGGTATCTAAATTGGTACGCTCTTGTAACCCATTACAGTGGTGCACAGTGAGAGAAGGCAGTCTTTCCTAGTTCAGTGACTGCTCTGGGCATAGATGGCGTGCTAAATCCCCTTCGTGGTTCCTGCTCACGGGCCCCAGCCAATAGGAGCTTTAGCCTCGTGCATGCGTGTGACTGAGCTCCGCCCCCTCTCCCCCAGGCGGTGAACAAGCTAGCTGAGATCATGAACCGCAAGGACATGAAGCTGGACCAGAAGAAGAGGGGCAGCACGGCGGACCTGCGCAAGAAGGAGAAAGAGAACCGCAAGCTGCAGCTGGAGCTCAACCAGGAGAAGGAGAAGTTCAACCACATGGCCGTCAAGTACCAGAAGGAGCTGAGCGAGCTGCAGGCGGTGAGTCGGGCAGCGGGACGGACGCCTTTAAACGGCAGGACCCCTTCTGGGCCGCCCGCTCTCATAGTAGACACTAGGGGTGTAACGGTACTCAAAAATCTCGGTTTTGGTACGTACCTTGGTTTTGAAGTCACGGTTTGGTCTGTTTTCGGTACAGCGGGGAAAAGGAAATGCAAAACATAAAATTGCTTTTCATTTATTATGAACTTTGTAAACAGTGGCTAATTGGACATCATTTACTGAACAAAGTAAAGCACACCTTTCTTATTTCTTAAATAAAACAAAATGTCTGTCAATACTGCTGCAACCGCACACATCCCACACGTGCGTTAGTGGTTAAAGCAAGATTGCATTCATTCGGTTCACAGTGCGTACTCGAACCAAAAGTCCTGTACCGAACGGTTCAGTACGAATATGTCTACCGTTACACCCCTAATAGAGACAAGACGGTGAGTCGGGCTGGGAAACGGATGCCTTTAAATGGCAGGACCCCATCCATTGCCTGCTCTCATGGTAGACACAAGCCGCGTTCTCTCCGTGGTTCTGGAGACTGTGTGCCTGTGATTTGCCGGGGGTGGGGCCTCTGCCTGTGATTGGTTGGCGTGTGCTAAGAGGGGGCGGGGCTTATGGTTTGTCGTGCAGCAACTGGCCGAGGAGAGCAGGGAGCTGCAGATGCAGCTGGACAGCAAGGAGAGCGACATCGAGCAGCTGCGCGAGAAACTCAACGACCTGCAGCTGCGCATGGACAGCTCCAGCGTGACCAGCCTGCAGCCCGACGACACGGATGGCAACATCGCAGGTAAGGGCTCGCACCCGCCGCCCCGCCACGCCTGGGGAGAGGTCCTGGGACGAGGGCCCGGGACACGTGGGAGAGAGGGCCCGGGACATGCTTGGCCGGGGGAGAGGGCCACAACTCCCCGTCCACACACTGTGGCGTCCCTCCGGGCGTCTGGGCCTTTCATGGGGGTTTATGGATGTTCACCCTGAACTTTGAGCTCCGATTGGGCTTGTCGTCGCTGCCTGTCAATCATCAAACTGTTAGTGGTCACAGACGGATCCAGTTTGGAACGTGTCAGAAAACGGCTTCCAAAAAATACTGAACACTGATCAGAAGTCAAGCAAATTATTTTAACTGTATATAAAAAATAAATAAAAAATGCTGACTCAGTTTGTTTACTGGGGCTCTTATTATTATTATTATTATTATTACTGTGGCCGGATTGTGTAGCTCATTTGTCATGTTTTTTGGTGGGGGTTTTTTGCTTAGGAATGAAAAACATTCTGCTGAGCAATTTAAAGTGTGCTCTATGTGGGATACGCGGATAGCGCAGCGGTCTAACGCACCGTATTTGGCTGTTCTGTGGCTGCCTATCAGGGACGCGGCTCGAAACCCGTCTCTGCCAGATCGGCCCTTGTCGTCAGCCCCGATCGGAGGCAGCATTTGGCTATCCACCCCAGGGGAAGGGGGGAGGGCATGAGTTTGTCAAGGAAGGGCGTCCGTGGTTGGGTTCCGTCTTGGAGGAGGCGGATCTTCCAGCCGGGAAAAATTGTTTGATTACCCGGAGGACGGGCAGCGGACTCGTGGGGGAGGGTGAATTGAGATAAATAGAGGGTATAATTGGCACCCAAATTGGGAAAAAACTGGGAAACATTTAGAAACTATGCATTTTAAGTGCACTGTTGTGACCATCTCCCAGACCCACTCGATCCTGAGACAAAGGGCTGTTGCTTGAGTTAATCTCCTTCACCAAACCACTTCCCATTTGCGCAGATTTGTGTTCATTTCCTGAGCAGATGCTCTTAGTCCTCACCGATTGTTACATATTTACGCTGTTGGATAGTTGCTCAATTTCAGACGAGCGCCTTCCTCGAAGGTGCAACCCCCTTCTGAGTCCCGATCGACCCTCCCCCAAACCACACGGCTAATGGCTAACCGCTAATCGCGGTCTTATCCAGAGCATCTGCTAAATGCTTGAAATGTTGTCGTTTTTTAAAAACGTTGCGCCCACAGCCTCTCGTGAATGACATGAGGTGGGTGCGCTCACGGGCAGCCGGAACATCGCTGCTCGGAGAGTCGATCCCCTCCCGATGGGAGCCCTTCATCATCCTCATCTTCATCATCATCTTCATCCTCAGCTCTTAGCTCCTGTTTGGTGCACATGGGAATGTCCAGTGTCTCCGTGTGTTAAACTCCTTTCTCATCTCTTCTTCCCTCACGTCTAGTTGGTTCTCCTTGCTCTTCTTACCTCTGTATCTTCTATCCTTTCACCTCTGTGAGTAACCTGGAGTTGGGGTGGGGGTCAGGGAAGAAGCCCCCCCATCCCGCCCCCGCCCCTGTCCCGCCTGGCCTGTGTTTCCGTGTGGCCGCATCTTCTCGTTTTTTCGCTTTTGGTTCAGCTTTTCCAGTTTTTTTTTTATGTGAGAATGCATCCCTGTTCACGGTGTTGACGGCACTTTTGAAAAGGACCATTCAGAGCAAAGAGGCAGGTTGTAATGTTCGCTGCTCAGGGAAACCAGTAATGCCACATTAAGGCAGTAAATGCTTTTGAAAGAATTGGCACCCCTTTTGTTATTTCGGGAAAAAGGATGAAATTGGTGAATAGGTCAGACCATTGGACTGGGTCACGATAGAGAAATGGGTTGTGCTCACAGGACAAGTCCAGCCTGGCATATGGGGAAAGAGCCAATCATATTCCCTGTTCAAAAGTAAACAAATACCTTTCTCTCAGATTGAGATTATGGGGAACGTATAACGTCAGGTGTGTGTTGTGTTCACATGGGGTTCAAGGTGCCAAAGATGGAACGCGGTTGTGTAAATCAAACCTAAACCTAAACCTAAACTTACCAGATCTAGTTGCCCCACGCTAACAGTTAGCGCCTTGCTCTGGGCCCCTTTCAAAAGTGTGGAAAAACGGTCGTGTCTCAGTTCTCCCTGAGCGCTCGAGGTCCCGGCCCTCAGGCAGGCTTTCTGCGAGCGTGCAGGCCCCATTTCCCCTCCCGTTCGTTTAGCATGATCACCACAGAGAGGAGAAACGCGCTCACCTCTGGAGCAGAGCCCGTTTGTGTGGCGTTGCCATGCCGATTTGCCTTGTGCATAAGCATGCTTTTGAAGGGGAAAAAAAGGGTAACATTTAACATGATGGCTTATAGATACCCCTTAACTGATGTGCGAATGCCCCCTGAAAACTGCTGTTAGCTGTTAAAGTGTTTGAGCCCCATCCAGGATGTGTGTGTGTGTCCCCTCCTGCTCCTAATCAAGTCTACGGAGCTTGAAAGATTGGCATGGATACTGAGGTTTGCGGCTGCTTTTGCACCGGTTAACGAGGAGTCTTGCCGTCATTTTAAAAGTGTAAATCCGGTTTAAAAAAACAATCGTCTGGCCTTTGGAATTGGCACGCCTGTGACTTTTCGTCTGTTTCCCGGTTGAGATTTGAGAGCTCAGCGTGTCCCTAACCACTGCATGCCTTTTGGCGAGAGCCCTTTCATCATTTCGTCTTCGCTCACTCACTGTTTCTGTCCCCCAGAATCGAGGCTTGAAGGGTGGCTATCGATACCCAATCGTGCCAACATAAAACGTTACGGCTGGAAGAAGCAGGTAAGCGTGTGGTGTGTGGTGTTTTGTGCCGTTTGGTAGATTGCCTGTACTGCTGCTCTCTCTCTCCCTCAGCGGCACGTTGTTTGTTTCCAGTGGGTACATTCAGGATGTTTGACTATTAAGAATGGGAGAGAATGGGCCTCCCGGGTGGTCTAGCGGTTACAACGTCCGACGCTGCCCACTGTGACCGGGTTTCAATTCCTCCAGGTCGCGCCAGTATCGGTTCTGGCCGGGAGTGCCACTAGGGGGCAACTATTGGCTGTCTGCCCCAGGGCAGGGGGAGGGAAGCCAATATGAGTTTGCTGCGTATAGCAATGGCTCTGTGTGCATACCGGTGTTATGGTGGCGGGGGTTTCGGCTCGGAGGAGTCGGGGCCCAGCCGCATGTCACTGCCGGTTTCAGGACTACAGCAGGGAGCTTTCAAATACGAGGGAGGGGATAATTGACATGAAAAAAAAGGTATAATTGGCTACTAAGTTGAAAAAGGCAGAAAAAGAAAATAGAAAAAATAAAAAAAAATTGGGAGAGAATAAAAGAATGTGAGTGAAATAAAGACTGTTGTAACTATCTCTGGACGGGAGGTGAGACAGCTCCACCGTGGTCACGCGACCAGCAGCGGTCTGACGATGGCGTCCTCTCACCGCCTCCGTCCGTGAGCATCACTCATAATCCTCTGTCTGTTTCTCAGTATGTGGTCGTCAGCAGCAAGAAGATTCTCTTCTACAACGACGAGCAGGACAAGGAGCAGTCGAACCCCTGCATGGTGCTGGACATCGAGTGAGTGTCTGAAACGTTTCTCATTGAATGTGCTCATCCTCGCCGTGGAACTAGCCCGTCGTTGGGTCGGACAGACACGAGGACTGTCGCATGCTGCGAAGCGGTTCTTTGAACCAATCAAAACGCTTGCCATCTCGAAGGCTTTTGATTGGTTCATGCCAGTGAGTCGTTCACAGTAGATGCTGAGTGATTCACTTCGTGCTCATTTATGGCTTTGAAGGAGCGCTGGTGTCCAAAGGCAGTGTTCAAATGCAGTTCGCTGCTGTTTGTTTTCATGTTACAGGGTTGAAGTGAGCCTGCCCTGTGATTTAAAAATGTTCTGCGTTCTGGCCTGAAGCGCCACGCCCCAGTACAATTGATGGGGCGGCCACAAGGCCTCGCTCAGCCAAAGCCTAACTCAGTCAGTGGCACCGTAGTCTGTAGAACAGTACTTGAGGTGAATGTAGACTTGGGTTGGTTTTTACACGAGCGGTCTATGCGACGATGTCTTCCACAGTTGTGCTGTGATGTTTATGTTTTTGTTTTCAGTTTAACGCGGCACCTCTAACGCGTGGCCATGGTCACCCAGCGAATATGAAAACACGAAACACGCGGGCCACATTCTCCCGTTTCTGGTTAATGTGGTTTTGTCGCAAAGATGCATTCAGACCGTTTACTGCGACGACCCTCTGTAAAACAAACCGGGCACGCAAATCATTGATCCCAACTAGCACCAGCTTTTTTAAAAGGATTTAAAAACATAATTACCTCACTTTACATGTCATGTCTTGTATGTTCATGTCATGTCTTTTGTATTATGTTGTATGTGTATGTTGTGATAGGTTGTATGTGTATGCCAATGCCTGCCTGTATTATTGCAAAACAGATTTCCCTCTGGGGTAATAAAGTATTCTATCTAACCACAAAATGACTGCTGCTCATAGGCGATTGTCTGAGCCGGCTTTCTCTGGGAGTGTGGAAGAGGCCGGATGTGGAGGATGTGGAGTCAGGCCATTCGGTGTTGTGGCGTTTCGCCCGGCACGCTCACAGATGTTTTTTTGCTATTCTTCCGCAGCAAACTGTTCCACGTGCGTCCGGTGACGCAGGGCGACGTGTACCGTGCCGAGACGGACGAGATCCCCAGAATATTCCAGGTATGGCTCCCTGTATCCCGCACACAGGACCGGCATAGCATCTCCAACTATGGTGTATGTGCAGTGAAGCCTGTTTGCTCGTTAGTGCTGGCTAGCACTTGCTTGTTATAACATGAGAATGCATAATGACGAGAACGCACCATTCAGCCCATCTAGGCCCGTCATGTGCGAGGCTCTCTGTGTAAAGAAAAACTTACTAATATCCGTGCAGAATTTGCCTTTAACTAATTTCCCCCTGTGCCCTCTTGTTCTGCTGACCCCACTTATCTTAAAAAATCTTTGGTAGTTCACTTTGTTAATCCCTTTTAGGAGTTTAAAAACCTCAATCAAATCCCCCCTATATTGTACTAGACTAGTTAGCAACTCTAGCTAGCCAGTGCCTCGCTTGATAAACTAGCAAATACGCACTCGCAAACGGAATGCAACTTTTGTATACTGTTTTCAGCTGTATATGCTAGTGTGTTAGCTAGCCAACAATTTAATGAGCAGCTTATTGTCTGACTTGTTATGAGCAAACTTAAAGAGCAACATGAATCCCATTCCATGCCAGAGTAATTCTAGCTAGCTAACTAGCTTTCATAAGTATGTTGAATATAACATCAGGTAGCTAGCTATATAAGCTTGCCGAGGTGTCGTTTGCTCTTGCCAAGCTAGCTAGCTACAAATCAGGCTACAACCAATGCAACCAATTGTTATCAATGCTGTTAAACTACTCCTCTTTGATTGGCTCAGAACTGTTCCGTAGCTTGTTTTGTCCAATCAGAGTATGCAGTGGAGAATTTTGTAACAAATGACTGGCATATGCCAGTATACCCGCCATATAACTGTC
This sequence comes from Aldrovandia affinis, assembly GCA_029706075.1. Lineage (NCBI taxonomy): Eukaryota > Metazoa > Chordata > Actinopteri > Notacanthiformes > Halosauridae > Aldrovandia > Aldrovandia affinis. The sequence continues at coordinate 5,731,289 of JAINUG010000036.1, read as the reverse complement.
CCTATCAGACTGGCCCTGGTCGTCAGCCCTGATCAAGAGCGGCGTTTGGCTGTCCATTCCAGGGGAGGGGGAGAGAGTGAGCCAGCTCAGGTCCGCCGTGAAGCACATAAGAGAGTCTCCAGAACGTGGGAGGGCAAATTCCATCACGAAGGAAGCGGAGTTCACTGCCCTCTGAGAATTAGCTTAGAGTCGAGCAGCGGACTCACACAGGGAGGGTAAATCAAAATAAATAGAGGGTGTAACTGGCTACTAAAACTGAAAAAAAATCTGAAACAAAGTTTAAAAAATATATATTAAAAAAGCATGGTTAGTGAAAGAGATCAGTGTAGTAACACTGCAATAGACATCATTTTAGGTGGCTGCACATCGTACCTGGGAAAGGAAAGTTTTGTAACTGTGTTTTCTGTCCCATATGCAGATCCTCTATGCCAACGAAGGGGAGTGCCGGAAGGAGGCGGACCAGGAGAGCGTCTCGCAGGGCGACAAGACCAACTGCCTGCCCCACAAGGGCCACGAGTTCATCCCCACGCTCTACCACTTCCCCTCCAACTGCGAGGCCTGCGCCAAGCCCCTGTGGCACGTCTTCAAGCCCCCGCCCGCCCTGGAGTGCCGCCGGTGCCACGTCAAGTGCCACAAGGACCACCTGGACAAGAAGGAAGATGTCATCGCCCCCTGCAAAGGTGCATTTGCGCCCTGTTTTTCTTCCAATTTAGTGGCCAATTATACCCTCTGTTTCTTTCGATTACCCGCCGCCCGTCACCATTGGGCAAGCTAATTCTCTAGCCCAGCGAACTCCATGGGGCAGGCTAACCCACTCTAGAGACTCCCTTACGTGCAGCGGACTCCGCCTCACCCTCACCGGGCGGACGGCCAATCACCACCCGCCGTCGGGGTTCCCAGCCAGAGCCGGTCTGGCACAGAACACTACAGTTTTTGATGCATTCATAGTCTGAAATGAATCGGATATCATATAATATCCTATTTTCTCCTTTGTTTTTGTTTCTTTAGCTAGGAGTAGTTTTTCTGGGGGGAGAAACTAAGTGTTACTCTAGATGAATGAGGGCCTTCTTGTCATGATGATGTATGTTTACGTGCTCTGGGGGCCCCGTTGTTGACGTGGGGTCACAGATCGGTGTCGAGCGGCAGGGCAGGGATCCACATCGTGGCCGAAGGTTTTTTTAACGCGGGACGTTCCTCCCCCACAGTGAACTACGACGTGACGTCAGCACGGGACATGCTGCTGCTGGCCCTGTCCCAGGACGAGCAGAAGAAGTGGATCGGTCACCTGGGCAAGAAGATTCCCAAGACCCCACCCTCCACCTTCACCCGGGCGTCGCCCCGCACCATGTCCTCGCGCTCGGTCGCAAACCAGTCCTTCCGCAAGAACCCAAAAAACATCGCTGGAAAGCCCAGGTAAACGTCCCGGACCTACACACACACACACACACACACACGTTACATTTACATTTACATTTTAGGCATTTAGCAGACGCTCTTATTTAAGTACCTTGCTCAAGGGTACAACGGCAGATGTGTCCCACCTGGGGATTGAACCTGCAACCTCTGAGTTACAAGTCCAGTTCCCTAACCATTATACTACATGCCGCCCTATGCCGCCCACGTTGTGCTAGCTAGCTATATATGCCAGTGTGCTAGCTAGCCGATGGTTTAATGAGCAGCTTATTATCGGACTTGTTATGCGTAAACGAGCTGCGTGAATCCCATTCCACGCCAGAGTCATTCTAGCTAACTGCAGTAGGCTCTGTTTTTATTCATACCCTTGATAAAGAAGAACAAAAGGGATCATATAAAATAAACTATATAAGTAATGACGTATATTTTATGCAAAAAGAAATCTGAAAATTCCAAACCTAAGAATCTGAAGGAACTAGAACAATTCTGCATGAATGAATGGTTGAGGATCCCCTCAACCTTGTACAACACTACAGATGGTGACTACTTGCTGGGAGGAACCACAAAGTACTGATAAAGGGGTGTGAATATTTGTGATTCTTGATTTTTCTGGGGGGGGAAATATAATTTGTGAACTGTTCGTTTGTGTTTGTGCCAGTGCATTATTATTAAAGAATATAATTTTAGGAATTTTCTTTGCCTAAAATATACTTAATTACTTATATAGTTTATTTTTTATGATCTCTTTTGTTCATCTTTATCAAGGGTGTGAATAAAAACAGAGCCTACCGTAGCTCAATAAGTATGAAAGCATGCACCCCTGATGTTGCGTTTCACTCAGGAGGGTTTGGTGAGTGTGAGGGTTTGGTTTCGGTTAAACCGCTACAGAATATCAGCTTTGGGTGACAGTGAAAACAGAATATCAGCTTTGGGTGATTCTGCAGCCTGAAATCAAAACTCACATCCGATCATTTTTTAATTTTTTAATTTATAATTTATTGGTCTGATGAGACGGGCAAGGCTTGTGTTCTGACATAATTTGGGGATTGTCTGTGCTCCTCACAGATGGGTGGGGGGTGGGGGGTAGTTAGCTGAGGCCTCTGGGTAACGGTGTTCCTGCTGTTTGTCTCCTGTGTTGTAGCAAAGCGCTGTCAGGCCTGCAGAGGACCGACTCCACCTCCAGCACTTGCTGACAGCAGCTGCCCCTCCCGACATTAATGACAGAAGAAGTGTTTCACTAGCAGCACTAATTCCTCTCTGCTCTCATTTCTCCCTGTCCTGTTAACCGGGTGGGGTGTGTGCTGGTGGACCTAACAGTCACAGCAGCGCGCCTTATTTCACATCTGACGCAGGGATGCTTAACTGCTTACAGGGGCTGAGAGAATATGGGCCTCTGTCTGGGCTCTCTAGAACCTTCTTCCGTGCATCAGTCTTTTATAAAAACCTCCCAAGCACTTACAAGGCTTTAAATGCCACCTGTTTGGGCAGTTTGGGGTTCTCAGATCTGCGTGTTCCGCTGTGATACAGGTGCGGTTCCAACAGTAGATTCATGGTCGCAATAAGGCCTTCGTCCTTACTGAGGGATGTTGGGCTAAATCCCCAGAGCCAACCTTGTATGCAGTTCATCAACACCTTTTGAAATTGTCCAAACCACCCTGGAAGTTGATATATTTTCACACGTTTTGCTCTGCGAGTATGCAAAGTGAAAGTGCGTGGTGGGTGATGTGCATTTGCATCATATGATGGGTGGTAGTATAGCGTAGTGGGTCAGGAATTGGGTACAATTTTAGGCTACGTAGCCTGAACTGCTTATATGTTATTATAGTGTTAATATCCAGTGGTAGGGTTGGTTAATGTGTCAGATGTAAGATATTTAACTCTCCCTGGAGGAGGGGGGGGAGGGTTTACAAACATGAACAACTTTTCAGGACAGGAATACTGAAAACCTGGTGGTGTTTCTGCTGTTAAGACCTTCAATCATAAGAACTCAGTAAAGTGTTAGTTTTAAGGAGAGGTACAGCGCTCCTTTAATTAAAGCACAAGTAAATGTAACACGCTCACTCAAATTTCAGGCATGTGGCCATTTTCCTACAAATCTTACTATATTTGAACGTAATATGAACCGTGGGAATGACAACCATTCTGTACAAAATTTTCAAATATTGCTGAAATGCAAGTAACCGCGAAGGAGCTAAATATTGTGACGATGGTTTTCCCCGCCGTGACCGAGGCTCTGTCCACTCGAGTGAGTTCATCGCACGACTCCAGGAAGATTCTGGCAGCCCGTTCAGAGGCACCGGCTCTCTGTTTCCGGCGAGCGCATAGAGATCTCTCTGTTACTGCGGTAAGCGCGTGGAGATCTCTCTGTTGCCACGGCAACCATGTGGAGATCTCCCTGCTTCCGCGGTAACCGTGTGGCGATCTGTCTGTTGGCGTGGTAACGGTGTGGAGATCTGTCTGTTGGCGCGGTAACGGTGTGGAGATCTGTCTGTTACCGCGGTAACCATGTGGAGACTAACGGAATGATGGCTCTTGTTTCTCTCCTTCACTCCTGTTTCTCTCTCTCCTCCAGCTAACCGTCTGCACCCTGGACTCTGTGGGACTGTTTCTCCCCCTCTTTTTTTTTTTTTTTTTTTTTGTATTTCCCCCCCTCCAAGAAACCTGGGTATCTTCTACAACAAATTAAATTAATTTTAAAAAATGTAAAAAAATTATGTAATTAAAAAAAAAAAAAAGTTTTTTTAAACCTTGAGCGGTGGTGGGTCGTAAACACGGAACCGAAACCCGACCCCCACCCCAGCGCCCCCGGACTCCATGCTCTCGCTCTGACGGACACCGGCCCCCCATCTGTGGGGGGGGTTTGGGGAAGAGGCTCGGAGCCGTAGGTACAAAGTCTGCTTCCATATCGAACACCACAGAAGTGCTGCGGGGTGGGGGTGCACTCTAAAACCTGCGCCCAGGGAAAGCCCCGCCTTTCAACTGTCATGTGACTTTGATGCCTTTGACTGGCACCCCCCATCCTGGGAGCGCAACCCTCTTCCGTGGAATTAGTACAGTTTGCTGTGCGAGGAGGGAGAGTATTTGGTACTGAGTGTTGGGTATTGAATATAGATGAGTGAGTCAGATCATCATTTAAATCTATGCATTTTTAATTATCGTATTATCTAGCGCCAAGCCATAAGGATATCTCATTATACTGGCATTAGGAGATCTAACCGTTCAAAGAAACCATTGACTTTGAGTTTTTTTTTGTTTTTGTGTGTTTTTTGGGTACAACGTTTCTGTAATGTTATTTTTATTACTGTTATTGTTATTATTTTGTAATGTATTGCCTTTCATTGATTCATAGTAAATGGTTGGAGAAAAAAAAACATTAAGTTAACAAAAAAAAATGTAAAACTGCACTGTTTGAATTGTAAATTATTTGTAGAACACTTAACAGGTGTAGCATTTGGCCCACCTAGTGCCTTAACTTAAATATTTGTGATTGCAGATGACCCATAAGGCACCTCTTCCTGAGCAGATTGTGAACTTTACTCCAGATGATCGCTCAGGCCCATGACTGCCCTGCCACTCAACCCACACACGCCTGACCGGGACAGCAGCTGTGAGCACAAGAGAGTTGATGAAAATGGCTTTGCAGATGTGTTCAGTAATTGAAAAATGGCTTTGCAGATGTGTTAAATAAAAGTTTTGTTTTATTTTCGTCTTGGGATACTTGCATGTTTTAATTGCAATATATGGATATGTGTGTGTAACATCTTTATCTACCGTCTGGAAAACTTTATGTATTGTGTATGTTTGCCATATCTGTTTGTGGGGGAATCTCCAAAACAAGACAAATATCTGTGTTTTTTTATTTTTTAAAGAGACAGATTCTTCACATTGTGTGTGTGTATAAATATTCCTGTGTGTGTTTGGATAACAATTTTAGTGCACTTTGTGTGTGTGTGCAGAAATCGCCAAAACAAGACAAAATTGTGTGTGTGTGTGTGGGAATACCCAGATGCAAATCTTTTAAGATTGTGCATTGACTCCACGTTCAGGCCCAAAGACAAATATCTTAACTTTTTTAAATTTTTTAAAGAGACTATATTCTTCACATTATGGTTTTATCAGAAATATTCCTCCCCCAGTTCTGAAACTCCAGGGCACGTTGTGATTGCAGATGACCCATAAGGCACCTCTTCCTGGAGTCAGATTGTGAACTTTACTCCACGTTATCGTTCAGGCCCATGACTGCCCTGCCACTCAACCCACACGTCTGACCGGGACAGCAGCTGTGAGCACAAGAGTTGATGAATACCTCCTCAGTAATTGAAAAATGGCTTTGCAGATGTGTTCACTAAAAAAGAAGCACTGGAAACAATATATATATAAATATATATTTATATATATATATATTTATATATATATAAATATTTTTTTTTTTCTTTGTGTGTGCGTGCGTTGTGTATGTTTGTATGTGTGCGCGTGCGCGGGGGGGAATCGCACCAAGAGAGCGCTTTGTGTGTGTGTGTGTGTGTGGGGGAATAGCACAGAGGGAGTGCTTTGTGTGTGTGTAGCAGAGAGAGAGTGCTTTGTGTGTGTGTGTGTGTGTGTGTGTGTGTGTGTGTGGGTGTGGGGGGGGGGGAATAGCACAGAGAGTGCACTTTGTGTGTGTGTATAGCAGAGAGAGCGCTTTGTGTGTGTGTGTGTGTGTGTGTGTGTGTGTGTGTGTGGGAATAGCACAGTGCTTTGAAATGACTTCTGCTGGTGAAACGAGGTGCCATTTTGTGTGGAATCCTGTTGATCGTTGTTCCTGTGTTCATGGCGACTGGGTAATTGGTCTGGATTTCATTCCAATTTGCCGATGCGGACTCCTCGTGGGACATGAACAGAGGATGCCATCCAAACTCTTCTAAAGATCTGACTTTTGATTGGTTAACTTGGTACCCAATTATATACCTACCTGATCACTTAACTTGGTACCCAATTATATACCCACCTGATCACTAGCGGAACATGGTGACGCCCTCCCCCCTCACCACACACAGCCTACACAATTTCATGCACAGAGCATAAAAGCGCACACCCAGCCGACGCTACCTCATTAGCGGCGGTTCAGCATCATTGACAGCGATCATGGCATTTGGCAACCCACTTTGACAAATAAGCATCAGGTGCAAGCCTTCTGTAAATGATCAATAATATGTCTAGAACAATTGGCACGGTGGCCCAATAAAACCAGCACAACTGTCGACCTATTAATAAAGACAAAACTTTGGCACGGCGGCCTAGACCAGTTCATAAATGTATCAAGGGTAGGCTACTCCCCACTTAGCTATTTGAAGGGCACTCGACGAGCCTTGCGCCCCACGAAGTCATCTACAATACGCCCAATGTCCAACTTCTTGGCTCGATCATTTTCAATTGACAATATGGCCAATCCACTCCGTCTCTCCTGTCCCATTGTGCTCCTCAGATAGTTTTTAATTAGTTTAAGTTTGGAGAGGGAGTCTCAATGGTGACAGGACGAGTCGTAAATAACAGAAAGACCGTAGACGTCACCGCTGGGTGGTCTACAATGAGCATTTTAGCCAGATCCGCGAAAGACGTAGGCTATGTTTCTGTAACTGGTCCCTAAAACATATTCTGAAAGAAAGCAGCTGACCGGGAAGCTGGGGGCTATGTCACGACTGTAGCGCTCAGTAAGCCATCGGGCAGCTCTGTGTAACTCCTCGTCCTGTGCTACCTGGATTGGGTTAGGGTGTATTGCCTCAAACATATGACCAGTTCCATGTAAGCTGGTGAATCTTTGGGAAAGTTGCTGGATGATTACGTCGAGACAGGCGTAGGCAACGTTCACTCGAATGTTGTTCTCTGCGTCAGAAAGGCGGCTGTCTTCGCAAAGTTAATCGAAGTGACGCTTAACTTTTCTCACCCTGGTTTTAGTGAATTGTGTTTGACTGCCCCATTTAGTAGCTAGAGCTAGGGTGGTGGACTTGGCCTCATCGTTTCCTGTACTCCACCAAAACTCTGATGGCGTTTTGCAGTAGAGCAAATACAGGCAGTCCCCGGGTTATGAACGAGATCCATTCTTAAGTCTGTCTTTAAGTCGAATTTGTATGTAAGTCGGAACAGGTACATACAGTTCTTAATCGTCACTTAGTCAAATGTTTGTCTTAGTATAGTATTTATTTTACCTTTCTGTGCATATAAAACACTTAAGAAAAACTTCCAAATACAATAAAACATCTTAAACATAACATTCAGTACATAATAATACTGTAATAATAATAACTATGTAATATTAATAATAATAATACAGTAATTATAAAAGTAACTATGTACATACAGTACTCTACTGTAAAAAAAAACATTAAAGAAACAGTTCTTAAAACAGTTTAGATATTTTTAAAAAGGATCATGATTAAAGGTTTACACTCATTTGTGAGGTAACATGATAACATGAATAACTGGATGATGTAGAAGATGATGGACTTGGAGATGGACTTTAGCAGCACTTACATCTGCACTCGCTGCTTCACCTTGAACTTTAATATTATGTAAATTTGCTCTCAATTTAAAGTGATTGAACCAACCCCTACTCCCAACAAATTATTTGTCGCAATCGCCTTCACTTGCTGCATGAGCAGCTTTTAAGTAATTGCTTTAAGCCTTTTCTTACATTAAATAAAGACTAATAGGCATATTACTCTGATTTTGGTCCAAATTATCAATAGCCTTTCCATCTCAATAATTAAACCACTGCGTTGCTTGGTAATAATCGTGGCATTCATCGGGGCATGGCCTTTCTCATGCTCCATTATTCTCCCTTTGTCAACCGGCTGTAGCCTAATGTTATGGTGATTGTTTTCCTTTTCTTTGATGCATCACCAGCACTTGCATCGGATTTACGCTTTGGAGGCATCATCAAGGGTAAGAGAAAGAGAAAAACGGGACCATGATCTGACTTAAAATAACGGATGGTGATCTCTGTTCCTTGAGCCGACGAACCGCTGAAACCGCGCAATGTTTTCATGAGCATCACAAAGTAGTGCGTGCGTTCGTTATTACGAACCATTGTATTTAACTAGATTTTTTAAAATATAATAGGCCTTATGGTAGTCCGTTCATAAGTACGAGTTGTCCGTAAGCTGGATGTTCGTAACCCGGGGACTGCCTGTATTACAAACTCCTTGACTCAATAACACACGCACAGCACCGTTGCAAAGACTGATGACATGCTGATTTTGGCAGTTGTTGATGACGAATGTTTTACCCGACATTCATTTGGAGGCTATGATTCACTCATTGTGCATGTTTTAACTGTGTGCATGCTAAATAACTGCTCATGTAACACAAAATGTCAAATTTCTATGTTTATTTAACGATTTTATTTGAGTCATCGTTATGTAATTTACTACCAACCGTGACCGCGTTTGCTCTATGAAATATGTAGTATATTGTAGCGATCCAGGGGGGTCGCTACGCAAAAATGTGTGCGCAGGGCATTATGGGGGAATGCTGTTGTGTGTTTGTTCATCCCCCCTGTGTTAATTACGTTATTGTGTTATTAACTGTGTTATTGTTATCGTTTTTGTGTGCTCGCGGTGCGCTGAATGTTGAAGCCACCGCGAACAGTGTACCTATACTGTTTAGTGTGGTTCCATGTAATTCAGGGCAAATGTGTAGTCATCAATCAAGTGTTCAAATGGTCTGGCGCATCCTTTTCAGGAAGCGTCTGTATCAGCATAGTTCGCCAGATATTATCCGGAGTTGTGCAGTGTATGGAGCACGGATAATTATCACCAGATATTATCCGGAGTTGTGCGGTGTATGGAACACAGATATTTATTGCCTTTTCATAAAGTGGCTATTCGTGTAGCCATTTTTGCAACGCAGCTGGCTCTGTAACTTCTTGATACATCACCTCGCGCACGCTCGCTACACTGGTGTCAGAAGCGGGGATGTATCAAGACGAAGCAAGAGTCATCAGTGACAACATCTTCCAGATGCGGCGTCAACTCGAGGGAGGAATGGATCAGGCCGAGCACCCCTGCCTGCATTCGGAGATGGAAGAGTCCATCCGCCGGATGTGGCGAACAGGGAAGGACGGAGCGGAGGAGGCCAGAGATCTTTCCATTCATGCCGAGATAGACGCACCGTTCTGCCGGAAGTGGCGCCAGGCGAAGGAAGGAGGGCCGGAGACCGGAGAGTTGTTGACGGGCCCGGACGGGGCTAGCACTAACCGCCCATGCTGCTCCACGTCTGTACCAGCAAAGTTTGCCAGATATTATCCGGAGTTGTGCAGTGTATGGAGCACGGATAATTATCGCCAGATATTATCCGGAGTCGTGCGGTGTATGGAACACGGATATTCATCGCCTTTTAATAAAGTGGCTATTCGCGTAGCCATTTTTGCAACGCAGCTGGCTCTGTGTGACTTCTTGATACATCACCTCGCGCATGCTCGCTACAATATATACTGTATATATATATATATATATATTGTGGCAGCCTAATGGGCTGCCCAAAGAAATGGCTGCCTGGCCTACAACACATGGGAGCCAGGAAACACTACATTTCCCAGCAGGCCACAGTCACACCTAAGTCAAGTCAATTGATGAGACTAACGACCAGCTGAAAGCCATTTTGAGGCCTATTTAAAGGGCTGATTCCCATCACACTGGAAGAGGAGTAGGAAAGTGTTTGTGAGGAGTTGGTGAGTGTGGAAAGGAGAGAAAACTGTGACGTCGATTGACCAGCCAGTATTTGGAGAGAGAGAGTGATTGTTGGAGTGTGTTTTGTGTATGAAATTGGATTGTTTGAGGACCCCCCTTTGGATTTTGATTACGGACTGGATTGCGGACTTGGACCTGGATTTTGGATTGGATTTGGACATTGACGACGAGATAGGATTTGTGGACTTTATGTGTTTGTATTCCCCCGAATACCCCGCCCTCTGTTTTGTGTAGTGTTTGTCAATAAGATTATTCGTTAATAAATTATCATTTTGTTTTGAATACTGCCTCCTCTGTGTTCTTTAACTTGCCTACACCCTCTGCAAGGTCCGTGCGTGTCGCCCAACCCCTGGGGACACCACAATATATATATATATATAGTTGAGTGCCCCTAATTATTGAAGTACGATAGACTTTGAGGTTTAGAATTTTTTCCCAGTATGGACTTTGTCAGTCACTCTCGTTCCTGGGCTCCAGGATGCCCGCGGGCCCTTGTGCGGCTGCACCCCCATCACCCCCAGACACTCCGCCAGTGCACCTGATTCTACTTACCTACTTGATATACAAATTATTTTTTCTATATTTTTACTCTACTGTATGAAATTGGTAAATATAGACCCATATTTCAGTTAAGAAAAGACTGGTTCTGATTAAATAAGGATTTTGTGGTAAAAACTCTAGATTTCTATGATTGCACAAGGGGTTCACAAACTTTCAATCATCACTGTACCTCCTCAATTACACACAAATTCACCATATAAGTGCCAAGTGAAAGAATATCCAAGAAGAGATTGGCATGGCACTTAAAGTGAATACACAAAGTATTCATAATGCTCTGCTGGATATATCATGCTTGTAACTAAGACAGAGTTGTGTTTTGAGTGCTAACGGCTGTCAAACTGCGATCATTTTGTTTTGCAACGTCAAAAATGTTTTATTCAGGGTTATCATGTGAGAATTGCGATTGCAGTGAAGCAGAACAATACGAATGTTTGCTAAACGTTTGTGATTCTCACAAAGTAGGTTACTGAAATCATGCCAGACTACCGCAAAAATCGACCAGGTCAAAGCGTGCTTTTTCGCCAGTGACACCATGATCGTGCTACAAAGCCACACGCACAATTTGTATTACGAAGTACAGGCAGTCCCTGGGTTACGAACGTCCGACTTACAGACAACTTGTACTTACGAATGGACTGCCATAATGCCTATTATGTTTAAAAATTGAGTTAAATACAATGGTTCATAATAACGAACGCACACACTACTTTGTGATGCTCATGAAAACATTGCGCGGTTTCAGCGGTTCGCCGGCTCAAGGAACAGAGATCACCGTTCGTTATTTTAAGTCAGATCACGGTCCCGTTTTTCTCTTTCTCTTACCCTTACAACGATGCCTCCAACGCGTAAATCCGATGCAAGTGCTGGTGATGCATCAAAGAAAAGGGAAACAATCACCATGGAAAGTAAAGTTGAAATAATAAAGAGATCAGAGAGAAGTGAAATGCCATCAGCCATTGGGAAAGCATTAGGCTACAGCCGGTCAACGATCAGTTTTTAAGATGTTTTTTTGTATTTGGAAGTGTTTCTTAAGTGTTTTATATGCACAGAAAGGTCAAATAAATACTATACTAAGACAAACATTTGACTAAGTGACGATTAATAAGAACTGTATGTACCTGTTCCGACTTACATACAAATTAGACTTAAAGACAGACTTAAGAACGGATCTTGTTCGTAACCCGGGGACTGCCTGTATTCCAATGCAAAACCAAACCAAATACCTTATTGCTAAATCACAAACCCAAAAGACAGAACAGGGGATCTTGTGCAGGCATGCATACCTAGGCAAAACTAAATACAATGAAACTAAAGAAAATCAGCTTAGATATAAGGCTGGTGAAACCCCCCTGTACAGGCAGCGCCCGTTCCTCTCACCCCGGCACTCACCAGGCCACCTGGGAGGGAGAGAGACGACCGACCTTTCCAGGTCATTTACAATTGGTCACGGATGTGACTCCCCCTCGCCACGCCAGTATCCCTCCTCTCGTGTGTCCTCTTGTGTTTTTCTCTCCTCGGGAATCCTGCCTACCAGATCCTGCGATTTTGGGCATGCGGCACAATTCTCCTCACCCTTCCAAGGAACCGGAACCCGTGACGCTGAAAACAAAACATCGCACCTCCCACAAGTGCGACACAGCCTCAATGAAGGACCACAAGCAAACGGGAACCATTCGTACCGTACAGCCGCCATTGTGATCGATGACCCGTCCTGTTTCCTCCGCTTCCAGGCCCAGATCGCCGTCGAAACACACCTCGTCAGGGGAACTCTTTCAACAAAGTGAACGGTGTGAGAGATTCCTGGTCGTTTCCAGCTGTGTTCTTGTCCGTGTTCTTTTTCTACTTCGGTTTCCCCACAACAGTTTCCACAATGAATCGCCCATCGCAAAAATCATTCCGTCGCGAACGCTAAACGTACCGACCGCGTCTGCGACTCAACGCACCACTTGTGGTGTCATCTGCACCAATCACGTCCCTTCCAAATGCATGTGTGGCGCACACCAAAAGAAACCTACAGACCAGAGTGCTTAATTCCCACAGTGAAGGGTTCTGGCGGCTCTGTTGTTGTGTGTTTTGCATTTTCCTGGCATGGTTTAGGTCCACTCAACCCCAAAGTAAACACCAATAAATACAAAGCCACTCATGATCACTCGTGGTGGCCCAATGCCCTATTAAGACACTTTATCTTGGTGTTTCCTTTATAGTATGCATTATGGCATTTTTGACATTGATGCATAATTAAAAATCACAATCTAGGGTTGGGTCACCTTTTAAATAAATAATTGGCCACCTTGCGTTCTGGGGCCCAGCTGTGGAATGTGTCATCTTCCTGTCGCTGTCGGTATAAACGCAGCGCTCTGGTACCATCTTCAGTGACTGAGAAGTGCATCGCTTACGGTTGGCTTAATGTTCATGATAAACTTGCGATGCATATTTGTTTGTGTTCATGATGTCATACAAAAGCAACAACAATCGTCCCAATACCCTGAGCTCAATGTCGATACCGGCCCTTACCAAAGCAACAAAAGACAAGAGGCAGGAAACACACTCTCTCACACACACAACGTGTTATGAGAAGTTGATTTTAATAACTTGTGAATTGCAAACAATTTTGTTTGACCATTCCTCCAACCAGTCCTCAGATCTCTGATCGATTTAAGTTCTCAGCTCAGCTTTTTTATTAAATGTTATTTTTTATTTTGTTTCAGATTTTTTTCCCAATTTAGTAGCCAATTACACCCTCTCTTTTCATGTCAATCACCCCCTCATATTGTGAGTTTGCTGCCGGCAGACCGGCAGTGACAAAGGCAATGTGCCATCCCCTCCTAGACAGCACTCGCCAAGCCATCGACTGTAACTCCGGTACATGGCCACTCCTATACGCAGTGATCTCATGTTGGCTTCCTTCCCCCCTCCCTGGGTCGGACAGCCGATTTCCGCCCCCTAGTGGCACTCCCGGTCATAGCCGATACTGGCGCGGCCAGTGGAATCGAACCCCGGTCGCAGTGGGCAGCTTCGAATGTTGTAACCGCTAGACCACCCCGGAGGCTCAGCTCAGCGGGTTTGATGGAGTCTGGGCCCTGACTGGGGTAGGGGATGAAAAGCACCGTTTGTTCGATCTCTGACAGGGAGACAGAGGCCACAGACAGGCGTATCCTGCTCGCACAGCATGCTGCCAGACACACCCATCCTGTGCAGGGCTTACCTTCCACTCAACATTGAATTACTGTTAGTCAGGACACCTTAAACAACTTACTTTTTTTATAGAATCCAAAATTCTTCAAAATGTCTCCATTATGACACATCAGAGACACCGCTCAAGCAAAAGAGCTTTCACACAGTTATCTGTCCTCAAGATCACAGCAGGTGTATCTGAATGGCAGCTTGTCAAGTAGCAGAAGTCTAGAGTGTGGTGTTCCACAAGGCAGTTTCCTGGGACCTCTACTTTTTTCAATATTCACTAATGATCTGCCTTGGGCTACCGGGCGTGCCAAAATAGTTCTTTATGCTGATGATGCCACCTTATATCATGTTGCACCATCATGCAATGTACTTAATGAAGTGTTGAGTAAAGAACTGGAAGCTGTGCATGACTGGACAGTATGTAATAGACTTGCCCTTAACATCTTAAAGACAAAAAGCATTGTATTGGGAACCAGGCAAAGGTTATCTTGTAACCCAAAGCTGGATTTTAGGCTATGCAAATCAACAATTCAACAGGTCAGAAGTGCTAAGCTTCTTGGAGTGATGCTGGACTGCACTCTATCTTGGTCTAATCATATCAGTGATATTGTTTCAAGGATGGGAAGGGCTGTTGGTATTTCCAGGAAATGTGCTTCTTTTGTTGATCGACCTCTTCTCTGTCAGATTGTTCAAAGTTTAGTCTTGTGTCATCTTGACTATTGTTCTACGGTTTGGTCATCTGCTGCAAGTGGTGAGATCAGGAAGCTCCAGATTGTCCAGAATAGGGCAGCACAGCTGGTTCTGGGTTGTTCACTACGATCCACCGTGAACCGAATGCATGCCTGCCTTTCTTTTACAGTGGTGAACAGGTTGTCAGCCAATACACTAGTATTGTTCCAAGTCAGTGACCAGACTCTGATTTTTTGATGAAATGCATGATCATAACACTAGGGGGTCTAGTGAGGGTAAGATTGTACTCCCTCGTCCGAGGAAAAATGCTTTACTGAAATCTTTTATTTATAGATCAATATCGCTCTGGAATAACCTGCCTCAAAATCTCTCCTGCATTGATAGTAAATTGGTTTTTTTAAAAGGAAACTTAAATTTTATTTAAATTATCTGAGACTGTAATCTGGTTTGCTGGTTGTGTATTGTTTTGCTTTGTATGTCATCTCTGTGCTAGTTAGTTGTTGGTTTTATTTGTAACTAGTTAAATTCTTTTTAAATTTCTGATTAATGTGTTATTTCTTTTCATGTTGGTTGATGCATTAATTATTGTGTGATGATTTTTGGCTGTTTTCTCTTTTGTATTTATAATTGTTGGTTTTACTTGTGATTGTATGTGTTATGCATGTGGACCCCAGGAAGACTAGCTGGTTGCTAAGGCAACCAGCTAATGGGGATCCTTAATAAAAACAAAACAAACTTCAGGGTTTTAACGTTGCCCAGAAATTGATTGAAAATGTGTCATTTGTGAAGGTCGATACAACACAAGCTCTTGTAGTGCACACAGTGCCAGCTTCCCACTGTTCTCCATAACAGGCTGAACATTAAAGCTAAAAGCAGTTTGAAGTCCAAACTTTACAACTGAGTGAATGTCCCTGTTACCTGTGTGGTTTGGTCGTTGTACATTAGAAAATCCAAATCACAGATACATTTATTGTGCATGTGTGGCGCACTTTCAGAAATTAATAATCACTAACACACAAGGAAAACAATCTTGAGTAACAACATGAAGTAAACCTCTTAAAATTCTCAGACCTCTTCTGGAGATAGCCTAAAGCATCTGGGGATGGTTTATCTACCAAATGGTGGTGTGCCCTTCTTAGACTCACACACACACAGCATTTGATATTAATTTGTCTCCCTAACATGTTATACTACCACTAAAATATGCCCACTGTTGAACATTATCCACTGCATGTCCATATTTGGCATTGCGAAGACGCATCCATGGCAACAAGCAGAACTATGCAGCCACTCCGACACACGGGGTCAAGACGTGATTATCGCATTTAAAATAACCGGTAGTGTCGCCCAGGCTAAGAGATAACCGGTTGCGTTTGTCTTGGTTGTGCGTTTGGCTGCTTGGTTGCCGCCAGTGTCTTGATCAGCACGTTGTCCTGCAAGTCAAAAAAAAAAAAGATGAACAGAAAAGTACCCCGAAATATCTGCTTTTGAGAGACCTCTCCATTTAGTTTGGCTGAACTCGTCGTTGCGTCTCCTACCCGTACCGAACTCCATGGTTCCCACACTTTCTGAGCGCGGAAAGGTCCCTGGAGGCCCATCTGTTCCCTCTGAGGGTTTCTCTCTCGCCAAGCCTTTCTAACCGGGGCCAAAAAATGTAAGCCACTAAATCAGTTACATAAGTAATGCGATCCAGATACAAAGATGCTGTACACAGTGCTGATAATCCGGTAACAGGACACTGGAGTGATGAAAACGCAAGATAATGAGGTAACGGAATTGCCCGGCAGGCCGATTAATTTTCAACCACGGGGGACAGCGAGAATTATCCTCGCTGCGGTGATCTCAAGAACGAATTATTATTATATATATCCTGAAGTACGAAAGGGCCGTACAGTGCTCATATCCACATTTTCTCGTCATCATTGTTTAATTACAAACGGCACCAGATGTTTTTTTCCTGGAATTTACAGCGCTGTTGAAAATGCTGCCCCTGCGAATCTAGGGAAATGGCGCCATCTGGTGGCCACTAAAATATATCCTTCCAAGTACATTTCGGGGGTCAGTACCCGTTTGAGACCTATAGAGGGCGGATTTTATATTCCAGTTTTACTGGAAAGTCCCCGTTGATGAGAAAAATAAAAATAAAAATAAGTGGGATTCCAAGTATTTAATCGTTAGCGGTGAGCTTGAGTCTATGTTGAGTTCTCTTCCAGCTCTATGTGGCCTGCACTGAAGAGCCAATCATGACGCACGGCCGCATAATCCACAACACAGCACATCTACAACCTGCCCAAGCGCTCACATGTTATTTACTATTTATTTATCTATTTCACAGGGACAGTGCACAGTGCAAATGCTGCCTTCAATCGGGGCTGACGACCAGGGCCAGTCTGGTAGAGATGCGGGTTTCGAGCCGTGTCCCTGACAGGCAGCACACACCACACCGGACCAGCCAAAGCGTGGTGCATTAGACCGCTACGCTATCTGCCGCCCCTTTTATTGGGTTGATTTTAGCCATGATTTCATCTTGGATTTTAAATCAGTAATGTAAAACCCCTGCTTGACTCACATCAAGCTCAAAACCCCTGGTGTGGTGGAATGGAACAGCCCTACCACACTGCTGATCCATCTTCAAACCGTACACGCCAGGCCAGATCCCTCTGTTACAGAACCTCGAGATGACTGGCTGTCCCTTTCCTGCGTGCTTGCTCCTCCCAGGGGTGGAATGAACTTTCCCCAGGGGTCAGGACAGCAGAATCATCACTCATATTCCCTTGTAGACTGAAGACCCATCTCTTCAAACTGTATCTAACCCCCACCCAACCCCCTACCACTCGCTACCATCTTAAATTTAGGTAACTTATCTGTTCAGGCGTTTCTTTGTTATGTTATGCTTTCGGATGTATCTAGGTATTTCTAATTTGAGGCAAGGTTTTAGACTTGACGTAGATAACTTTAGTGATGTACCTTGTACACTGTACACTGGTCTGGGAGTGCAGTTCACCAGATCTGTGTCACTGCTGGGTCATAAACCTCGTGTGGATGCAATTATGTTCTCTTGTGTTGTAAGTTTCTCTGGATAAAAGCATCTTCTAAAAGACTGTCATGTAATGTGCCCCCCATTCCATAAGAACATAAGAATGCATAATGACGAGAACGGGACGTTCAGCCCATCTAGCCTCATCATGTCCTAATCTAAAGAGTATGTAGTACTGCATCTAGCCTGGACTTGAATAGCCCAAGTGTTTCTGCCTCTACTACCTGACCTGGCAAGCTGTTCCAGGCATTGACAACTCTCTGTGTAAAGAAAAAAATCCTAGTATTTGTGCGGAATTTACCTTTAACTAATTTCCACCTGTCGCCTCTTGTTCTGCTGACCCCACTTATCTAAAAAAATCTGTGGTAGTTCACTTTGTAAATCCTTTTTAGGAATTTAAAAACATACTATTTCGCCTCTCTCTCTGTCTCCCTCTGCTCCTACACATCTCCCTCCTCTCCCCCTCTCCTTCACTCTCTACTGTCCTGTATCTGCCACTTGTTTGCCACCTCTGCACCTCCTCTTCCTCCCCGGGGAAACAATCCCTCCTCTTCCTCCCCCAGACCCAGGGCAATAGAGAGAAGGGTCAGAACCAGCTGGGACCCCCCCTAAGTTGCTGCTCTGAATTACAGACAGCTTTGGGTAAAAGCGCATTCCTATCAGGGTTGAACAAGTGTCTTGCGAATGCAAATACTTGCAAGTGATGCATTTGCATGTGAATTGTAGTCCTAATTCTAAACACAAGAGTGCTGTGTCTCACAAGCCCTGCCCTGGAGAGCCGGGATTTAAGCCTCCATTCAGGGAGGCCTCCAGTTACGCTCTGGCCTCTGAGGGCAACCCAAAGCACGCAGGCTCTTAAAATAGTTCCCCCTCCCACCTGTATTTTCTTTCAGATGATGTAGCCCACATTTAACTCCCACTATAATGATGTGGAATCTTTTTTTTAAAAATTATATTTATATAAATGTTTAACATTATATCTTTTACTGTTTTTGCATTAGTAATAGCTTCAAGTAGGGGGTTACCACAAACGTGTTGAGCATTTCAGTTGATATAGACTGCAAGCAAAAAACACAATCCACCTATATATTTAATATTACACTAATGTCTTCCCAAACTGTACAATCAAACTTACGTTTTTTATGGTATGCATTTCAACATTATTTCCCAAATTAAGAAGTATCTGCTGTTTTTCTTCGAACCATTTGAACAAGCCCTTCATGTCTGTTCAATGGAGTCTGCAGGATGTTTAAAACGCAAATCATTCTTTCCCCAATTCTTACTGTCTTTCTATAAAATCGGCGATTTCCCTGACTATATCCTCCACTTTTAAAACCTGTTCCTTCCCATCTGTAATTTCATTATTCAGATTTGAACTTAAACTATTCCAAGTATTTCCAAAATTCATTGTTCTCAACTTGATTTTATTCATGGAATACTGACGACATAAAGACCTGTTCATCTGATATGGGCCAGAGAAGCGCCGACTTTCTCAAGTTTGTTTGCAAGCTTTTGTGGCGCATTGCGCGTAAGTCTGATGCCATATACAATTATTCTTTGAATTGATTAATTTGATTTTACTGAACTGAAATCAGTCTAATTTTTTTGCATTCCCTCGCTTAAAAAACCGAAAAGATTAATAATAAAGAGAAAGCGTTAGGATTACTTCCGATAATTTACACGCGTGTTAATCAAGTAAAATAAACGAACAGGTTGAGACCAATGTAGGATTGAAGGTAAGACTTCCGCCTCTGTTTCGGGCTCACGTACTGCTACAGACCGACCGAAGGCAGCAGTTGTATCAGATCCGTTGTATGGCGAACTCCACACAATGTGCTAGTTAGCCAACTCGTCTGCTCGTCTTGCGCTGTTGTTATTGTCAAAGACTTATTATTATATAAAGACTTGACTTTGTTGTCGTCACTCACTGGTTTACATCATAACTCATAATTCATCCCCTCGTCGCGTGGCGCCGAGGTGGCGTGGAATGTCGCCACAGGAAACTTATCCACACTACAACCGGCGATGGTGTAAAGAGAAATGTGACGTTGGGATGTGACTTTCGTCGAAGCTAGATTTGGCGAAAGGCAGATCCGAAAACTCATTTAAACTATTGTCTAAATCCGCCCTAATAGAAATGCCCCAGGGACTATTACACTGCATTGTTTTTTTTACACCAATGGAGGGCGCTACTCAATAACATTTTCTCCCGTTACTTTCCTCTTGCTTTTCAAAATGTAAATTATTCACGCATATAAAATGTTAGCGAGATATCTTGCGTTTTTCCTCCCATGTTAGTTTTTTTGGGGTTTCAGAGTGAGTGGTTGTGTACGTTATATTGTGCTTTGATCCGACTTCATATGTTTGGTCATACATCAGAGATAAGCAATATTTTATATTTGAAATATTATTATAGACATAAAGTAGGTGTAATATATATAATATAGACATAAAGTTTATAATATATATATATATAGCCGTTATTTATATATAACATGACTGTTTCCTAAAATGCATACAATAGTTTAGTGCCTGACAGACCATTGCTCGGGCTTTTTGGGTTAATTAGCTATTTAATTGTAAGTGCAGTGGGATATTTTCTGCTGTCGATCATCTGAGGCTCCCAGCTGAAACAGAGAGAGGAAGAACCCGGTCCACAAGTGTTCTCCTAGAACTTAGGGCCTGATGTAACCATGGAACAGCAGCATCCCTGCTCCTCTGTGTCTGACAATCTAACAGCAATAATATTAATTGCCACTTTATCTCCTGTGAGATTTAGATATTTTCCATGAATGATTTGATTATTTTTCTGTCCTATGTATTTATTTGTTCCATTTACCAAATACCAGCCAACCTCCCTGGATACAGCGAAATGAATTGCGACGATGAATGGTAATCTCTTATTTGCTGTTATATTTAGATTGACTGATATTTGTGAACCTCTTTATCACTCAGCAGTATTTCTGCCTGTGCTGTCCATATTCAAACCTGAACACATGTAGTCGGGTCCACCTTCCATGGTGCTAACTAAAATAGAAGTGGGACATGTTCAACCGTGTGTAATGCATAGGCCTATATTTAATTTGAATTACCGGTAAATATCCTTTTAATAACTCGCAATACAATCAATTCAACAACGAATTGTGAAACGAATATAGCCTGCCATCTGTATTAACGAGGCTTACTGGCTTTGTCATTGTGTTCAACCCATCGCTCTTACGGAAGACAGCTGCACACAAACAATCGATACTGCTGTGTCATTTTATCTTATTGTATTTACAATCGGGAGTAACGAAAATCCATGCGGCTATTTTTCCCCTCTGCCCTGGTATAGCCTCGGTATGCTGTGGACCTTCAGTTAAAGGAGGGCCTAGCGATTTGTATTGTGATTTCTCAACACAGCAATTATGTGTTACATACATACGATCCGGTTAACATTCTCTTGGAAAATATCCAGACTATTCTTATGAATTCAAACACTTACCAAAGGATTCAATGTCACCCCGCTGCTGTGGACGTTACTGACAGCATAGCCAACGTTTTCAGGGAATTTCGCATTTTGCGCACTAGGCCTTTCCCCCCTTAAACGTAATTCAGCTATATAAATGAATGTTTCAAAATACTATGCCACATTTCTGCTGTCTAATGAGCTAATGGTGATATTATGGGCGTAATCTATACTGATACGACAAAACAGCTGAGGTTTAACTCCACAAGATGATCACATAATATTTTACAGCTAGTATTGTTCAGTTGAATAGTAAGTAGACTACTAGCTATACGCATCTGTTACCAATCACTTTAAACGTGTTGTTATCTAATAATGTGAGCAGCCTTTTGAATCTTCGTACTCAAAATGTAATCTTAGTTTAACACAGTTTACATAGCCTATATTTGTACATATAATGCAATGACCAAAATCCGTAAGACCTTTTTAAAAATTATTCAGAGCACATAAGTATGTTGTTTGTGCGGTGTAGGCTACTGCCTCGACCACCAGCTCGTGCAGTGAGTTTCAGTGACGTAACGTGTGCGCACCCTGACGTCAGTGGCTCTGTCCGCGAGTGGAACAGCGTCACGCAGGTACACGACTGCCGGTCACTAAACACTGTCTTTTATTTAATGGACAAGAACTTCAAGACTTTGCCGCAAGTAAAAATGTGAGTTCTTTAATTTATTATGTTGCACGTCGAAACCATCTGAACGGTTTTTTTCTTGTTATTTTAGCGTAAAATGAGCTCCACGGCTCACGCGCTAATGACCGGAGCGGGTCACGGGCACAATTTGAGCGCTTTTACAGACAGGCTCGAGGTACACATCATAGAACAGGGCAGGATATTAATGTCGCCTTTTTTCGTTTGAGATCGTGTGAATGTTGATGTCACCTTATGGTATCGTTCGAAGTCTTCGTTATGGAAAAATGTGTCGACTTGTGCAAACCACGCAGATCGTGGATCTATCTCGGCGGTTGTGAATATATCTCTGTGAATTGTACACGTGTGTGTGTTACTTAGTTCCCAGACATGCTAAATTTCTTCTTGTCAACAAGAGTTTAAATTATGTCCAACCCAATCTATGAACAGTAGGATCCCTGCGACAGAACAGGGCTGGCTGTTGTCCTCTCTATGCGCGGATATAACTCGCCCTTTTTTATTTCAGAAAAGGGTGTTTTTTGTGTTTGTTTGTTTGTTTGTTTGGAGGCTTGCCTGCTGTTAGTGCGGATTTAAACACCCGGTAGCTTAATTAAAAACAGCAGAAATATCTAACCTGTGCAACATATGGTATGAATACATCGGCGAAGTTTAGTTTCGACTCCGTTGCTAACGCTTGCAAGCTTGATATAAGTGTGCTTTTGTAGCCTATGCGCCAATTAAACGGGGTTGATTTAATGTCGATGTTCGCTCTTTTATTTGGTTTGGGATATATATCGCTGCCTTTGAAATTCATTCCATTTGGTACGTAACGTTTGATCAGGCTGCTAGCGTCTGCGTGGACATATTCTTAAACCTCCGGTGGGAAAATACGAAACAAAGTAATCGCCAAGTTACTTGTTAAATAAACGTTTGACCCTCTGTGTTTTTTTAATTAGTTCAAGGCCTTTTGGTCTTGAATACCCTAGTTAAACTGAGCAAGCACCATTGTGTGTTTGTGTTTGTGTGTGCGCATGTGTGTTTGCTAACAAACAAACACATGGCTTTAGCATCGAGATAATCGTGTGCGTGAATCATCTGATATAATTTACATTTGACTGTGGATTGAAATAAAGTCGCCGTGTGTGTGTGTGTGTGTGTGTGTGTGTGTGTGTGAAGGATCGCGGTACCGGGGTGTATTCCCTGGTAATGTGAGAGAATACGGGACATCTGGCGGCACAGTGGGGGGTTCAGACAGCAGCAGGCGCTGGAGTGGACCCCCCCCGCACAGATAAGCGACCCGAAGCTAAAGTCACTCTTAAGGGACTCGGTTGAGGGGTCTTGAGGGGGGGAGATGGGCCGTCCTGGTAAACTACCCCGTCTTTTCCGCTCCTTTTCCGGCGGTCTGTAGTGTGGTGGGCCCGTGAGAACGAGGGGATAATGCCCAGTTATTCTCCCGAGCAGTCGGGAGGGATTGCCAGTCAAACAGTGTCGCGTTGTTTTCGTTTTTGCTCTCACAATCTTATTCATGAATTTACAACCCATATATTTGTTATGCCAGGGAGTTTTTAAAATGAAGAGTTAAGGAGACAAAGGGCATTCGGTTTTTTTGGCCGACATATGTGTCGCTCAGTGTCGCTCAATTCAGTTGTTTAAAATGTCACCTGCAGACCGATGAAGGCCACCCAATCGCCCAGTAACCTTGGCAAACCAGTTGGCACTTTGTTTCAATTATGTAGCCTAAAGGTTGCAAACTTGTGGATGTTTTTACCGGCTATGTCTTAAATATTATGTATCTTTTTGAACTGTTATGAAAGAGAACCAAGCTGAGTTTTTTTGTCAAATGTGCCGAGATATTTCTGTTTGTCAGCCTGTATATTCTTACAGAAATAGTTTAGCACTGAAGTACAGCAAGGGTACATACTTTAACAACTATCATTTAACGGAACCGTAGTCTGAGTGGTGAACGATTAAAGGGATTTAGATGGACAGTGCAGGAAATCTTACAGCACGCGATGCATAAACTCACTCACACTCAACAATGCTAAAAACTATTGGTTAAATAAAAGCAAAGCAATGCAAAATAGTTTAACCATCAGTAATATCATAGGAACGGATACTCATTAAGACATTTGTTTAAAATATTAGTGTTTGGGCTAAAAGAATACAGCCTAATCCAATTATGAAAATAATTTAAAAAGTAAATGAAAAAATTCAAAGATTCAATTAATATAATAACTGATGTGATTTTTTTGCTAATTTTTAAAAATGTATTTTGTCTTGCTTCTGCTGTTTATCTGGTGTCACTTTTCATCTTTAGCCTTGCAGATACTTTGAATAAGATGCCAGCAAGATATTTTGAAGCCTTCAAAGAAAATGGAAATGTTGAATTATTATTTAAATTTGTCCGGACCGTTTGTTTTTGGACCGGAACTCATTGTTGATAACCATCTTTGATTTGTTTGATATTGTACTCTTGTGACGAGGGCTTCTTAATAGCTTTATGATTCACCCGAGAAAGCGAAGACACGATTCATCGAGGCCAGACAAGCCTGGCACGGTGGTCAGAAATCGACAGTAATATTTGCAGTGCAGATGCAACAGGTCCGCTCACTGAATATGATAACAGGCATCAACAACCATGAGTCATCAGCCCACAGAACCAGTGCCTCTGAACGACTCATCAGTAAGTTCTGGCCTGGCGTTGCCACAAATTACCAAATGGTTTGGGGTAACCGAAGCAGAGCCGCTGGCAGAAAGCGATCCACAGAAGATGGTGGAACTGGTCCGGTTGCCGTCGCAAACACCGCGATGGTGGGCACCTAACAGGCAGAGAACATGGGCCCGGCTGGAGGAGTAGGGGTGGGCAGAACGTCATTAATGCCAGATATCATACGGTTGTAAGGATTTTGTGATAATTGCGATATGCTTCCATCAGGCGAAACCAATGCTGGTGGCACTAACGTCCACATGTGTGATATTATTCTTCATCCTGAAACCAAACAAAATTGCTCACCAGTTGTGCCGTTCTTGATTCCCCACATTGTTCCATTAAATGCAGACGTTAAGATTGACCCCACCACTTTCACATAATCACGATTTAAAACAAGAATATCGTGATATATTCCCATCACTCTGAGTATGTAGAAATATTGTGGTTTGATAGTTTTTTGTGTGTGCTCTGTATCGCCCACCCCTACGCCGATGATGAAATCTGAGAGGGAAACCTCACCAGGGGCACGAGGCGGTCCGCTCCTGGAAGTTTCTGGAAG
Source organism: Aldrovandia affinis (assembly GCA_029706075.1). NCBI lineage: Eukaryota > Metazoa > Chordata > Actinopteri > Notacanthiformes > Halosauridae > Aldrovandia > Aldrovandia affinis. The sequence continues at coordinate 5,706,277 of JAINUG010000036.1, read as the reverse complement.
CTCACTGTGCCCGTGGGCACCACACTTGGGAGTCAGTAGAGTAGTCCACAAACCAGTCCGTCCAGACGAGATCCTTATCTTATTCAACTGTGTCTTTCAATGTCCCCGTAACCCTAAGGGGGGAACGGACTGTTTTTGGTGGCATTCCTCCCGGCTATCCCTAAATCTGCTTACCCCCCCACCTCCCCTCCATCTCTATTTGTGATCTCGGCATGACACAGACATGACGGAGCCAAAATGGCCTCCTTTGCCAAGAATGACAAATGAGCAGCACCTTGCCTTGCCTCCGTGCGCTGTCTAAGAAAAACGCAAACCGCCGATGCATCCTCTCGTACTCCCGACACACGCCCGCTCACGACAGTTTACTGAAGTTCCGTCGCACTTTTATTAGTAAGAAGCAAAATGTGGAGAAATGTTCTCGCTTCACTGCCCCTCGGCACGCGACTTCATTTCCTTTGCCGTCAGAAGGCAGCGAATCGCCCGGCCCTCGGTCCTGTACACGAGGACGTGAAGACTCGTCCTCTCTCCTGCTGTTTCATTCATGTTACTGAAACGGACAGCAGGCGTCTCATGGGCCTACATAAGCAGTTTGTTTATTTGCCACGCTTTCGTGGGTTTTGGTTTGAAATGAAGCGCTGTGTTGAGACCGTCGTGATGAGGACAACATTCCGCTGCCCCGACGTGGTGAATTTAAAGATGGGTTTTTGTATCCCGTAATAAAGTAATAAAGGGCAGTCATGCAGGACGACGTAGGAACAGGGGGCGGTCATAACTTCAGATGTGGACCTCAGTGAGCTAAACCCCCCCCCCCCCCCACCCAACCTCGCATTCCAAACGGAGAATGCATCTCAAGATGGACTACAGCCCAAGAAAGAAATCCTTCTCCAATATTTAAATTCAGAACGTCACAAAAGATTAAACAACCTAATAATACTGTGTGGCAATAACACACACTTCAAAAAACATTTTAAAAGTGTGGATGTCTCTATTTTGTCAGTGAAAACTCTTGCTGTAAATCTTCATGGTTGTAGTCCCCCACAGTAGACGTTCATGAGTTAATCCTGCATATGTAATTATACTGTTTATAGTATAAATGCCATTCTCACAAGCTGAAAGAACCTGCTGCCATCAGTACGTTAATGTTAGACTTTAGAGTGCAAATAGACTGTGCTAAACGTGGTCTAACCCCAATAGGTTTCTGCATTAGTGCCTCAACGTTAGGTTTTAGAGTGCAAATAGAATACGGTAAACATGGTTGAACCCAAAATGGGTTTTCTCTTCTGTGACTCCAGAAGGTCTTAATTGAATTGGGGTTGTGTAATAGACCCCTGCCACGTGGGCAGGAAACCCTTCTGAGTGTGTGCAGAAATTTCTTGCTCAGGGTAGGGGGGGTGTGGTGCTGGGGCCATCTGTCCCCTTCGGGGGGCAAGGGGCGTGAGATGGGGGGGCCTTTGTCCCCCCACTAGGAGAAATTGTGAGTTAATCTGGATGAGGTGCCAGTGGACAGGTTCCTTGACACAGCCTAAAAAAGAAACCCCATTTCTCTTCTCTCCTTTTCTTCCCTGATCAACTTTGTCTTGTAAGTTTCTGAGGGTCAAGCTGCCCCATTGTGACGCTGAGCTGCCGGCTCCTAATTCAATTAGGGATTCTTCTGCTCGCCGCTGCTTTTGAAACATCTTTATAATCAGGCTGCTGTTTGAGAGACCACCTCCTCCCTCCTCTGCCCTAAAATGTCTGAACGTTTTTCCTTCCTGTCACGCGCCAAAGTCAGCCGATAAGATTAGGTGACAGGTGGGCCTCTTTTTGTTGTTGTTGTTTACTGTGACCAGACAATGGTGTGGATTACCCATGATCCATTGTGCCGGCCAGCATCATATCTTCAGGAAATGGAAGACCAATGAGAGACATGGGCACTGACTGTTTGAGCACCAGCTAGTTCCTCTGGAGGTGCACAAGATGTGGAAGAGTCCGTGGCACAATGAGAACATTGAGCTTGTGTATATTTGTGTGTGTGTGTGTGTGTGTGTTTGTCAGTATTTTGAAGAATGTGTGTGTGCATGTGTGTGCTGGTCCTCAGAGGATGGGCAAATGGTTTTCCTCAACAACAACAAAAAGAAATAAAACAACGACTCTGTCATTACATATAGTGGACTTAAATTTAATGAGAACAATATTGTCTTTCAATCGCTGTTGTTTTCGATATGATGAAGAAACATTTGCATGTTGGTGGAAATGAATGGCTTCGGGTCCGTGGTTTCATCCTGGAAATTCCCGTCACTAGGACAGTTGATTATTTATTTACATTTTTATATTTTTTATTATGATTTGTATCCCATTTTTCTCCCCAATTTAGTAGCCAATTGAACCCTCTTTTCATGTCAATCCCCCCCCCCATCCGTATTGTGAGTTCACTGCCGTAGTCTGAGACCACTCCTATACGCAGCAAATTAATATCGGCTTCCTTCCCCCCTCCCTGGGGCAGACAGCCAAATGCCGCTCCCTGGTGGCACTCCCGGCCAGAGCCGATACTAGTGTGGCCAGTGGAATCGAACCCCGGTCGCAGTGGCCAGTGTCGGACGTTGTAACTGCTCAACCACCCAGGAGGTCCACAGGGGCAGTTGATAAGGAAGTGACAACTTGACTTTCCCAGCGTGTTTACATTTCCACATCTCCCTCCTGATAATGACGTCATCTAACTGACTAAGAAGCACGGTGAGACGATGAGGTCCTCCCTGGCCATAGAGGGCGCTGTCTCAGCACCGCCGACCGCAGGCTTCACACACTGATCCAAGGCCCGCTCTGTTGCTTAGCTTGCAGTGCTTGAGTTCAGGACTAATAGGCAGAGCTGATCTTAGATCAGTTCTTAAGGACAGAAGGTAATTGGCGCTTATTGTTATTACACTGGAAATGGGGAGGAAAACTGTTGTGGCGAGGTCAGGCGATTTGTTTTGTTGACACATGGAGTTGATAAAAATCGTTAGTGTTGGTATAATAGTTTTTTGGGAGTGGTATTTTTGTTTGTATTTGATTCGCTTTGACATTCTAGAATACGCTAAGTACGTTTTATATCCAGCTAGCTAAAATATAAATTGGCAATACACATTTTAAAATATTAAATAGCAATTTAGATATAAAAAAACACTCTCACGTTATATGTAAAAATATAAACCAGCATATACAAGAGCATAACGTTATGGAAAGCCAGGAGTGGTGACGGGTTAAAGCCACATAAAGTCACATAACGTTCGCTAGCTATCTAACCAATCGTCACTTACACACTATACATTCTGTGAACAATGTTTCTGGCTGAAATTCAAGTATCAAGACAAATGTGTGCTTCCGAAAACCCTTAGAATAGAATAAAGGAAGCGTAATGTGCGGCGTGTCGAGTTTTCTTCCATTCCTTGCGCAAACATGATTATGAGCAATGGTTTGCGTTTTTTAGCAATGTTAACAAATGTTGACAAATGTTAGCTTTTTAAAAATTATATATATTTTTTAAAGAATTTGTTTCAGATTTTTCCCCATTTTCCTTCCCAATTTGAAAGCCAATTATACCCTCCATTTATTTTGATTAACCCTCCCGCCACGAACCTTGGCGCACGTCTCTACAGAGCAAGCTACTCTCCGAGGCCGGCGATGATCCGCCTCCTTTAAAGACGGAACTCACGACCCCCTTTCTGGACACTCCCTTACATGCTTCACAGCGAGTTTGTGCCGACCATCCTCCCCCTCCCTCAGGAGTGGACAGCCAAATGACGCCACCAATCGGGGCTAACGGCTAGGGCCGGTCTGGCAGAGACGGGTTTCGAACCGCGTCCCTGATTGGCAGCTCACACAGCCAAATAAACGTTATCTTTTGAAATGTTTGCTGATTTAGAACCATGACATTACAGCACATACATACTTGGCCCTGCTTATATAACATTAAAATAAAAAGCACAGCTGTCACTTCCTTACACAGAGCTGCAAATGTAGACCCAACAAATGTTGTGACCTGACCTCAGCCAGTCATTGTTAATGATGACATTTTGCAAGTTTTTTCCTGGTTTAAGATGCTTCAGAGCTTAAAATATCTGGCGTCGGTACCTTAGAAATGACTGGAATAGGTAGAACCCGGATGTGTTGAAACCATGTATTTATCTGAAATGGGTTTAAAACGTTGTTTAAAGATATACTTAAAAAAAAAAAAAAAAAAGGCACGCCCTACCCCACACACACACACACACACACACACACAGCACCGCACCCAATGATGCGACACGTCTCCATCTTGCTCAAACTTTTGGGGCAACAGCTGCCACTGGTGTGTGTGTTTGTGTGTGTGTGCTCAGTGCTTGCGTGTGTGTGAGGGAACGAGAGACCTCGCAATGGATAGCCAGGCAAACTAATCTGGCTTCCGCAGTGTTTTTATCCCACAATTAAACATGAACACGAAACACAACTTCACAACTTTAAACACCAGCCTTAAAATGTATTAAAATATAAGTGCTTTTAAAGTTATTATCATTGATGTTGATACTATTTTTAAGATTGATGATGTTATACAAACACATAAATCACTTTGTTCACTGTGTTTCAAATGTTTCTGTACATAAACATGCATAGTTACCGATAAATACTAGACTGATCTAATGTCCGATGTGGTAAAAGTTTCAGGAAAAGTTTGGTGACTGGCACGAAGCAATACTTTTATAATACTCTTATTTAGCGTGTTGCCTAAATTCAGCCACTGGCAGCTCTTGAGAATACAAATTTTGACATCTCGGCAGACAGAGAACAAACCTATGGGTCATCGATTATCTCAAGAGATTAGGGCTTTTAGTTGAGTTCTCTGCGTGGCAGAAAGACGGATCAATGGAGCAGGAGAATGAGCTGCGGGCCACCGTTGTCTAATGAGGCCAGCTAGAGAGAATATTAGGGCCTTAATGAATGTACGATGGGGAGAGGCTCGTCATGGGGAACTCACCCTGTTTTCACTGCTATGGCGAGCTCTGGCTTTAATATGACATGCACACGCTGTGATGCTTAGTGGGTGTTCTCAGAAACCGCAGGAGTTGATTTAGTCATATTAACAGTCAATTATGAACATCTAACTGCACCTCGAAATTAGTATACGGCAGCGTACATTTATTTTATTATTCACGCATGTATTTATTTTTGGTTTGGAGCACGTATTTTACTCGACTTCCTTAACTCCCGGAAAACGTTTTAGTTGGGACATAGCCAGCTCTCTCCAGAGTAAACGTCTCTTCAAATTCTGCACGCGGACAAACAAACATTTTCACTGGCTCTTATTCTCTCACATAAAGCACCGCGGGTATATTTTTAAACGAGATCTGTAAAAAAACGAAACAAAACAAACAAACAAAAACCCCCTCTCTAAAAAGCCTGATCCCACAGGCCCAGCTGTCACGCGGGGTTTCAAAACATCAATATAAACTTCCGCTTTTCTTTTTCCTCCCTTTTTCTCTTTTCCTCTTTTGAGGCGATTGTTGCTGCGACCCAATTAGCCGATTGTCTGAGCAGCAACAAACCCCGAGACGTCCCCAAATGGAGGCGATCAATGGGCCTCTGTCTGAATGGATCCTTTGATGACAGCGGGGATGAGCGATTAGGCCCAATTCAGCCGGGCCCTGCCCCCTGGCCCTGCCCCCTGTCCCGAGCCGCCGATGGAGAGCGCGGGACGGGGGTCAGGCGTGCCCGAGCGGGCCGCGTCAGGACGCGTGCAGATGGCGACGGCCGTCAATGATTTTGAAATCATTAAAATCACAAAACTGAAATTTGACACAGAGTTTGATCTGAGGAAAAGGCTGGTGCTCTCCTAAGACCGTTTGGGGGTGGGGTCGTGAGGGTAACGCTTCTGATTTTATTCCTCACTGAATTCTGCAGGCCCGTGCGATGACTGCTCGTGACGCCAGTGGTCCGTTAGCGTTTCAGTCGAAGCTGAAAGTCATCATGTGAAACAGGGACGTGGATAGTACCACTTTGTTTGAGCCATTAGTGAGTTATAATCGCTGTGTCGTCGTTTCTTCTTAAATGTCCTTTAGAAAAGAGCCCAAAAGCTCACGTATTCCCGAGTTAGAGGTTTCGAGTTTAGCGGAGCGGTGTGTTTCCGTACCGCACAAAGCTTTCTTTAACTTCGTTTCAGTGAATTGACATCTTCACTTGGCGGAGGTCAAGGGTCGTGGTCTCCGTGACTCCTGCCTTTTGTGCGTGGAGATCAATCATTCTCACTCCGCACACGGCGAGGTGTAGCTTCAGACATTCACACACGCAAGGAGTGGGTTTTTCCATTGTCAGGGAATCTGTCGCCTTGAAAATGGTCCTGGTTTTCTTTCGCTGCGCGTGCTGTACGATCGAAACGGGAGCTTAAAAGTGAGTGCGAAACAATAATTCACGTAGGTATAAAGTGTGGCATCTTCTTGAAAGTTTAGTGATGCTTTTTTGACAAGCGAAAAATGGATGTGAGCAGGTGTCAATGTTGATGTCGGCGGCTGTGTGTTGAGGACGGTTGTGGACTGAGAGGTGAAGTGTTGAAGGTGAGCTCACAGCCCGAGTCCTGAGTCCTGGCGCTCGAGCGGCCCCTCCCTTAACGAGCTCGGTCACCATCGCGCCTGTAAAAGCCTGGGGTCCCGCTGCGTTAGAGGCTTTGGTGAGGTGACCCGCACGAGCCCCCCGCCGCCGCCCCCCAGCCCCTGGGGGCCCCTGCTTCCTGAGCCGCTTTGTGGCCCCGCGGGGTCAGGGCCCCTGGGGGCGACGGGCGGTGGTGAGGTGGTGAAGGTCATGTTCACGCGTGTGCCATACGGGAGCTGCTGGAAAATGCCGGAAGTTGTACTGAGTAAACCCCAGCCCCCTAACACACACACTCTCTCTCTCACATGCACACACACACACACACACACACACACACACACACACACACACTCTCTCTCTCACACACATCCTCACACTCACACCCTCTCTCTCTCACACACACACACACACACACACACACATTCACTCTCACACACACACACTCTCTCACACTCTCACACACACACACACACATGTGAACGTCAGAGGAGGAGCCCCAGAGCGGGGAACACTTCACACCCCCCCACCCTCAGAACTCAGTGATGGTGAGGCTGTTATGATTTCAGCTCCATCCCTCCCCCTGGTCCTGCCTCATGTCTCTCCCTCCCTCCTTAAACCTTTCTGCATTTCTTTCATGTTTTTACCCCTTTCCCCCGCTAATTTGGAATGCCCAAATCTGAGCCACTCACTTCACTATCTGCTGTCAATACAGGGGAGAGTGCCGAAAAGCACGCGTTCCCCTCCCAAATGCACGGTGCCAGCTGCCAGAGACACTGTGGGCACAGGGTTATACTGGCACACTTGTCACAGGGTTATACTGGCACAGTGTTGGCACAGGGTTATACTGGCACACTTGTCACAGGGTTATACTGGCACAGTGTTGGCACAGGGTTATACTGACACGCTGTGGGTGCCTGGTTGACCAGCATGGGGGTCACTGATGTACGACGAGGCTGACTGAATCTCTCCCTCGCTGGTTGATGCCACTGGTGGGGCTGCTGGTCACAGTCAGCGTTGGGACTCATCCACACGGCTGAACGGCGCCTTTCCTGGACACGCCATCCAGCAGCCCCCAGCCTCTGTGCCTTTGACTCAAAACAGGAAGAGTTTGAAACAGCCACTGTGTCTCTGTCCCGATACAGGATAGTCCAGCCGAGGGGGGAAACAAACAGAAATCACATCATTTTTTCTGCCAGGCAGGAAATTGATAAAAATGTGCAGCTTTTGATAAAAGGAGTTATGTCTTTTGGCCAGTAACGGTTCCAGTTGCATCGAATCACTAACCCGATGCCGATATTCTGCCTCGCTGTGTGAAAGGCGTACTGGGGACGGGACGGGACACAGGGACGTTAGATTGAGGTGTTTTTACAGTGTGTTCCACGGTCACCCCCTTCAGCGGTGCCTCTTCTGGTCACAGCTGATCCCAGACCTGCCCAGGAGCCTTCAGCCCGCTCCAGACACTCACAGAGCTGAACTCAGCGCAGTTACACAAACGAGTGGAAGGGAAAGGGGTGGAGGGGTGGGGAAAGAGAGGGGGAGGGTGTGCTAGCGAAAGTTAAAAGAAGGCGCCCTTGTGCTATGTGGGTCGGTGTGTGTGAAAGGGGGGGGTGGGGGAGCTGAATTTAATGACGGCGGCACATTGAGAGCCCTAAAGCTAATTTCACAGGGGGGGGCGGCCCAGGCCGGCCCGCTCCTAAACGGAGGGGTCAGAGGTCGGCGACCCCCTCTCCCTTTGTGTGCATTGATCCCCCCGCAGGAGGAGGAACCCGCCTTCCCCAAAGCCCTTAAAGACCCGCACTGTGTCTTTGTTACGGCTGCAATGAATGGGCCTGCGCTTGGCTGCACCTCTGCGCTGCTTTATTGTGAATCTGCCCGTGTAAGGGTTAAATCTCTGAGCACGGACTCCTAGGGAAACGGCACTTTGTTACAAAGTGTGACGAAAGGCAGGTAAGCTCACACAAACGCTTAATGTTTTCATATATACCCATATCCGTGTCCCACTGTGTTCTCTGGTGCGATGCGAGATTAGCTGTTAGACTCGATGCAGGACTCCTGTATTCACACTCGTTTCACCGGTGTGTGGTGACGGCAGTAATTGATTTAACGTTTTGGGAAGTGCTTTGGGTCGCTCTGTGACATGAGAAATAATGGCTTCATCCTGTGAACTCTAGAGATATTAAGATCTGCATGGCTGACATTGACTTGAGTTCATTGACCCCTGACTTTCGACCCGGGGGACCGCGGCGGTGTTTCGGGAGAGCCCTGGCCCTGGCGGGCGTGTGCCGGGCGCTGTGCGGCTCAGCTGGGCCGCGCTCGGGCGACGGTTGCCACGACGGGAACCATGAACTTGACTCTCCGGGCTCACGGCCTCTCTCCGTCTCCCAAATTCAAATTCAACTTCAATTTCAAACTCAAACTCAAATTCAAATTCAAATGCTACATTTCTCAATTTTGTATTTATAAATGCATTTTAAAGAACTTTATTTAGTAAGTAACACAAAATATAAAAGCTACATGGATTCATATTTTAAATAATTATATCATTCATTTAAATTCATTTTAATGGAGACATTTATTTTCGATTTGTATTAAAATATTTTAATTTGTTGAGGTTAGGATTTCTCTCTTTCTCTCTCCCTCTCTTTCTCGCTCTCTCTCTCTCTCTCTCTCATCTCCCTCTCCCTCTCTCCATCTCTCTCTCCATCTCTCTCTCCATCTCTAGTGTTAATTTAATGTGGCCCTTTAAGACTGTGGTATGAATGTTGTTTTGGTTAGTTTTGTTTTGGTGATGTAGTCACTGCCGGACTAATGGCTCCCTCTGGCTGACCTGCGTCACATGAACCAAACGCGCTTGAACCCATTTCATCCTCTGAAAAGCAGGTCGGTAAAATCAATAGAATATAGATTTGCACACGGTTCTGTGTAGGAGCAGATCTTTGTTTCAGGTAATGGCTTATTGGCAGACTTCTGCACCAGGACAGGCCAAGTGTTTGATAACGCGCCCACAAGGTGAATCCCCCTCTCTGTGTACTGAGACATCATCGGCACCCTTCATGATCCGTGAGCATGTGGAGCTCCACCAGGCCAAACCTGAAAGTCCAGCATGCGGCCTACACCCGCCTAAGAAGCCTGGGGCTAGAGTTCCGTTCCACCCCACTGGCTGGCCCTCCTCCTCGGGGCCTGTCACGGCGGGGTTTGGGAGCATGGCGATGGCAGACGCACATCCCATCTTCCCGCCAAGTTATCTAGCGAGTCGACAGGCACCGACAGACACTCTAGAGCCCCACGCAGCTGGAGTCCTCTCTCTCCTGGAGGGAGGGGGTTTTGGGTGGGGGAGGGGGGGGGGTGAGGGTCTAAGATCAAGGCAGAAATCTTGTTTTCTAAGTAAACGGACAGGTCTTATCTGGGATCATCTTGAATCGCGTAGACCCAACCCGGAACAGAGGGTGGGGTGCGTATGCATGTGTGACACATTGCAGGATGGATGAGCTAGTCAGGCGATCGTCAACTTCCTGCTTTTGGTGGTAAAGCTAAACAGCTTTGACCCTGATACAGCACCACATATATATTTATATATATATATGCAGTGATGCTTGAAAGTTTGTGAACCCTGCCGGGGGTGGTAATTATTTTCATATATTATAGGAAAATAACCCTACAAAATCTTTAAAAAAACTTTTTTTTTTACTCTTCTATATGTAACATTTCCTCCAAAAGCATATGAAAATGGTAAATATAGACCCTTTATTTCAGTTAAGAAAAGACTGGTTCTGATTAAATAAGGATTTTGTGGTTTTGCACAAGGGGCTCACAAACTTTCAAGCATCACTGTGTGTATATAGCCAGTGTTGCGCCGGTTAGATTCCTTTAAATTCTCTCTCCAGGAAAGCGCTGCGGTCGGCTAGCTGTCAGTTTCTCTTTCAGCAAAAGCTGAAAATGTGTCCTTCTACAATCGCAGTAGTCGTCAGCGTGAAATAAACATATTTTTATGAAGTCCAGGGGCTCTGTTTGAAATCGCACCCTCGACTGGTTCCCCGCTTTCAAACAACTCCTTTGTGCAAGTCGTCGATATTTCTGTTACACATTCACAGAGTGTGAGCGGACAGAAGTGGACTCCTTTGTTGGTTTATAAGCCTATCGCCGGAATGAGTAACCCGGAGTTCTTTACTCCCCTGCTGAAACGGAGCAGGTTATGAGATTGTCAGAGTTCGGGCTGTGATGTTCTGCCCCCATCTCGATGTGCGCGGTCCGGCACACGCTGTTCTGGCCCGCGGCTCCGTTCGTTCCGCCCCCGGGAGACGCACATCCACACAGGAACACGCCATGCAGCCAAAAACGACGGCTCTGACTTAACACAACACAGCCTGTGCTTTGGGCTAATCTCCCCCGAGCACTCCGGCCAGGGAGAGATGTGCTCACACGTCGTCTGTTTGGAAAAATACCTTTTTCAGGACAGGACGACCCTTGTAGATTAGCCTGTGTTCTCTTATGCGTGTGGTGCGTGGTGCAGTTTATAGCTTTTGTGCGTTTGCAATCTGTGTAGGTCCATTCATTGCTGAGGCGGCGGGACCCGGGCGCGTAACGTTGTGCCAGCCGTCTCGGAAAGCTGCAACGCCACGTGAACGTTTTGAGAACGTTGGTCACTGTTCTCAGTGCTTTGTGCAATCGACAGCAGTGACAGTGGTCTTATCTGCTGAGTACATTTTTGGAGAAACAGCAGTAAACGATGAACTGAAAACAACACAAGGTGTTGAAATCATTGTGCATTTGAATGTGAACTCCTGGGGCTGATTTCAGGATTTCAGTGCAAAAGCTGCTTGTTTGAGGTCCTGTAGTGTTTAATGTCATCTGCGTATGATGATGAATTGATTTTTTTGTGGGGACTGTTGTGAATTTTTGTGGGGATGTTTTACATTTACCCCAACATTTTTTACATTTACTTTTTACATTTCAAAAAAATCAACATAGACTGACGTTGAGAATTGTAATATGGACTGCACAATGGCCTCAGACAGTGTTGAACTCCTGTGGCCTCGTGAGCGATGAATGAGTTCAGTCCTCTGTGTGCGGTGCTTTTATTTATAGTTGAGGAGTGGGGGATTGAGCGCGCCCACCTGACTTCTGCTGTGTGGTATTGAACATGATTTTTGCTGTTGGACCCTGTGGGAATGTACTTGTCATCTCCGGTCACCCCTTGTTAGGCCGTTTTAACTCGCACAACACGTTGCGTTGTGGCAGTGTGGCGGAGGGCCGCTCTGGTGTGGGGCGGCCCCAGGGCCCCAGGCTGTAACAGGCTGTTCGAGGTCACTGTGACCGGGCCCTCTGTGCCGGCAGCATCGCTCACTCCTGCCAAGAGAGGTCACGCCCAGGGCTGTCCGCTCATACTCTCTGAGACACACACATTCCTGCTCTCAAACACACACACACACACACACACACACACACACACACATTCCTGCTCTTTCTCTCTCTCTCACACACACACACACATTCCTGCTCTCACACACACACACACACACACACACACATACTCGCTCACACACACACTCTAGCACACACATCAAGTGATCTCTTGCACAAACTATGATTGCTCCTACCATGTATTAATGCACATCTTTTAAGTCGCTCTGGATAAGAGCGTCTGCTAAATGCTTAAAATGTACTACAAACACACTCACACACACTCGCTCACACACACGCATTCCTGCTCTCACACACACAAACACACTCACAAACACCCATTTCTGCTCACTCACACACACACACACACACACACACACACACACACACACACACACACACACGCTCACATTCTTTCTCTCTGTCCCTCTCAATCACTGGTGTTCTTGCACCCACACACACTCACACACTCGCTCGCACTCTTTCTCTCTGTCCCTCACTCTTGTTCATACACACACACACACTGGAGGAACATGACATGCTGCCAGAAATGACAGGTCTGACTTGACACAGCACAGCTTGTCCTTCTGTGGTAGTTTCATTGAGTGCTGCCCTGTCAGGGGGATAGATGCACTCACACGTCTGATTAATACCACAGCCGCTCGGTACAGAACGACCCTCGGCCTGTTCAGAACTTGGCACACAGTGCAGTACACTCTTGGCTTCTAGTTTTTGTGAATGTAAACGTCCATTCATTTCAGATACAGAGGACCCCAGGGGCTCTGCTAGGATTTGGACACATTTGGGGGGATTATCCGTAAAACAAAAGTCCCTCAACTTTCATATTTTAAACGCACGAGAAATTCTGGATCGCATCAAGTGAACAAGGGCCACTGCGATTGAAAGGTCTGGGACTTTGGGACTGGGGCAGAAGAAATCTGCTTGAACAGAATTGTAAGTGTAAAGATAATAAATAATAATTAATGTCTCTTTGGATTCGTAATAGAAGGACGACGCTAGCCTGATGCACACTGTCAGGAGTAGAACATGCGTGTGTTGCAGAACTGAGTGTGTTTACTGTTGTGTCCTCTGGGTGCCCGATGTGAGCCTCTCTAAACCTGGTGTGTAACTCTGGTGTCCGAGTCGCAACATCGCTGTAACGTTATGGATTATAGAAGTGCCATCGCGGCTAGTTCCTCGCTCTTTTGCGCACCAAGCTTCCTCCCTTCGTCAGATCAGTGCGTGTGTAGCACCGCGCTGCCAAGGAGACTGCAGGCGGACTGTCGACGCTTCGTTAGTGTAATGACCAATTAGCGCAACCGCAATTAGTGTGGAATAATTGAATGTGATAAAATGAAGCAGTGGCAAGACGCAGCACGTGAAGGCGCTGTCACGCGGGTCGATATGACGGGCCTCTGGGTTGGGTTAATGAGTTAGCAAACACGCTCTCATTGGTGTTACTTTGACTCCAATTGGCTGTTTTGTCTCCTGGTCACGGAGAACATCCAATCTCCTAGCACACCACTTTGAAGAATATCCAATCAGATATTTACCTGGGAAGGTAAAATTACCGTGTCGAGAACCTGGGCCTGCAGTCTTCACTAAGTGTGCAGAAAGATGTCTCGCTGGGTGTTAAAGGGTTTTCTTTAAAGCTATATTCACTTTTCTTGTCTTTTAATGTCTTTATTTATTTATTTATTTATAATTTTATTTTTCAGATTTTACCCTGTTTTTCTCCCAATTTGGTAGCCAATTACCCACTGTGCTTAGTTCAATCGCCCTTCCCTTATAGTTCGCTGCCATTGTCCTGTGACCGGCAGTGACAAGGGCAAAGTGCTGCCTCCTCCGAGACAACACTCGTCGTGCCGTCGACTGTAATTCCGGTACCCCAGAACCACTCCTGTGTGCAGCGAACTATGTGTGTCGGCTTCCCTCCCCCCTCCCCAGGGCGGACAGCCAATTGCCGCCCCGATGGCACTCCCGACCAGAGCTGACTCTGGCGCGACGGGGAATCGAACCCCGGTCGCCGTGGCCAGTGTCGGACGTTGAAACCACTAGACCACGCGGGAGGCCCTAACGTCTTTATTTTTAATGTCTCTTTTGACTTAAAGGCCTAATCTGGTCAAAAGTGTGTGTTCATTTTCCAGTTTACATCACATTACAGGGTTACAGATAAATGTAAACGTGTTTTCTAAAACATGTTTTGCAAACAAGCAGGTCAATGTTGCTTAAAACCCACATGTAGAGCTGTCGGGTTTATCACATGTCCTTCAAATGGATTGATAGTTTTTTTTCCTCCCGGGTTTTTAACGAATGATTGGTGGTGACAGATGTCCACTCGTAAGGTTTGGAGAGAAACGCATGTCCCTGCTCTCTGGGTCTCTGGGTTTGAAATTGACACCTCCCCAAAGGTGTGACGTCCCTTTCTGTGTGTGGGGGGAGGGTTTCCCTCACCTCCACCTTCTGTGAGTTGTCACCGCAACTCTGCGTGAATCTTGTGAGGCGCTGTGGCCACAAGGGAACCGAAACGTTTTAAAAGCCCCAGTGGAAAAACCTCCACCTGGAAGCCCCAGTCAGATTAAATATCATTGCATGTTCCCTCCAGCTGGTATGGATGCCTTGTGTGATGTTTTATGTTCATATTATTCATATTTAGTGTGTAGTACACTAACTGCCGTGGAGGATTACCTGCAGGCCTGTGTCAGCGCTGGACAGAAGCCCCACGGATCTGTGCTTCCCGTGATGACAGTGGGAGTGTGTCCGCTCGGCCGGGGGGGCCACAGCTGGGCTGGGGGCTTTGTCACCGGGGGCAACCCGCTCTTATCAATCAGAATGCCCCCCCCCCTTCGACCGGTGTGACAGCAGTCAGGAAGAGGGGGATGATGGATGTGTGCCCGGCCCACCCTGACAGGAAGTGGGGGTGGGGAGAAGCAGATTCCTGCTCAGGGGCTCTAGGGACCCTCATTGTTGACGTGCCGGTTCTTTTGAAGGGTCCTTTCAGGGAATTCGAGAGCCGTGCAGGGCAGGGGCAGGGGGTGGGGGTGGGGGCTATACTGTACCACTTTCACATTTTAAGCATTTAGCAGATGCTCTGATCCAGAGCAACTTACAAGATGTGCATTAATGCATGGTAAGATTAAACATGGTTGGTGTAATTCAGTAATAGACATTAATGTTGGCAGCTGCACATCGTACCTGTAACATGGGGAAGGAAAAGTTTTTTTTTTTTTACACATTTTTAGGTTAGGTTAAAATGTATTTTTGAGAATATTGAGGAGAGCTGGGGGTGATGTATCTAAGTGTTTTTCGTTGTAATTCCAAAGGAATTTAAGCTCATTAAATCTGTCGGTCAGCTTTGCAGACAAACTCGTGGCCTGCCTCAGAATCACACGGACCACCTGATTTTGGTATTGACCCCAGACGACCCTGATAAGACACAGTGTCTTGATAATACCAGGGTTAACATTAAACACAGTTGGGTTTTTTTTATCCCTTTTTTATTTTTTTACACCCTGTGACAAATACGGCTGTCTAAAGAGCGTGCTCCACCCCCCCTGACTTGGCCAAGTGCACTCTGGGTGAGAGGGCAGAACTGACCTATGAAGTGTGTGTGTGTGGGGGGGGCAATGAAGGAATGGCCAAACTCGGATCCAGGGGTGGACACTGCTCTAGTACTGCTCTCTACACCTCATTAGTGGGGTCCTCGGATGGCGTAGCAGTCTAAAGCACTCGCTTTGCGAATGCGAATTACACCTGCGGTTCGTAACCCGACTGCGCGAGACCGGCCATGGCCAAGAGATTATCTGTCCGTCCCAGGGGAAGGGGGGAGGGAGAGCCGGCATGAGCTCGCTGAGAAGCACAAAGGGTGTCTCTAAAAGTAGGTTGGCGAGTTCCATCTCAAGGAGGCCGATCATTGCTGGCTACTATAATTGGCTACTAAATTTTAAAAAACGGAGAAAAAATGGGAAGAAATCCGCTACACCTCAGTTGTACTAAGGCAATCGAGGCCTTACAGGAATTGTGTGACGTCTTCATTTCAAATGGTCTGAAATTCCGCTCTGTTTACTTCGTCTCAAAGACGAGAGATTTGCCGCATGTTGTTGAAGAGTGTTGTCATAGAAACGCACGCTTTTAGACTGTTTGTATCAGAGACTCTGGCGCTGAGCACAATTTCTCCTCTCTGTCGAGCAGCAAAACGGCTCCGTGTTGGTTACAGGAAACTGAAAATATTGACGATAAATAAAAGGATATTATTATTATAGTTTTGCCTTTAAATTGGAATCAGATGGAAGGTCAGATTATTTTTGGCCAGTATTATTTATACAAATGCACAAACGGACACACACACACACACACACACACACACACAAAAGTACCCCCCTCTCTCTCTCACACACACACACACACACACACACACACACACACACACACACACACACAAACACCAGCATTAAACATCTCTTTTTATGAGCGAGAGAGAACATTGCTCATGAGGTGATTTTGAGTGTAAGCACCCTGTCTCAGAAATATTACACTGGAGGTGTGTTAATGAATCAATCAGTCATTAAGGTTGCACACAGACGTCCCTCAGACAGGCTCCTGCGTCAGGAGCAGTTCAATGGAGGAGGTGGCAAGGTTGCTGTGACCTTGGCAGCCCCGACACAGCCCACATGGCAAGTTGTTAGCCAATCACGGGGCAGAGAGGACAGTGTAATGAGTTTAATCACATACTAACTCAGACCAGCTGGAAGAAGTGGGGCTATGCTAAGTACAGGCTGTACAGTATTGTGTGTATGTGTGTATATGTGTGTGTGTGTGTGTGTGGGTACTCTGTGTGTGTGTGTGTGTGTGTGTGTGTGTGTGTGTGTGTGTGTGTGTGTGTGTGTGTGTGTGTGTGTGTGTGTGTGTGTGAGAGAGAGAGAGGGGGTACTCTGTGTGTGTGTGTGTGTGTGTGTGAGAGAGAGGTGGGTACTCTGTGTGTGTGTGTGTGTGTGTGTGCGCGTGTGTGTGTGTGTGCGCGTGTGTGTGTGTGTGTGTGTGTTTTGGGGGGAGGGGTAGATTAGTTCCCATCTGTTCAGTAGCTCATCTTGCTGAATCAGCGATGGTGGACGACACTCCAAGTTAACATGCAGACGGAGAACGCTTCTGTTTTAATGCGCTGTGTAGAATGAATCATTCTGTGTGATCACATTTCAGTCATGACCTGTAACACGTCAGGTACATGGAACCTCATTTTAGTTGCTTTAGATCTACACAATGTTAGTATCTACAAATCTTTAGTGAATAAAAAACCATTAAATTCTTCATTGGAGATATTTCAGTTACACCATCCATTCCATTTCAGCAATGAATTGAAATGGATGCACTTCATATTTTGTTAAGGGAATAAGACTTAATTATGTTATGGTTCTCCTTTGACTTACGTCAGAGCTGCAAGAATACTGCAGCTTAATTGTAATGATTTAGAATGAGATTGCAATGCGTTTTGCACTTCTGAACTAAACTTGCATGAAATTGTGCGTGATGCAGAGATGGTGATGGGTTTCCTCGTATTGAAAGACATGGTTACATGTCATATTATTTTCTGTTGTTGTATTTAAGATATATCAGTTTGAAAAGTCCATATTCTACTTTCTTTCTGTAAGAAATTTAAAATGATTGGAAAGCAAGTCATCACCTCACACATTCAACTTAACTTCAAACCACTGATTCAGTCGACCAAATTTTACCGTATGTCCAAATATTACAGTTTTAATGATGAGGAACAATAACACGATCAAATGCCAAGAAGTGTTCCTGAGTAGAGAGTAGATTGGCCACTTCTGTACAGGGTTTGTCCTCGTTTGTTTCCGTTTGTCCTGGTTGAGTTTGGGGAAGTTTATAATGAGGGGCCGTCCCGGGGCTGCTGTGAATAGATTATCCTGACCTTTGTCTTAGTGCAGGATTTAGTTTAAGGTTAAATAGCTCGCCCTTAAACCCGTCCCTGTTGGTAATGTATGTGGCAAGGTCATCGCTCCAGTCAGTCCTGTTTGCACACAAAGGCCGCCGGCCCCCTCCTGCCCCCTCCTCAAGCCCAGATCCCCTTTGAAACCTCCCCCCTCTCTCGGTTTTAAAAAGAGGGTTTTTTATAACTGGACAGTAAACCCCCCAGTGGCTTAATGATGATGACTTCTTCATCTGCCCAAATGCTCCTTTTGTTTCTGCTGAAGCCACGCCCCCGCCCCCACCCCCTCCTGTAATCTGGCCCCAGGGCGCCCCGCTCCCCCCCTCCTCCCGGCCGTGTGCCTCTCTGTCCATGTCAGCGACAACATTCAGTGCCAAGGCGGCCCTTTTGTTGGTATGGCGGGGTGGGGGGGGGGTGCGTGAGTGTGTGTGTGTGTGAGAGTGTGTGCGTGCGTGCATGTGCGTGCGGGGGGGTGGCATTTCCTTACGGGATCTTCTCACAGAGAGGTCAGAGTCAACATGCAGGTGCAGAACCAGCGTGGCTGCACCAGGGAGGCGCTTCAGTGTGTTTACATGAACCGTCCCGTCACCCACGCCCCTCCTGCCCCCCCCTCCTGTCCCCCCACATCATCCCCTAATGCTCATTTGTCAAAAGCTGATTCCAAATGAGATCTTTGTGAGAGTAAACATTTGGCACACTTGGATTCGTTTACAGTTGGCTCGGTTTCGAGGGGTTTTCATTTTTTCCCCCTTGAATGTTTTGTGTGAAAGCTCCTTCTGCCTGCGCTGGTTAATTATGATTATTATTATTATTATTATTAAATAATAATTATTCATTTTGCGGGCATGCTGAAGTTTAGAGTCAACGGCAGAACTGCAGAGAAACCCCCTGCCCCCCCTGTTGAAGCTCCAAACACTCCAGCAGGTGTCCAGGACCCCTCTCCCTCTGAGCCCCATTCGTATTCAGATCTCCAGCAATACAGGCGTGCTGCTCTAAAGCATTCTTACTCAGCACAAATGGACTGTGAGCCCCATGCGGCTCGCAGGGTGCATTAGCATCAGCATCAACACTCCTGCCACAGTTTCATTCATTAGTGGACTAAATTAGTGATTGGCGTGAGCTTTAGTGGTTTCACCGTGCTAGGCTTGTGTGTGTTGTGTGTGTGTGTGTGTGTGTGTGTGTGAGTGTCTGTGTCTGTGTGTGTGCGTGTGTGCATGTGTGTGTGTTTGTGTTTTTGTTTGTTATATCCTGTGAGATAAACAGGCATCTACTGGCTCACGCACAACATTCAGGAACACCGTCGGGGGATGGAGGCGGGCCCAAGAACACACACCAGCATTCCTGTGCCTCTGGAGACCGGGGAAAAACCTTGTTTCATTCCACTTCCGTACACATTAGTGATCATAAAACCAAACACTGTTGTGGACGGGTGAGTGCGTGTATGTGTTAACTTCTGTTTCTGTCCATTAAAAAAGGACGACAAGTCAGTGCTCAACTCGGTGTTGTTTATTCAGGGTAGTTGTGTGTTGGGTTTGGTTTGGCATTGCTTTGCGCTGTGAGGAGGGGGAGTGTGGGGAGGGAGCAGGTCTGTTGCTCTTCAACCAGGTTCTGTTTATCAGGTCAAAACCTCTGTGGTGTTCAAGACAAATCAGGGTTTCAGGGTCTGACATCATGGGAGCCGACGCTGGCGTCACCTGGGGAGAAATCTGTCCAACCAGTCAGAGGTTTACCCCGGAGGTCAGAGGGCTGGGTCTGTTTGAAACTGGAAAGTGGCAGCTTTGAATCCTGTGTGGGGGCCACTGCTGTGGTGCCCTGGAGCCGAGCACTTAACCTCTTTCAGTAAATATCCCGAATGGCTGAGTAATATGTTACAGATTGGGCCAGATAAGGTTGTTTGAATGCGGAGTAGGTGTCCGAGTGACAGTGACTTTCCCCGTTAAGACTGCGATGGCCCCTTTCTTTTCACATAACATTTCAGATTTTAATGAAATGTTCAAATTTGAAACTGGTTCTGTGTGACTCAGTAGGTAGAGCATGGTTCTGTGTGACTCAGTAGGTAGAGTGTGGTTCTGTGTGGCTCAGTAGGTAGAGTGTGGTTCTGTGGGGCTCAGTAGGTAGAGCGTGGTTCTGTGTGGCCCAGTAGGTAGAGCCTGGTTCTGTGTGGCTCAGTAGGTAGAGTGTGGTTCTGTGTGGCTCAGTAGGTAGAGCGTGGCACTGACAACACTTAGGTTGTGGGTTTGATTCCCACTGGGACCACATACACTGAAAAATGTATGCACAATGTATGCGTTTTGGATAAAAGCATCTGCGAAATGGCATATGCACTACCGGTCAAAAGTTTTAGAACACCCCCATTTTCCTGTTTTTACTGAAATTTAAGCAGTTCAAGTCCAGTGAATAACCTGAAATGGTACAAAGGTAAGTGGTAAACTGCCAGAGGTTAAAAAAGAAAAAGTTTAGGTTACCAAAAACTGAAAAATAATGTAAATGCAGTGGCAGTGAGTAGTTTTCTACACCATCAAAAGGCACTTGGAAACTGACAGGAAGAGGTCTGGCAGACCCAAAGCCACAACAAAATCAGAAGACAAGTTTCTGAGAGTCAACAGCTTGCATGATAGGCGGCTCGCAGGACAACAGCTTCAGGCACAGCTTAACACTGTTCGAAGTGAGGAAGTCTCAGTTTCAACTGACAGGTTGAGCCATTGCTAAGATGGCAAAATAAGAAAAAGAGGCTTGCCTGGGCCATGAAGCACTGCCAGTGGGCTACTGAAGACTGGAAGAAGGTCTTATGGGCCGACGAATCAAAATGTGAAATCTTGAAATTTTGAAAGGTTATTGTAGGCCGTCGAGTTGGCGAAAGGA
Organism: Aldrovandia affinis; assembly: GCA_029706075.1. Taxonomy (NCBI): domain Eukaryota; kingdom Metazoa; phylum Chordata; class Actinopteri; order Notacanthiformes; family Halosauridae; genus Aldrovandia; species Aldrovandia affinis. The sequence goes on along the minus strand of JAINUG010000036.1, from coordinate 5,685,495 downwards.
TGGTTTCTCAGTGTGTGACACCAACTGTCAAACGTGGAGGAGGAAGCGTGATGGTCTGGGGCTCTTTTGCTGGATCCAGAATCAGCGACTTGCACAGAGTGACTGTTAACCCACGTTAACCCATTACTTGTTCCCTGAAAAGGGCCTTTGTGAGAGGTTGTGGCTCATACTGGAGTCGCACACGTTTGTCCTGCGTCAGGCAGCCCGTCCTGTTCCTGCTCACCGGAGGAGCAGTCTGTCCCGTTCTAACTGGGTCACAGGGTGAGAGCCACACCCCCGGCGGGATTAACCCTGATCTTGATCCCGCTAATCGAGGAGGAGGACCGCAGCGTCTCGGCCGGCGGGTGCATTTCTGTGGAGGGAGGCAGGCCGTCGAAAGCTCCCGTTCCCGGCCTGTTGGCTCTGACCGCCGTTTACCCGACAGACCCTGGGTTTGCCCCTCTCTGCGTCTCTGTGGGCCTCCCCCCCCTCCCTATGTGATGTTTCGTGCGGGGGAGAGACGCACCATGTTGGCAATGTGAGTTTTCGGGGGGGGAGCGAATCCAAAAGACACGCCGTGGATGTCTCTTAGTCTCACATTTCTTTCTGTGCGTGTGTAAGAAATAACTGTAAAAAAGTTGTGTAACAGTATGTGTACTTTTAAAAAAAAGATTATGGCAAATGCAGTCGTTGGGCAGGTTTAAGCCTGAGGTTAGGCTGTGTGCAGACGTCCACTTCCTATGTAAACTCATCCTCTCTCTGCACAAGGCCAGCTTCTGTACGGGACAAAGGCCGCCGCTCACCTGCAGTCACAACAGGATCTAGGTTGCTCCGGAGACCAGAGCGCGGTGTAAGATGACTCCCCCCCTCCCCCGCCCGGGCCCAGGCCCTCGTTCTCCCTGTTATTTGGGAGGGGGGCTGTTCCGTTACATCCTGTTCTCTCTCTGTTCTCCAGGCGTCCGGACAGCCTCGGCAGCGATAGGAACACTGTGCTCTTGAGTGTAACCAGGTTGAAGACACTGTTTGCCGTGAGCTCAGAGCTCCTGACCGACATTAAGGGCTGTGACATTTACATTTATAAAAATGAAAGGAAAATGCCCTTGGCCCTTGTGTGCCCCCAGACTAAGAGGCAGGGTCGTAGCAGTGATCCAGACAAAATGTGGTGCGTTAAACCGCTACGCTATCCGCTGCCCCCCGGGAACGAGTGATCTTACATCGCCACCATTTCCTCAGGGGTACAGTCTGGCCACCTCTCAGTCGAGCTCTGAAGGAGCTGTTTTGGGCCGGCTCTGACCCGGGAGGCCCGGGCCTTTCAGCGACCGCACCGTGTGGTCGAGGTTCTGGAGGAGCCCAGATGTGGAGCGCGGCAGGAACCAGAGGTCCGCCCTTAAAATTGGCCCCAATAAAACAGAGTGGGGGAGAGAGACAGAGAGAGAGAGAGAGAGGAGGGAGAGACGGAGAGAGACACAGAGAGAGAGAGGAGGAGGGAGAGAGAGAGAGAGGAGAGTGTGTGTGTGTGTGTGTGTGTGTGTGTGTGTGTGTGTGTGAGAGAGAGAGAGAGACAGAGAGAGAGAGAGGGAGAAGGGGAGAGAGAGACACAGACAGAGACAGAGGGTTTTTTTCTGATTGTATTTTGATCTGGTGGACCCTTGCTCCTGGCTTGGTGTTAGGTGACGTGGTCACGGTCGCCGGGACCCCAGCCCGTGTGCGACCCGCTCCGGCCACTCTGAGCGGGACGGCCCTAAAACAGCATCTGCCACTGTGGGGGGTCACCAGGGACTCGACGGATGAGCCCATGTGTGCTTCCACCCCCACCCCAACCCCCTCCTGAGCAAATGGCAGAGGCTGGGGGAAGGGTGTGTTTGTGTTTGTGTGTGAGAGAGAGAGAGAGAGAGAGAGAGAGGGAGAGGGAGAGGGGGATTCTCACTGCCTTTGACCAGGGAACGGGAGCTTGCTGTCAGAACTGCGGAGGAATCAGCGGAGGAACTAGTGGGCCGGGTTTCTTGAAGGCCCGTTCACCTTAAACCCAAAGCTTGTTTCTGCACCGATCTCTGTGTCCTGGGCTCAGCGGTCTTCAGTACCGAATGACTACGATGAAGCGCAGGGCTTGAATGTTTGATTTCTCTCTCTGGGGCGTGGAGTACCTTGCTGCTCTTGGATTTTGGGAGTCGTTTAGGAGGAGGTTCTGCCGGCCGGGCGGAAGGTAAGGTCCACCGGGCCGTTCTCCTTCTTCTTCTGCGGTGTCACGGGCTCTAAGACCTCTGTTCTCTAGTCTTGTGTTGTGTGAGCGTCTTTGGTGGTGTTAATGAGCTGGCCTCTTAACGCCTGTTTCCAGCTGGTGCTGCTGGCCTGCGTCGAATCGAACGGCCCGGCTCTTTGAAATGAATGAGCGTTGAGTTACTTTTCCCCTCCTGTTAGTTTTCACCTCTAAAGTTAAAGTCTTGGCGCTGCTTTAGGGCGGGCGGAGGTAAAGTCCCAGGGTGGTGGCAATCGAGGGGAATTGAGGGCAGGGTGGCGGTTTACGTGCCACATTCAGACCCGTGTGGATCGATCCAGCCGATCTGACGTGTGTGTCTGCCCGAGTCCGAGGGGCGCTAGCCTGGGGTTATGCTCCAAACTCACGAGCCAAGTGACAGGTCACTTGTGTCTCAGTGCACACACGGCAGTCTATATTCTCCTGATTCTGTTTTAAAGTAGGGGGCATTTATTATATAATTATTATTATCATTATTATTATTATTGGAATTTGTGTGCATCAGGATGGCACTGTAACTAATCTATTTTCATGTTGATCTATTAGTAGGGAGTGTAATTATCCTGCTGAGGGGAAAACAAATGGGTAGGGGAGCGGGTGGGTGGAATTAGGGGAGGGGGGGTCAGTTGAATTTGGCTCTTTTACTAATAAAGGGTAGAACCAGCAGTGTGTGGTGTGAGGTCAGGCACGTAGAGCTGAAACAGAGGCTGTGTTTTGGGTGAGGTCCATGGAGGACACATGCTACTGAACGAAGTGTACAAACGGCCTGAGACCCAGGGGGGAGAGAGAGAGAGAGAGAGAGAGAGAGATGCATTCAGCCACCGAGGGACAGAAATAGGCCTCGCTAATAAGTAACAAAATTGAGGCACTTGAATCTCAAACAGGAAAACCTACCGTGGCCTCAGAAATCCCCAAGATTGTTTGCGAGTATTCCGCACTGCACAGGGTTAGAACTGAACAGATCTTTCACTGAAAGATGAGAACATTCGTGTTAGTCCCCCCAAATGAAAATGAATCACTCATCAGTAGCAGAAATGCTACTAATGCAGCAACAACAATGAACCGTGTACTATTATAAATGGATGTAATTATTGTTCTTGACTGTTCTTGTTTTGGGAGATGAGAAAATGTGTGTAGGTGTGACAGTGTGGTCTTTGCACACAGCTCTCTTCGCTTAAAGACAAAGCCTTCTGCCCCCAAAGAGCCAATCAAAGGTCTATGTTTGGGAGGTGCGAGATCACCAACGCCTGCCGGCCACAGCCAAATGCTCGCTAAGATCACAGCCCTTTCCCTGGAGCTCTCAGAAGGCCCGGCCAACCCGGTTGCCCCGCAGTGCCCCTGAGAGAGACGCGATCTGAAGCGCTGCTGGGGAGCTGCCCCACGGGCCTTTTTAATTCCGCTCTCTCCTCTTAGCGTCTGGGCTTAAGGTGCTCTCTGACGCCCGCGCTCCACGTCCGAAGCTGCTCGCCGCCCGCTTGTCCTCTCTCTCACCCCCCGTGCTAGGTTGTGTAGCTGTTTGATTAGCTCAGTCAACTTTGGGCTAATCATTCACAGGGGGCTAATCCGGTACTGTATGCAGTCAAGGCAAAGGCAAGGTTTTAAAGCTTCGTTGGCAGAACGCAGATGTCGTCCTCGGGGGCGGGGGCGGGGGCGGGGGGCGGATTAGCCTCGGATCGTCGCCGCATGTTGGGTGGGATGAAGTTCATCGAGCTCTCCGCCCAGCCGCGCGCGGTAATGAGCTTTGAGAGGCTTTGCTGCTCTCTGTGGGTAAACATTGCAGAATGCGTGAGGCACGCGGGTCTGGATCGCTGGTGTTGTTGATACCTATAGTATTTCTGCCTGCCCTTGGCTGCACACACACTCCGACGCTGTATATCCGTGTACCCGGTAGCACTGCATGTGCTGCCAAAACACTGTTAGCGCGTACCGCTAAGTGAGCGAGCGTCCAACGCAAACAAAGTTGCTCAGATAAAGAATGCACTTTTGTGCTGTCACCGTTCCATGAACTTTGATCTTGTATGTACACTGAGCACAATTATCTCACCCACCACCTGACGTCTTTCAAAAGGGGCCATCGCTTTTTCTAGAGTTCAGATAAGCGTGTTGAATAAACGTCCCTGTTGAGGACGTGTGTGCACATTCCAACATTGCTAGTTAAATATACGTTTGTAATTAAACATCAAGGACTGGACAAGTGGGATTGACGAGTATAGATAAGGTGTACTTCGATGCTCGCTACTGTTTTTGGTGCTCCTAATTGACGCATCTGTCCACTTCAGTTTCGAAACAGTACTTAATGTGGCAGCCATGACTGTCTTGCTCTAGATAGTATGCAGTTACGCATTTTACAACACGGCCCTCGCCACTATCAACAGGCCAACAGGTTCATCTCCGAGAGGAAGATTAGTTAGTCATCAGCAGTAAAAATGCAAATAAATGAACTGCACACTGTTAGGGGTTGAGTTTCAGTAAAAACAGAAGGCGTGTGTAGCAGTAATTATGGCCCCCGATCCAGCCAGGGTCTGCAGGGTCAAGTGGAATCGCACGGCGTATTCTTTGCCCCCATCTCATCGGACGTGGTGTCGTGTGTGGACTGCCCTGGGCCGCAAGCGTTGGTTTGCATCACACATTTGCTCAAGATTCTGTAGGTATTTTTAAGCCGTGTTGATTTAAGGAAAGTGTGGGAGTGCAGTCTCCCTGTTCCCTGAACGTAAACCGTGCGGGCGTGCACACACTCACTCCCGATCAAACATTCAATCATCTTTTTCAAAACATGCAGTTAATCAGTCATTCTTTTTGCCAATGTCCATATTTGGGGCAGTATGTCATTCTTTGCAGTCAGTATAAATCCAGAAAAAGTTATTTCTGTGCTGTGCAGGGAAGCTGTGGGAATGTGGGAACGCCTTTAAAACGTGATTGTGTTGATGGTGGATGAAGATAGCACCTTTTAAATTTTCAGATTTTCTTAAGTTTTTCTCCCAATTTAGTGGCCAATTACACCCTCTATTTATTTCAATTTGCTCTCCCCACATGGGTCCACCGCTCATCTCTACAAGGCAAGCTAATTCTCAGACCGCAGTGAACTCAGCTTTCTTTGAGATTGAATTCGCCCACCCACATTCTGAAGACACCCTTATGTGCTTCACGGCGGACCTGAGCCGGCTCACCCTCCCCCTCCCCCTGGGGCGGACAGCCAAGTGTCGCCCCCAATCGGGGCTGGCGACCAGGGCTGGTCTGGTCATGACGGGTTTTGAACTGTGGCTGTCATAGGCAGCTCACACTTGTAAGGACCAGTCAATATGGGTGCGTTAGCCCGCTACGCTATCGGAGACCCCTAAGATGGCACCTTTAAAACGTGATGGTGGATTGGAGCCCAGGCCAGGTTCTGATCTTTGTCTTTGTTCTTGTTCCTCAGATGGTAGAGCGGTGCCATTGAGCACTGACCTGACCACCAGGGGGAAGCGGTGAGCATGCCCCATCGTGTCTGAGAATCGCACTACAAGGTAAGCAGATCGGATGGCCCGCCCCGCATATCGTGGGCGCTGTGATAGTATTGATCTGGGAGGGCAGTTGAGGGAGTTGGCAGTTTTCTTTTTCTCCTTTTAAAAAAAAGTACATTTACGCTGGTGTACTGGTGTAACGGTGAAGACACGAGCCCGGAGTGCAGGTTGCCCACTCAGCTCTGGCCAGGAATCCCGTTCGGGGGCGGTGATTGACTGTCCGCCCTGAGGGGGGAGGAGGGAGGGAAGCCGATATGAGTTTGCTGTGTATAGGAGTGGCTCTATGTGTACCGGAACTACAGTCGACAGCTTGGCGAGTTCCGTCTCAGAGTAGGCGGTACATCACTTTTGTCACTGCCGGTCTCAGGGCTGCGGGGGCGAGCTTGTAGTACGAGGGGGGGATAGTTGATATAGAAAGAGGGTACAATTGGCTACTAAATTGTGAGGAAAAAATCTTAAACCAATTATATAAAAAAGAGAATCCCTGTTAACACAAATCCCCATTCCTTGAATGGTTTGATATCATCTTCCACGGCCACCTTTCACCGGAGCTCTGATGACATGTGTGCTTTTGTGTTTCACGGCACTGATCCTGGGTCAGTGTACAGTGACCTGCTGGTTTGCGAATTGCTTGGCGCTCAGAAATGTTGTGGGAGGGGTGAACAGAGCCCCCCTCTCTGGTGCATGGCTGCAGGTGCTGCAGTCTCCTTCTGTCTTCTCCCTTCTCGAGAGTCGAGGGATGAGTGGCCCCCAGGGGCCCCCACGTGCAACCCCTCGGTGTCTGAGGCCTTCTCGCCAGACAGGAGGCCACCTAAACTCCTCCTCCTCTCCCTCCTCCCTCGTTCTTTCTCTCCACGGGCTGGTTGTGTGAAAGGCACCATTGGCGCTTTGGTTCTGATGTTTCAGACCGCTCTTTCTCCTGGGTACCTGAGCAGGTGCACCAGGACAGGACCCCAGAGGTGGAGGATTTACACGACCGCCGTTCAGCTTTCTCTCGGCCGCTGACGTCCTGAAGAACGGCACATTGCGTGCGGTTAACTCCCGGTTAAATCGCTTCACTTCCTTCACAGTTACTGAACTGCCCATGCACGTGTTAACACAGCGGATTTCTCCCATCCTATGAACATTTAAAAATCTGTGGAATAGCTGCAGGAATCTTTTAAATGTAACATGCTGCCATTTGCATCGTGTGTGAAGGCTGTGGCACTGAGGTGACTGCCAGCTGTGTGTGTGTGTGTGTGTGTGTGTGTCATGAGTAGACTGTGTGTGTGTGTGTGTGTGTGTGTGTGTGTCATGAGTAGACTGTGTGTGTGTGTGTGTGTGTGTGTGTGTGTGTCATGAGTAGACTGTGTGTGTGTGTGTGTGTGTGTGTGTGTGTGTCATTAGTAGACTGTGTGTTTGTGTATGTGTGTGTGTGTGTGTGTGTGTCATTAGTAGACTGTGTGTGTGTGTGTGTGTGTGTGTTTGTCACAAGTAGACTGTGTGTGTGTGTGTGTGTGTGTGTGTGTGTGTGTGTGTGTGTGTGTGTGTGTGTGTGAGTAGACAGTTCCACACATATGGTGCACATACAGTATTTTTCCACAGTATGGTACGGCATGGTAACCAATCCGTGCTCCCACGTTTTGTTGCTTTTTCCACCACCAAGCGACCCATACCGAACCTAAGTACACGTGCTGAATTTAGCTACTGCTCTGTTTAGGTACTACTGAGCCGAATAGGGACCTAAGGGTGGAGCTAGCAATACTGCACACCATTGATTTGTCAAGCACAGTCATCACAGAATCGTCACGCTAAATCTCAGAACGGCTCAAACACAACCGCCATGTTTTTTTTCAGCTTCACTTTGATTATTGGTTTTATTCGAAGAGTATTACATAGAGTTTGGCATTATTGTCAGGTTTGCGTGATTCTATGAGTTAGGGTTGTGTTATGAAAACTGAAATGAACACGTTTTCTATGAGTATAGTATTGTCATTTTCATTTTCAAATGCAATTAGCACATAATATTTTCATTTGTCACGTAAATAGATGTTTAGAAAGATATAGGAATCGCTTTGATACTTGAGTTAAACCCAGGCCTTTGAAACAAAAGGATCTGAACTGGACAGTGTCAAATATATTTGTCCCCATGGGAAAACTTGCCAATATATATATATATATATATAGCGCATTCTTTTTTTGTCACTTCAGATATCTCCTCCTGGATGGTTACTGTACCATGCCATACTGTGTGGTGGAAGAACGCTATAAGGCATTGTGGGTACAGGGCTCTCCCAGACGGGGGGGTCTGCCTCCAAGCCCAACACACATTTGTGCTTCACCTCGGAGGTGTGGGTAGGCCAGAGGGGTGGGAGGGGGTCCTTCACTTCCTGTCAGACCATCTGGCCCACAGTGAACACCTCCTATAACGCTTACTATGAGAACACGCATGCTATCATGCAGTGTGATGGCCATTGATGAAGGCATCTGCTAAAGGATGTGATCAGGGTCTCTGACCTGTGTCCTCACTCCAGCCCTGGTGTCTCCACCAGCTGAAACAGCCACGTTAACTGTTCTTACACCCACAGTTCAAACTGACATGTTTTCCGTGAACAGTGCATCGTCTCAACGTCAGTTAAAGCGACGCTAAATGTTGACGAACCAGACTTTGTTTTAAAATTGACAGGGACTCGATGGAGCAGGTATTCCGTATGTTAAAACAATCTAATTTCCTTTGAATGTTTGAACTGTTTTTTGGATGGTGTTTTGCATTTAGCCCATGATGTCCCATTCAGTCAAGTGCTTTGTCTAATTTAATCGCAGCTGAGACCCATTTTGAGGCTGAGAAAGTGGTGCTTGGTGGAGTCAAACCGAAGCTGTAAACACAGACAAAGAACATAGAAATGCACGGAGAAATGGGGTTTCTTGAAAGTTAGAATCCTTAACGGAAACCAAAAACATAAATGGCACAAAAATTGACCTTGGGGCACACATGTCCACAGAGGGGTTCAGTTTTGTAATGATGGATATTATTTAATTTCTTTATGATAATACGCTGTCCAAACCTGGGCTATTCAGATTTTGGTTTGTGAAAAACAAGTCCAAAAAAACCACATCTGGTTTAAATAAAACCCAAATATGAACCTTTTTACCGAATGCTACACGTCTATTCGCTGGACTGTGTGGGTTTAAACTGTTTACCCTGGTAACTGGTCATGTTGGTTTAAGAATAAGGTGTACTTGAATGGTACATGGGAAGAAGTGTGGCACCAGCCACTGAGAGACGAGATTGAGCAGAGGATCAGCCTTTCAGTGATAAAACGTACGGGACCGCAAAACCTGAAACGCCCTGAAATTCTCCACATTTTCCACAGGCACAGTGACCTACATTTACTGACTTGCATAACGGAAAGACATCAAAGATCCACCACCGTATTTCACCGTAGGTATCAGGTTCATTTCAACATGAGCGTCCCTCTTCCGACGCACCGCTGGTGTGCATGGCCAGAGAGAGCTCAGTAATGGTCTGAGAACACCCGGTTCCAATGCCAAACTCCGATTGAACCCAGGTGTTATAGTCTGATAATGCAGTGGCCATGTCAGTCTCCAGACATGAACCTGATCTACAATTTGTAGTTTTAATCAAAGCGGTCGGTACACAAGCACAGACTGAAGGATCTGAAGGATCTTGACAGATTCTGCATGGAGGAATGGCCAAAGATCCCCCAATATATTCACCAATCTCATAAAACACTATCGAAGATGACATGCTAATGCAGATTTATTTTTGTTGGATTTTATTTAACATAATTATTAGGGATGTGAATAATAATGGCACCGTTTTGGGGAAAATATGACTGAACTCATTACCTGTATTGTTTATTTTTGTATCGTTTATCTTCATCAAGGGTATGAATAATTTTGGAATTGACACTGTGTGTGTGTGTGTGTGTGTGTGTGTGTCTGTATTTTTTTATATGATTGGAATGTGAAATATATTGAATATCTGAACTTGCAAAACAGGCTTCTGGGTTCTGAGCAGAGAGCAAACATGACAATAAAGTTAAGTTTCTTTCTGCTTCAAAAACAACCGTATTTATTGTGTGATAACACCTTGATCCAATCAAATATTTGTCAACGAACCCCTTGGATTGAAATGTTATCAATACAATAACTGCAGTGCCATCCATTTTCATGAAATAAGGGAAACATCGTTATCCATACGCATCTCGATATCGTTCAGCTCTGAGCAGCAGTAAATGAGACGTAGTGTGGCGATATTTCCGCATGAAAATACAGGTCTCAGATTTCACTTTTGCAATGACCATTCGCCCTCGTTAACGCCGGCCTATCGGATGTTAATGGGCGTGTTGTGCTGCCCGTGAAGGAGTGGCTTACATTTGAGCATTTTTACATTTTTTAAAGCATTTAGCAGATGCTCTTATCCAGAGCGACTTACAAGATGTGCATTAATACATGGTAAGAGATCAGTGTAGTAATAATAGTTATAAACAGGCTTTGTTTGAGCTGATGCAGGCTCCTGCCCTCTGATGTGCAAATCCCTCCTGTTTCAGCAGGATGCTTAGACCTAAAGATCATTTTTTTCCCGGATGCTTCTTTCATACACTTGGCTAATTGTTGCTGCCCGTTGACGGCCATGTTTGGATGTGTGGTTTGTTTTTGTTCAGACGATGGGGAACTCGTACGCTGGCCAGCTGAAGTCGGCCCGGTTTGAGGAGGCCCTGCACAGCTCCATCGAGGCCTCGCTGCGGTCCAGCAGCGCCGCCCCGCGCCCCTTCTTCACCCAGCTCTACCTCGAACCCGAGCACTACCCCGGCAACCCTGAAGGTAGGCCCGGCCCAATTCACCGTTAGAGACCACCCATCATTGGGGCCTTGGATAGCGTAGCGGTGTAAAGCACTCTCGTTGACTGGTGCTTTGCGAGTGTGAGCTGCCTATTGCGGCCGTGGTTCCAAACCTGACTGTGCCAGACCGGGAGCCCCAATTGGGAGGCAGGGGAGGCAGGGGTTGTTTGACTGTCCGCCCCTGAGAGAGGGGGAGGGTGGTCGGCACAAACTCACTAAGAATCGCAAAAGGATGTCTCCAGAAAGTAGATTGGTGAGTTCCATCTCGAGGAGGCGGATCATCGCCAGCCTCAGAGAGTAGCTTGCCCCGTACAGACGGGCGGCGAGTTCTTTGGGGAGGGTCAATCAAAATAAATAGAGGGTATAATTGAGGGAGAGTGAGAAAAACAGGAAAAAATCTGAAACAAATTCTTTAAAAAAATGTTTTAAAAAGTCACGCTCTGGACTCCTGCCATGGCCAGTTGTGAAGTGCTATGCTTCCTGACCGTGGGGCATGACACTCAGATCTACCTTTTGAATGCACCCCTCTGCATTTGTGTGCCGGGCTTAACTGTTAGCCTTTAGAGTTTGCTACCGATCACCATAAAAACATCATGGCAAAAAGGACACCCTTCAATGTGTTGCTCTGTTACCCTGGAAAAGAGACATGCACCAAATCTGACTCCAAACACAGATGTGTTTTCTGTGAGCCTCCACGTTTGATCCTCCATGTTTACTCCTCCATGTTTGCCCTCCCAGGTTTTCAGAGGTGGTTGGCGTGTGTGACCGGGCGATATTGGCACAGATGTATTAATATTTTTCTCGGTGTGTGTGTGTTCCTCCCAGATATGAAGCCCAGGATGGAGATCTCGTTGCAGTACTCTGAGCGCACGGGCCAGGAGCTCCGGACCAGCCAGGCGTCCAACAGCACCAAGGAGGAGGACATGGAGGAGGAGGAGGAGGACGAAGACATCTCAGACGCCAGCGCCACGCCCGTCCCTTACCTACAGGGACCCCCTCCCGACGGCTCCTGCACCCTGGACGGTACACTCGTTTACCCACAATGCACTGCCTCTCACCCGTTTACCCACGCAATGCACCGCCTTTTGCCCTCTCACCCGCTTACCCACAATGCACCGCCTCATGTTTACCAGTGCCGCCCTCTCACCCGTTTACCCACAGTGTATCACATTTTTGCCTCCAATGGTTTTACGTTTTAAAATGGCTGAGTGTGGTCCTGGACATGTGTGAGCTGCCAGACCTGCCAATCTCGTCTCTCTGCCAGATTTGGCTGTCCGCTCCTGAGGGAGGGGGGGAGGGTGGTCGGCATGAACTCGTTGTGAAGCATGTAAGGGAGTTTCTAGAAAGGGGGTCGGTGAGTTCCGTCTTGAAGGAGGCGGATCATTGCCAGCCTCGGAGAGTAGCTTGCTCCGTAGAGATGGGCGCCAAGGTTTGTGGCGGGAGGGTTAATCAAAATAAATGGAGGGTATAATTGGCTTCCAAATTCGGGAGAAAAATGGGGATAAATCTGAAACAAAATTTTAAAACATTAAAAAGTGTCCGAGTAGGGCTGGCGGATGGCCCAGCGGTCTAGTGCACCGCGCTTGGAGTGGTGTGCGCTGCCCGTCAGAGACGCGGATCAAACCAGCGTTTCTACCAGACCGGCCCTGGTCGTCAGCCCGATCGGAGGCGGCATTTGGCTGTCCGCCTCCGGGGAGGGGGAGGAGAGCGGCACGAGTCCACCGAGGAGAAGGTTAACGGAGTCCGTGGAAAAATCCCCGTCTCGAAAGACGACGGGGTAATAGGTCCAGGAAGCGAATCTCGTTCCCGGAGGACGGGCGGCGGACTCGTGGGGGTGGGGAATTGAATATAAATAGAGGGTATAATTGGCTACTAAATTGGGAGAAAAAACGGGGAAAAATCAGAAATAAATAAAAAAAAAAAAAAAAAAGTGTCCGAGTGGTGTTTTGTGAACCAAATGGCCGCTTGTTCTGAAACTGCGTTGAATCTCATGTTCGTAGACAATGCCCTCAGACGTTTCTGTTTGGAGGACAACAGAGTTTGAGATTATATGATTGTGGCACATTGTGATATGAATTTGCATTATGTACTGTAAAACCTGGTTAAAAATAACAGTTTTTAACTACTAAATAATTATTACTTTTACTTATGCATCTGTATTCACATTCATACAATGAACATGCAGGTAACTGCCAAAATAAAGGAAATGCCAACATAAAGTGTCTTAATAGGGTGTTGGGCCACCATGAGCTGGCATAACAGCTTCAATACACCTTGGCATGGATTCTACAAGTGTCTGGAACTCTATTGGAGGGATGCAATGCCATTCTTCCATGAGAAATTCCATCATTTGTTGTTTTGTTGATGGGGGTGGAAAGGCGCTGCTCCAGAATCTTTCATAAGTGTTCCATTGGGTTGAGATCTGGTGACTGAGACAGCCATGGCATATGATATACATCGTTTTTATGCTCATCAAACCATTCGGTGACCACACGTGCCCTGTGGATGGGGGGCATTGTCATCCTGGAAGAGACCACTCCCATCAGGATAGAAATGCTTCACCATAGGATGAAGGTGATCACTCAGAATGGTTTTGTATTTATTGGCGTTTACCCTGTCCTCTAAGGGGTTGAGAGGATTTAAACCATGCCTTTACTTTGGCAGTTACCTGCACATATTAGTAATAACAACATTATTATAAATACAAATTACCATGCTAACAATACAACTGCTGTTACTATGACCACAAATAACTCTAATGACGTTTACTACGAGGTGCTGCGAGGTCGATCCGGCGTTGCCATGGTGACGTGATGCTGGCTCTCCATCCTCAGGGTTCTGCCAGGCCGGGAAGGACCTGCGTCTGGTCTCCATGGGGACGGAGCAGATCGAGGTTCCTGACGGATTTGAGCTGGTGGGGGCAAAGTCGCCCAGCATCCCCGGGCACATCCTGGTGTGCTCGGTGGACAGACGCTTTCTGCCGGACGACAACGGGAAAAATGCACTTTTAGGTCGGTCCCGGGTCCCGGGGGGTCTAACAGGGCCAAAACCATCCTGAGCCCAAATGACTGACTCCCTTTTAATGGGTCTCTGGGGGGTTCAGGTTTTTATAGTGATGGACTGTCCTCATTAAATCGGTTTAAAGGCATAAACAATATATTTTTTTTTTTAATAAGCATGTGTCCTCACAAGGATGACGTGTTTATTTGTAGTTCTGGGAACTGGAACATTTAGTTCTGCCTCTTCTGCATTTCAGAACATGTTCACATTACAAGTGTGCTTTAGATGATGTATTATTTTCCATCTTTATGACTGTTGATAACATCCAGTAGGGTTGGGGTGATGCTGCAAGCTCATTAGTCTAGCTTTTTCTCCACCGTGGAAGTAATCTGCTTTTGTTCTATGTAAAATGTGCTTTATGCTAGAATTTGTTTGCCGGGCCTGATTTTCTTTTAAAAGAAAAAAAAAAGTTATTTTAAAAGGTTTAGACAAAACAAAGAACTGGCTTATTTACTCAACAAATCCTGTGCAAGTCCCTCTTTGTCCTCTTTGAAACATGAAAACCAAGTCTCTGTGTCCCATCAGGATTTTCAGGGAATTGTGTGGGCTGTGGGGAGAAGGGATTCCGCTACTTCACCGAATTTTCAAACCACATCAACCTGAAGCTGGCCACGCAGCCCAAGAAACAGAAGCACTTAAAGTACTACCTGGTGCAGAACTCTCAAGGTGCTCTGTGTAAAGGACCCCTCATCTGTTGGAAAGGTGACACAAGGGCTGTCCTTCCAGAACGCCCGTTTAATTGTTTTGAATTTAACGATATGAGCCCAAATTTGGGTTCTTGTTCTGCTATCCTGCAAAGCTAGTTTGAACATAACTCTCAATAATACATAGTAGCAGCTTTACATCTATTCAGAATTTACACATTTTATGGGGCTTTGAACTAACCTCGAGAGAAGCCAACTCTAACACCAGTATCGAGACGGCATGATCAGAGAGGCTAGTTCAGAAGACCAGGTCAATATTGTATGAGTATGGGGGTGGCGGATAGCGTAGCAGTCTAACGCACCGTATTTTGGCTGGTACGATGCGGTGCGCGCTGCCTGTCAGGGACGCGGTTTGAAACCCGTCTCTACCAGACCGGCCGTGGTTGTTAGCCCCGATCGGGGGCGGCATTTGGCTGTCCGCCCCATGGGGAGGGTGGGCTGGCTCGGGTCCGCCGTGAAGCACGTAAAGGAGTCTCCAGAACGTGGGTCGGCATATTCCGTTCAAAGCGGAGTTTGCTACCCTTGGAGAATTAGCTTGCCTCGTAGAGACGAGTGGCGGACTCGTGTGGGGAGGGGAAATCAGAATAAATAGAGGGTGTAATTGGTGTAACTAAATTGAGAACAAAAAAATCTGAAACAAAGATTGTATCAGTATCAGTGGAGAAGATGCTGTCTTGTAGTGTTATATTATTGTAATTTTTTCTTGTTAATTTTTCTCCTTCTTCAGACAGTAAAATGAAACAGTCTTGCAGCTCGGTTTCCCCATCAAAGCCCTGCTCCTCTTCGTCCCCGAGACACCAGGACGCGGGTTCGACCAATGGCCATGGCTCCTCCCCTTTCCCTCACTCAGGTGGGCCTCGCCGAGACATGTGACCCACAGCCATGACGCGGTTGCTTGTGGTTTGTTTTATGTTTTTTTTCGTGTAGGCAGGGAGAGTTCCAAATTTGTGGGGGTGCTTTGGAAGAACATGCATTTACCTTTTTTTTCTTTTTTCCCCATTTTCTCCCTTTTTTTTGTGTTGCCAATTATACCCTCTCTTTTTTATGCCAATTATCCCCCCTGCTTGTATGAGAGAGCGCTGCCGTAGTCCTGAGACCGGTAGTGAGCGCTGCACCGAACCGGCATCCACCTAAGCCATCACCGTAATACAAAGAGCCACTCCTATACGCAGCGAGCTCATATCGGCTTCCCTCCCCTATCCCTGGGGTGGACAGCCAATTGCCGCCCCCTAGTGGCACTCCCGGCCAGAGTCGATACTGGCGACTTGGTGGAATCGAACCCTGGTCGCAGCGTTGAACATTCTTGCTCCTACACCACCCAGGAGGCCTGCATTTACCATTTCTAAGTGGGAGATGTCTTTAGGCCTGCAGCCTAGCAGTTGTACATTTCATAGTGAATTTCTCAGTCAATTTGGCCGCGTTTCAAGTATGCTGAATATTTGTGAATAAAGGAGTTTACGGAAATGTACGGAGCAGTAGGTCAAGTTTTGGTTGTCCAGTCACTTAGTCAGAACAGTTTTTTGGCTTTGGTTTGTTACGGAAGAATAAAGTGTACAGTTGTGAGTGCGCTGTGCTGAAATGTCCGGTGGTGAGTTCAGGCCACACTGTTGAGCGCCCAGCCAAACATCCTGCCCCGAGCAAGGGGCCGGTCACACTCCACCAGGAAAGGGCCGAGATTGAGCACAAAAAAACCTGGATAAGAGACCCATGCCGTCCCGGATGACATCTGGCAGGAAGCTGGGCATTGTTTACCAAACAGCGCTGGGAGAAACAGAGCGTGTGGGGGTGGGGGGATTGTCACATCTGCCCTCTGATGGAGAACAGCGCACCTGAGAGGAGAAGCCAGCCGTTATGCAGCTGTCAGTCATGACGAATTGTGCTGTACGCTGTTTTTTAAACTTTTTCTTCCCTTTGGAGGGGAAATGTTGCACCAGCTGTGTTCCTTCCTAAATTCATCTGTAAATCTTTTGCCAAATCTTTAGTTGTTATAAATTACTAGCACTGCCATTGCACTGCACGCTTGCCCAGCTGCACTTGCCTCCATGTTATTGCGATATGAACACGATGAACGGTGTGTTAAGCCGTGAAATCATTCTTTTATTTGTTTTCAAGTTGCCAAGCCTCTGCTGTCGGACAGCCCTTTTCATTTCAAAAGGAATATTGTTTTCATTGTTAGGCCTACTGAATGCTGTTTCATTTCCTTCATAATTCTTATTGTTTTATGCTGTTAAAATATGCCCGTTTCTCAAAAGTTTGAATAGAGCTTTGATTGAGGAACAAAAACGTGCATTTTGTATTCTCTGTCATACGCTACATTTTGCAGTTAAAAAAAAAAAAAGATTAATTGTTTGTTAACGTGGGTGAGGATTGATCAAGGACATTTCTTAAAAGTAGCTTCCCTAGTAAAAATGAATTGAGACTTGACTTTTTCACCTGCTCAGTAGCCAGGGACCATTCAGCTATATGCACAGTAATTCTCAATTTTGTCAAGTGGGATCAGATATCTCTTAATGGTGCTGGAAATATATTCTAGCAAGCTGCAGTAGCCATGAAAACCTATGTAGCTAGGGACAAATCCATTATAAATTGTTGTCTTAATTGCAGTGCTGGCAATTCAGCTTGCCTATATGTTTGTTGCCTGCTGTTAGCTGATTGGACAAAACGTGTATTTTTGTTCATTGCTTGCATCAGATACTGTTTGATGTAAAAATGTCAAATGTTAGTTTTTGGCAAAAAAGTATGGATGCTGTTTTCCTTGTTGGAAAAATGGATGATTTGGGTTGGAATTGATCTGATGGTACGATATGAATGAAGACTGATTCATTTTTACTGCATGTTGTACCTGTCATGGTGCATAATTTGGATGTACTAATATGCACATTCAAAGTGTGATTATGCAGTAAGAACAGACTCACTCACAGCCAGTGTAAATGACCACAGGCCAGTTTACTGCAGGAGTAGACTAATTGAACCAGATTCCTTCTGTGATCCTGTAAGATGTTTGTGCGTAAGGGATCCAGTCCCCTCACCGTGACGTCCTTGTGTCCCCAGACTCCCCTCTGGCTGGGATCCCGTCCACCGCCACCGCCAGCCCGTGCGTGGGTCAGGACCTGGCCAGGGACCGCTTCTTCCCCAAACTACGGGGCTCAACCCCGCCCCAAGGGACCAAGACTCTGCCAATAGGTACTGGAACGATCCCGCTCACTTCCCCCCCTTCACAGAGATGGGCTGTCAAGGGCGACTCTGCCAACCCTTCTTTCGGTATCGGCTTCAGATGTCCAACTTGGTGTCGCTCAGCCACGTCCTCGTCTCTGGACCCACTAGAAAGAGCCCCTGAAGTCTGAAGGTGGTTTAAACAGGGGACAGGTGTGGGTTATGTGGTCGGCAGTCTGCTCACACAAACCCTTTACTTGAGTAAAAGTACAGATACCCTGATAAAATATTACTCCAGTAAAAGTAAAAAGTCCTACATTTAACCCTGTTTGACTTTGTAAAGTAAAAATCGAAATACTTAAGTAAGAACATATGCTTGAAAAATACTCAAGTACAGTAACAAGTCAAAGTAAAGTAAATTGTTTTCAGAGCTGTCCACTACTTGGGCTGTTGTAAATGCATGGAACACAGAAATATATTTTCAGAGCTCCTAGTAAAAGACCATTATGTCATCCAGGACCAGGGTGTTGTAGACGGGGTGAATGGTCTGCTCTCGTCGTCACCCTCATTTTCTCTCATGTTCTTCTGTCCTCCCGATCACTGCGTGTGCTGTGTATTCAACATGGCCGACCTGTCTTCCCCCTCTGCACTCTCACCCACATTTTAATCAATGGCTTTATTCCAGGAGTCGAATCACAGACGTCACAATGTTCTTCACACGCACGTCACTGAAATGTGCAGAAAATTATGTGAATTTGTCAACACCGTTACCATTTTCACTCATATCTTTTGTGTTTTTCAATCCTGCATTTCATGTCAATGATTTTATAATGGGAAGGATTTTTTTGACAGTTCAGTTGTAGTTTTTATCAAATCAAAGAATAGTGACTAGGAAGCACAGATATAGCAACACTATTTTCTCTCTTGTTTTGCTCTCAGCTCTTTGCTGCTCTTTTTTGCAAATTAGTCACTTTTCAGAAAAATTTGCCATTTTGATTCCAAAATCGGTCACCTATGCGAATTGTGCAGATTCCATGAGGAATTATTATTGGGGGGGGACGGAGGGGGGCATGTTGAACCTTTCATCATGCTTAAAATTACATACATTCATTGTACACTGTATTGCAATCTATGCAGCACATTAGATTTTCAAAAGACGTTTTTTCGTACGGGTCAGTGGGCGCTCCCTTATGACAGTGCTGTGTGGCAGGGTGTGTTTATCTGGCCAGGCGCAGGGGGTTATGGGTGCTGGGGATCGAGGCCATTAGGATCAGCTGCCTCTCCTGCCTGGAAACAGCGGCGTCAATACCAAGGAAACACCCTGCGATCATTGTTACTGCTGTCGAGACTGTTAGCCCATTTCCAAGATAACGAGAGAAATCTCAAGCGCCGTGTAAACAGATCGTTACAGTCCTGTCACAAGGGGACCTGCGAGCCGGCTGATATGCGGTGTGCCGCACCAATGAATTATCGATACCCAAAGGAAATCAATAATTCACTGTTTCTCATCGTCTCTCCTTCCTCCTTTAAATAGTTTTTAAATCTCCCGATTTGATGCAGCTGAAACCTGAGTGGATCAATTTGTGCTTTTTAAATGACGAGTGCTGGTCATGGCTATTGAATTTTGAAAGCAATGCATTCTAAAGAGGTCAGTGTGACAGGAATAGCATTTCAGCATTAGTGAATGTATACATTTTAAAATTAAAAAAATGCAATGAAATACTACCCGTTTTAACCAGCATAAGATATTTTTTTTTTAAAAGATTTATTCATTATGATTTATTGTAATAAGGGGACAAACCTGGGTAGAATATTTGAAACTACAGGTAATTCCCAAAATAAAACACTTGGAAACACTTGAATAAAGGAAAGTATATTGAAAGCAGGTGCCTCCATACAGGTGTGGTTCCTGAGTAAATTACGAAATGAACATCCCATCATGCTTAGGGTATAAAAATACCATGGCTATAAGAAGAGATCTCAGTGACTTTGAAAGAGGGGTGATTGTTGGGGGATGTTTGGCAGGTGCTTTAGTGATGAAGACTGCTCAACTTGCTGATGTTTCACAAGGAGCAGTGGCTAAGGTGATGTTGACATGGAAGTCTGAGGGAAAGACATTATCAACTAGGGGCAACTGTGGTTGAATGGGCATACTCCTCGACCGTGATATCTGTGCATTGTTTCGAGATGCAAGGCAAAAACGGATGAGAGCCTGAATCAGTTGACTGCACAAATCAATCTAGGGTGTGAGCAGTTTCATCAAGAACAGAATTTTGCAGAGAGGCATACTATGGTCGGGTTGCAGTGCATAAAGCCCTTATTACATCTAAAAATGCACATTTGCGAGTAAAGTGGTGCAAAGAACACAGGCAGTGGTCTACTGAGCAGTGGGGGAAAAAAATAATCTGGTCAGATGAGTCATCCTTCACCCTGTTCTCAACAAGCGGACGAGTGCATGTGTGGCGTACGCCAAAAGAAACCTACAGGCCAGAGTGTTTGTTCCCCACAGTGAACGGTTCTGGCAGCTCTGTTATGGTGGTCACTGAATGGTTTGATGAGCATGAAAAGGATGTAAACCATATGCCATGGCCGTCTCAGTCACCAGATCCAACCTAATTGAACACTTATGGGAGACTACAGAGTGGTGCCCAATACAGCGTTTTCCACCACCATCACCAAAACACAGAAATTATGGAACATCTCGTGGAAGAATGGTGTCGCATCCCACCAACAGACTTCCAGACACTTGTTGAATCTATGCCAAGGCGCCTTGAAGCTGTTCTGGCAGCTTGTGGTGATCCAATGCCCTATTGAGACACTTTATGTTGGTGTTTCTTTCCTATTTTGGCAGTCACATTAGTTTGTATATACATTAGTGAATTCCTGAGGCCCGCATTTTCATGTTCGCATCCTTTCTAATTTCTTTCTAATAGGGTTAAAGATGCCATCCCCCAACTACCTCCATTTGTACTTATTTCGCATGGAATCCAGTTCGTCTTGCGAAGTGATCAATAAATTATAATATTATATTATTATATGGACACAGAGATGGAATAATAAATGGTAAATAAAGAGGGTGTGTGATTTTGTGATTGTGTGTTTTGTTTGAACTCTAGTTCCCACTGCCCTGCGGGTTAGCGGCCTGACCAGTGGCTTGGCCAATGGGGGGCGAGTCAGCGTGTTAGCCCCGCCCACAGGGACCCAGGCCCTCAGCCAGAGCCCAGGGTACCGGATGCCCGACCCGGGACAGCAGAACTCCAGTGAGTCTCACCAACACAGTGACAATGTTTCCACAATTTGACGTTTCAGGAGAGTTGTGTGTGGAGTTCATTACTTATCTCACATCAGTGCATGCACATGTAACATATATATATATATGTATATATTTATACCACGGGTTAGTTAAATACTCAATTCTGATTGGTTGAGAGGAATATTTTTTTAACTTATAAAACAATGCACCTAGTTCCAGCAGAAGTAGCCTTATTGGGCCCCTGGGTGGTGTAACCGGTTAGTTGAATAAGAAGAGGGTACAATTGGGTACAAAACTGGTAGAAAATGGGGGAAAAAGGTAAATAAAATCAATTTTAAAAAGTGGCCTTATCACAGTTTAATAACGAAAGTATTAATTAATTCAACACGCCCATTCAACATTCTATTTCAGTTGAACATTCTAGTTACAACTGAAAAGAATCACAAGAAAGTCACAAGTCCTTTCCTCTTTACCCCTTCTGTTTGCCCCTCTTGTTGCCCCTTATATTTACCCCTTCTATTTGCCCCTCCTATTTTCCCCAGCCTCATCCACCATGAACTCTGGCCCGCCGAAGAAGCGTCACCGCAGCTGGCACCCCGGTTCTCCCGGCCCGACCCCTTCCAGCGCCGCCCCGCTGCCCACCGTCCGGCCCGTCGTCCGCCAAACAGGTGAGACCTAACGAGGCGCCAACCGCCCGCTGAGCCAGCACCCGCATTCAACACCCCCAGCACCCGCACCCAACACCTCCCACTACCCAACATTCAACACCCCCCTGAGCCAGCACCCGCATTCAACACCCCCCTGAGCCAGCCCAACACCTCCCACTACCCAACATTCAACACCCCCTGAGCCAGCACCCGCATTCAACACCCCCGCTACCCAACACCTCCCACTACCCAACATTCAACACCCCCGCTGAGCCAGCACCCACATTCAACACCCCGCTACCCAACACCTCCCACTACCCAACATTCAACACCCCGCTGAGCCAGCACCCACATTCAACCGCCCACTGAGCCAGCACCCACATTCAACACCCCCGCTACCCAACACCTCCCACTACCCAACACTCAACACCTCCCACTACCCAACACTCAACACCTCCCACTACCCAACACTCAACACCTCCCACTACCCAACACTCAACACCTCCCACTACCCAACACTCAACACCTCCCACTACCCAACACTCAACACCTCTCATTACCCAACATTCAACACCCCGCTACCCAACACCTCCTACTACCCAACATTCAACACCTCCACTACCCAACATTCAACACCTCTCATTACCCAACATTCAACACCCCCACTACCCAACACTCAACACCTCCCACTACCCAACATTCAACACCTCCACTACCCAACACTCAACACCTCTCATTACCCAACATTCAATACCTCCACTACCCAACATTCAACACCTCCTTTCCGCAGTGTGTTTATAGTGCAGTTGTGACCTTACAGTGTCATAGTTGTACTGTGAACATGTGTGTGTGTGGGTCTCTGTGTGTGACCATGGGGTGTGTGTCTGTGTGAGACTGTGGGGTGTGTGTGTCTCTGTGTGTGACTGTGGGGTGTGTGTGTCTGTGTGGGTGACTGTGGGGTGTGTGGGTGTCTGTGGGTGACTGTGGGGTGTGTGTGTCTCTGTGTGTGACTGTCGGGTGTGTGTGTCTCTGTGTGTGATTGTGGGGTGTGTGTGTCTCTGTGGGTGACCGTGGGTTGTGGATGTCTCCTGCGTTAAGCGTGGATTTGGTTTTGATTCGCTGTCCCGGCTGCCCTTCCTGTCCGTGGCGTGGGGGGTTAGGGGGCTGTGACATTTTCTCTGGTCAGGAACCATTGATTCTGTGTTTCCATGGGAACAGGGTCGCGGGTCATCGCAGGAGGTGAAATTGGACGTGCTCAAGGAGGTGTCCGTTTGACGGGGGAGGGGGCGTTTAGGGGCATTTTAGATGTTTAGAACTGCAGATCACAAACGCTCTGGACTCAAACGTGGGTGCCTTCCATTTCAAACACACTGGCATCTTCATTCAAATACTTATTACTTATTAAAGATGTGAATTCTATTATTTTACTCAGTTGAAGCCCATATTGGCGTTTACGTTCTCTAACGCGACGTGAGGAATGACACAGTTAAGAGGGAGCTTGCCATTACTGGCCAGCTAATTAGAGAGATAATCGCCATCCTTGTTAATCAAACAATCTTACATTATAGCTTTCTCTTCCTTTGCATCATATTACAGAACATAATTTATGAAATGGAATTTAGCTACATCCATTTTTGATAACTTACAGAGGACATCATTCTCCTGAAAGGTATAATTTAAGAGCTTTGAGTGCAATGTGGACTAAAGCCAAGCAAACAAACTTCAGAAAGTCTTTGTGAATCTTCGCAGATCAGGTTAAGGCATTTTATGTGTAGTATAAATGGTTAGGGAACTGGACTTGTAACTCAGAGGTTGCTGGTTCGATTCCCAGGTGGGGCACTGCTGTTGTACCCTTGAGCAAAGTATCTAATCTGAATTGCTTCAGTAAAAATATCCAGCTGTATAAATGGATTGTATGTAAAGAAATGTAAACTGTGTCAATCGCTCTGGATAAGAGCGTCTGCTAAATGCCTAAAATGTAAAATGTAAATGTTATGTCATCGATACTCCCTGAATTTGGACAAAGAGCAATTATCCCCGAGTTCAAGCAGGCTATGACATAACAAAATGTTGCACAAGTTTACAATGTAGGCTAAAGAACAACAACGCTATCACAGAATACAATTTGTGGTCATTATAACTATTGGTATTGATTATTGATTATTGAGCGAATGAATAGTTTGCTTGCTAATCGAGGACAGTAAATGGAGACGGGTGGGAGTGATGGTTTAAAAGGTACACCTCGTGCCGCCTCTGTTTCCAGCTCACCAGCCCCCATGGTATTATACGTATGTTTGTTTTATTTGTGTGTGGGCGTTAAACCCTGAGTGTGTCCCCTCAGACCCTGTGCTGGCCGGTCCCACCCCTCGATCTCCCCCCTCCGGAGTCCTGCAGCCACAGCCCCTCCCTGCGGGAGAGACGGTCATCGTCCCCGACAACCTGCTGAGCATCTCCGGAGTCCGTCCTGTCATCCTCATAGGTGCGTACGGTCACATGACACATCCTCATAGGTGCATACGGTCACATGACCCATCCTCATAGGTGCGTACGGTCACATGACATCTCATTCTTTTAATCGAGGCTGAAAAATAGCGATGTGAAAAATACTGTGGCTCTCTATTACAAGACACAGTTTAGAAAGATAAAACATGGTGGATGATACTATACCTGTGGAGATTCATGCTGCAGCTGCTCAGTTTAAATACAAAGTTGGGAACAGCTTTGGGTTTCACAAAGGGAAAGTGGAGCTAGACGTGAGTAAAGCTTGAATGCAAACTCTGTCATGAAAAAGTAAAGTATTGTGGTAATACGACCAACATGCGGGCCCATCTTGCTCCACACCATCCAGAGTTGAGCACGGCGGAGGAAGCCAAACAACCTGTAGCCTCAAGCAGCCGAAGAACAGAGCAGTTCAGAGAAGGCAAAATGCATCACAAAGTCAATTGCTCTTTGTCTGTAAGATATATGCACTTTGCTAGCTGCTGCAGCTTTGAGTCACACAGACTTATTCAAATACCTCACTACATTCTGGAGGTTGCTTGAGGACTACAATTCTTATTTAATGTTGTTTTACCCTTATTTTTGGGCAAATCTCCGATTGTATTCTACATGCCGTATAAATACTGCTTTTTAATGTACAGTTCATATCAGAACAACTTAAAGGGAGTTTATGTAACCTGAGTTGATAAATCTGAACATATAATCAATGTGACCTTCCTCTGAAGTCTTTTACCTTGTTATCGTTACCACAGTAACCGATATCATATGTACTGTATAGGTTTTTGTCAAAGGTTGTCAGTAATCCTGACAAAGCATTTCATGATTGTTATGAAGAATTGTTGTCCAGGGAAAGTGGTTCTTGTCAGGGGCTCTGATGAAACTGAACAGGCAGCTGGCTCCCATGTGTGTTAGAGTGTGTGTGAGAGTGTGTGTTCACGCTTGTGTGAGTTGAGCCAATATTTACGCATACCCCCCCAGGCTACGGCACGTTACCGTACTTCTTTGGCAACGTGGGGGACATCGTGGTGAGCCCCCTGCTGGTGAGCTGCTATAAGTGTGGGCAGCTGAGCGGGGAGAGTCTGGAGGACCTGGGCGTGGCCAGCCCCCAGCCCCCGAGCGCAGAGGTCATGGTGCTGCTCACTCTGCAGTACCTAGTGCGCCTCGGTAAGACACACACACCCTCACTACACACACACACACACACACACACATACACACACCCTCACTACACACATACATACACACACCCACACACACACACACACACCCTCACTACACACACACACACACACACACACACACACACACACACACACACACACACACACACACACACACACACACACACACACACACACACACACACACACACACACACACACCCTCACTACACACACACACATACACATGCACACACACATACACACACCCTCACTACACACATACATACACACACCCTCACTACACACACAACACACACACACATACACACACCCTCACTACACACAACATACACACGCACTACACACACACATACACACACCCTCACTACACACACACATACACACACCCTCACTACACACACAACACACACACATACACACACCCTCACTACACACACACACACACACACACATGCACGTATACCTACAAACACACACAACACACACACACACACACACACACGTATACCTACATACACACACACACACACTCTCTGACTCTCACACAGATGCTAATCCGTTCTCCTTTCATTCATTGGTTCCGTTTCATTGTTTCCAGGAACATTCTGGAAGGTACTCTGGCCGGTGACCCGTTTACTCGGACATTAATTGAAATTGTAATTAATTAAGTCATTAGAGTTGAGGCAAAACTGTAATATTCAGAACCTCACTGTGGCCACCTGGTGCCTCTGGATGAAAATAATGATAATTATATATATATATTTATTTTATATTTAGTATTTTTTAATAAAAAATAAAAAATATATTTTAATGTATTTTAGTCAGATGTTTCATTCATATGTAATAGATGTCGTTTTGAGGACATTTCAGTTCAGAACATTGGTGAAGTTTTACACATAACCCTTGGGGGGAAATGTGGGTTGAATTTGCAGTTGGCCATGCCCTGCACTGTGCAGTACTGAAGCCCCTAAAGGGCGATATTAAACTCCAGCCACCCCTCCCGCCCCCCTCCAGGCTCGGACCACGTCCCCCTGCGGGAGGAGTTTGAGCAGATCATCCTGAAGGTGATGCAGCAGGGCCGTGTGGGGGTGGGCGCGTCCGTGCCCCCGTCCCAGCTGGGCTGGTTGGCCCGCCTTGGCGGCCAGCGTTTCGGGCGACTCGGTGCAGGTCCTCCTGACCCACGGCTCGCTGGGCGAGGGGATCTCCGAGGCGCTGCGCTCTCTGGGCGAGGGCCCGCGACAGCCCTGCCGCCCCGAATACGTGGCGGTGATCTGCGTGTCCCAGGAGCGCGGGACCGAGTTCTGTGTGCTGGTTCTGGGTGAGTCTCTCTTCTGTGTGCGTGTGTGTGTGTGTGTGTGTTTGGTGTGTATATGCGTGAGCGTGTGTCTATGTGTGTGTGAGTATTCGTGATAATGTGAGTGTGAGTGTGTGTGTATCAGCCCTGTATAGAAAGCCCTGGGTGTGTGTGCGTGTGTGCGTGTGCGTGTGTGTGTATGTATGCGTGAGAGTGTATCAGCCCTGTATATGTGGGTGTGTGTGTGTGTGTATGCGTGTGTGTGTGAGTGTGAGCCCTGTATATGTGTGTGTGTATGTGTATGTGTATGTATGTGTGTGTGTGAGTATATCAGCCCAGTATATAAAGCCCTGGGTGTGTGTATGCGTGTGTGTGTTCTCTGCAGGAAAGTTCCAATCCAGATCCCTGGCAGAGAGCATGCTCACCACCAACGAGCTGCTGAAGGAGATCAGCTACGAGCTCATCACGGGCAAAGTCAGCGACCTGGCCTCGCACTTCAAAACCACCTCGCTAGGTCAGTCTGTCCTCTCATAAAACCACCTTGCGACATCAGTCTGTCCTCTCATAAAACCACCTCACTAGGTCAGTCTGTCCTCTCATAAAACCACCTTGCGACATCAGTCTGTCCTCTCATAAAACCACCTTGCTAGGTCAGTTTGTCCTCTCATAAAACCACCTCGCGACGTCAGTCTGTCCTCTCATAAAACCACCTCGGTAGGTCAGTCTGTCCTCTCATAAAACCACCTCGCTAGGTCAGTCTGTCCACTGTCATAAAGCCCTTGTGTGTGGTTGGGGACAGTGGGGGACAGTGTGCAGTAATGTGCGTGGGTCTGTCTTGCAGGGGACAGCTTGGACAGACAGCTGGCCAGGTTCGAGCGGAGGAGGGGGGAGCTGGTGACCCCTCCCTTCCAGGGGGACATCACCGAGAGCATCCACACCCAGGAGGCAGCGGCCATGTTACCCACTGTGGACCTGGGTGAGCCCTCTCTCTCTCTGTCTGTCTCTCTCTCTGTGTCTATCTCTCTCGCTCTCTCTCTCTCTGTGTCTCTCTCTCTCTCTCTGTGTCTCTCTCTCTCTCTGTCTGTGTCTCTCTGTCTCACTCTCTCTGTGTCTCTCTCTCTCTGTCTTTCTCTCTGTGTCTCTCTCTCTCTCTCTGTGTCTCTCTCTCTCACTCACTCTCTCTCTGTGTATCTCTCTCTCTGTCTTTCTCTCTGTGTCTCTCTCTCTACTCTCTCTGTGTCTCTCTCACTCATACTCACTAAAACACCCGTCTTCAGAGTTTGAGTTCTGTCAATATCTAAGTACACTACGACACTATGAGCAAAAATTTACATTGAAAATATGTTATATTATGCAACAATGGACGCATTTTGAGTTCGAATGAAAATAAATGGTTCAGTTGTATATGTAATATGTGAATTGTAATATTTAATCCTTTTCTCCTCCCAGATCCCGTCAGCGAGGTGTTTCAGATCTACCCGCCCCAGGTGATGGTGGCTCACCGCCTCCTGTCGCAGGTGTGTTCCATCGGCAGCCAGAGTCTGGACCTGAGCCACTTCGGCAAGGTGGACTTCCTCATCCTGGTCCCACCCTCCCAGGTGCTCACGCACCAGACCGCCCAGCGAATCAGACAGTCAGGTAGGCGTGTGTTCCGCGAGCTTTGCTCATAAGCCAACGATGACCGAGTCGCAGCTCCTGGTTGTTGTTGTTGTTGTTGTTGTTGTTGTTGTTGTTGTTGGGTAATGTGAGCAGCCAGCCATCACTGCTTCTGACTCTGGTCTACCAGTTGGGTCACAGAGTCAGAAGCAGTGATGGCAAAGCGATCGGGGGCGGCGATTGGCTGTTCGCCCCAGGGGAAGTGGGGAGGGGAAGCCGGCACGAACTCGTCCAGAAGTGCCATCCGAAGGGCGTCCCTGTAAGACAGGTGGAAGAGTTCCGTGGCTTGTCCTGTAGACGCGGGTGGCAAATTCGTGGGGGAGGGAGAATTGAAGAAATGGAGGGTACAATTGGCCACCAAATTGGGAGAAAAACTTGGAAAAAGTCTGAAATAAATGTATGACAAAAAAAATGAAGGGCCATTGCACGAGGAGGTGGGGAACATGGTGGCAGTGTAGTGTAACAGTTAGGGGAACTGGGTTTGTCATTCAAAGGTTGCAGGTTGTACCCTTTAGCGTGATATTTAACCTGAAATATCCAGCTGCATAAATTGATTACATGTACAAAAAACCTAAATGCTCCTTGGCTTACTTAGTGCCTTGCCAACCTCCACCCTCCCTCCCTGGGCGATGCTATGGCTAACTGAGGCTAATCAAGGTGCTCTCTCTTTTTCACGCTTCCACTAAATTGTTTTATTATAATTAACGACAGTAATGTATCATCAGGTCTTCTGTTCTCACCTTAGTGGTGATTCCCTCTTTCTATAAAAAAATTTGTTTCAGATTTTTTTCCCCAATTTGGTAGCCAATTATACCCTCTATTTCTTTCGTTTTGCTCTCCCCCACGAACTCACCGCCCGTCTCTATGGGGCAAGCTAATTCTCCGAACTCACCCACCTACCTTCTTGAGGCACCCTTCGTGCTTCACCCTTCCGGTGTGGTGCAGTCGGGTTTTGAACCCCGGCTGCAGAAGGCAACTTGCATTCCCAAGCAAATGCTTAGACCGTTACGCCACCCGAGGCCGCAGTGATTCCCTTTTTAAAAGAGACGTGATGAACAGGAGAGAGGCCACTTTTGCTGGCCGCTCGCCCTGATAACACACCGGGCTCCAGGGTGGGGACGCACGCCGCGGTCTGGTGTCCAACCTGACCGTGCCAGTGGCGTGTGTGTCTGCCACTGTGTCTGTGTGTCTGGTCACGTGCGTTTTGGGGGTTAACAATCGGGCCTTCTGCATGTGGAGGAAAGCACTAAATGGAGGTTCAGAATAAAGAATGGAGGCTTCAGTACATTTGTATTTGACTGTAGTCAGATCCCAGATCCCCTAACCCCTCTCTTCAGTGTACATTAAACCTGATTGAGGCAGAGATTCGGTCCGTCCTGATTTCATTTGGGCTCCCCTCTCTCCTCTCCCTCTCTCTCCCCTCTCTCTCCTTTCTCTCTCTCCCCTCTCCTCCCCTCTCTCCCTTTCTCCCATCTATCCCTCTCTCTCCTTCACCTCTCTCCCTCTCTCTCTCTCTCTCTCTCTGTGTCTCCTCTACCTCTCTCTCTCTCTCTCTCTCTCTCTCTCTCTCTCTCTCTCTCTCTCTCTGTCTCTCTCCACCTCCTCTACCTCTCTCTCCCCTCTCTCTCCTCCACCTCTCTCTCTCTCTCTCTCTCTCTCTCTCTGTGTCTCCTCCACCTCTCTCTCCCCTCTCTCTCCTCTCCCTCTCCCAGGCCTTCTCACGGACCTCGGCATCGAGGACAGCGCCTCTGTCCTCCACAAATCGGAAAAGTATGTCGTCCGATTGGACAACGACGTCCACCCCAAAATGGAGGCATTCTTGAGGAGGGTCAGGCAGAATCCGTGCACCCTGCACATCCTCATCCACGACAACGCGCACGTAGACCTCACCAGGTACGGCTCGGATGCATCAATCACACATCTTAAAAAATAAATAAAAATTCGTTGTTTAATTTTCTCCTAATTTAGTAGCCAATTACACCCTCTTTTCATGTCAATCTCCCCCCTCGTATTGTGAGTTCGCTGCCCTAGTCCTGAGACTGGCAAAGGCGAAGTACCGCCTCCTCTGAGCCAGCACTCGCCAAGCCGTCGACTCTAACTCCAGTACACAGAGCCACTCCTATAGGCAGCGAGCTCATATGGGCTTCCCTCCCCCCTCCCTGGGGCGGACAGACAATTGCCGCCCCCTAGTGGCACGGCCGGTGGAATCGAACCCCAGTTGCAGTGGGCAACATGCTCTGTGTCTGGGATCATCAACGATAATAAAAGGCACAATCAGCGATAAAAATATAATATATATTTTTTTTAAACGGTAGGGGGTGTTTTCCTGAAGCGGTCATGTTAGCGAGCAGGATGCATTCTCTGACTCTGTTCCGTGTGTGTCTCTCTCCCCAGTGCACTGTCAGGCTCGGCGGGCCACGGCGAGACGCAGGGATTGGCCGACCGCGTGGTGAACTGCCCGGAGGTCCTGGAGGCGCCCAACCTGCTGCTGCTGCAGGTCAGCTCTTTCCCGTCGACGCTGCAGACCCAGCAGTCCCGCATCGGTGTCCAGAACGAGGTCCACTGGCCCGCCTTCGATGGCCTGGTGAGTTTCCCGCCCTGGGGCGTGGTTCTGATCACTCGTCATGTGCTTTTGGCGGTATTGTTGCCGTCTTTGTCTCCTGTGCCC
Source organism: Aldrovandia affinis (assembly GCA_029706075.1). Taxonomy (NCBI): domain Eukaryota; kingdom Metazoa; phylum Chordata; class Actinopteri; order Notacanthiformes; family Halosauridae; genus Aldrovandia; species Aldrovandia affinis. The sequence goes on along the minus strand of JAINUG010000036.1, from coordinate 5,654,800 downwards.
GGTTAGGGTGCACCAGCACCTCCATTAGTTGTGTGTAGTTTTTCCACTCGCCATTCTTGATCATTTCTTCCTGCAGGTTAGCTTTCTAAAGAAGGGGTTCTCAAACTCAAACTTTAGCATTAAGTGAACTATTGATAGATAGCTAGAATATGATGGATAGGAATTTGTTAAAAACACTCCCACAATTTCTCCTTAATTCAAAGTAAACGGTCGATAGCTCAATAGCTGGACTTGTGATGAATTATTTTTGGGGGAGATTAAACACTATTTGGTATTTAACGGCAGCAATAAACACAGTGTTGTTTGCCAGTCAGTAGCTAACTTAACGTTTCATGATAACAAGAACCCCCTAGCGATGAGAGGAGACGTGCCGACCGCTGTTCTGTTTCCATCCACCAGGGGGAGCCCTCGCCCGAGGGCCAGGTATACTTTGGCCTGAGCGACTACAGCCGCTCGCTGCAGTGGGGCGTGGCTAGCCCCATCCTGCGCTGCGACGACCCCTTCGAGAAGATGGTCAACGCCCTGCTGGACAGGTCAGTGGCCACCAGGGGGCGAGAGTGCTTTGTGATTTAACTTGCTGTTAGATCCCACCACTCCGCATTAAAATGACAATAAATCCCAACAAATATTCAGATATAACATTTCAAAGGTTTCTGCTCAAGAAAATAAATCAGATTTTACCAATCAGTCGCAAACCTAAAAAAGCTGTTTGAAATCTACATTTATTATTATTATTAGATTTCTTACAAACCCTGGTCACTAATTGTATATGCCATTTAGCAGACGCTTTTATCCAAAGCGACTTACAGTAGTGAGTGCATACATTTTTCAGTATATGTGACCACAATGGGAATCAAACCCACAACCTAAGCGTTGTCAACGCCATGCTCTACCTACTGAGCCACACAGAACCACGCTCTACCTACTGAGCCACACAGAACCACTCTCTACCTACTGAGCCACACAGAACCACACTCTACCTACTGAGCCACACAGAACCACACTCTACCTACTGAGCCACACAGAACCATGCTCTACCTACTGAGCCACACAGAACCATGCTCTACCTACTGAGCCACACAGAACCACACTCTACCTACTGAGCCACACAGAACCACGCTCTACCTACTGAGCCACACAGAACCACGCTCTACCTACTGAGCCACACAGAACCACGCTCTACCTACTGAGCCACACAGAAACTGTATAATGGATTCTTCTTTAACATTGTTCATGTTAAGGGTGCTCGGTAAGATTTGATACATAAACCATATAATTGATTCCTCTTTAACGTTGCTCATGCTAAGGGTGCTCGGTTGATTTGAGTGTGTGTGGGACCGCGAGGTTGTGTGGTAACCGGGTTGTGACCCCCAGGCACCCCCACCTGCACAGCATGGTGGTGAGGAGTTACCTGCTGATCCAGCAGTACACGGAGGCCCTGATGTCACTGGCGGCCGCGCCCGCTCTCCGCGACCACGTCACGCCCGAGACGAGGGCCATGGTGGAGGACCTGGTGCGCTCTCCCGGGCGGGGCCGCGGCGGGCGCGGTCACATGCTCCTGCTGCGCGTGCCGTCGCTGCAGCTCGCCATGCTGGCGCGCGAGAGGCTGGAGGAGGTGCGCGACCGGCTGGGCCTCCGCTTCCGATTCGCCGTGCTGCTCGGAAGCCCTGCCTCCGAGCTCGGCCTGCAGCCGCACTTCGTCGCCCGTCTGAAGGTGAGCCCATACGCTCTGGACTACACCTCCCAGCATGCTCTCTGTGAAACGTTCTGTGATGTTAAAACTGCTGCCAAACTCCGACAAGACCATGATGATTTGAGTTCAATTCGTTAAGTTTCAACAACTTAATTGAGCTCTTGTCAGTCATTCATTAATTTATGTACAGTGTCCTCCAGATATTATTGGCACCCTTGGTGAAGATGAGCAAAAAAGGCTATGAAAAAATGTCTTTGTTGTTCATCAGCTTGATCTTGCACTCAAAATTTGAGAGAAATCTAGTCTTTAATTGAAGTAAAATTATTCAAAGAAGAAAAAAAATCCTTATGTGCGTGCGTGCGTGTGTGTGTGTGTGTATTTGCGTTTATGCGTGTGTGCTCGCGTTGCAGGCCTGGCGGGGTTGTGACAGTGAGGACTGGGTGCCGCACACGTATAAGGATCTGGAAGGGCTGCCGTGCATCGTCATCCTCAACGGAAAAGACCCGCTGGGAGAGACCTTCCCAAGGTACCACGCCCACATTCTAACCATGCCCTCCCCCACACCAAACTGCTCTGTAACCACCCCCACCACGACATAGGTCGCATCCTACAGTTAAAGGCTTCAAACTGCCCAAAATTATACTTTCAGATGTTTAATATTTAATTAAGATTTAGGGCCTGGGTCAGGTTTATGGTGAGGGGTTTATGGTATTGATGGGGTTGAGAGGGGTTTATGGTATTTCATAGCGGGTATATGTAGGTAAGTTTGATATGTATAATGTATCATCAGAAAATAGTTTGCCTGTTTATTTTCTACAGTTTATTGCCACATAACTCAATTCTGAGGACAGAGTGACACCTGGTGGCCAATCTGTTACCAGCTGCTAACAGTTTACCACAAAAAAAAAAAAAAAAAAAAACTTTGAAAGTAAAATGATTCCATTTATTCTTTTTACAGATAATTTGTATAATGAACAATAAACTCTAATGTGCTCTGTGTGGAGCCAATTTTCACCCAAATATAATATATAATATATGCCATTTAGCAGACGCTGTTATCCAAAGCGACTTACAGTAGTGAATGGATAAATTTTTCAGTATATGTGGCCCCAGGGGAGAGTGTGATTAATATAAATTAAGTGGTTTGATTAAATAATTTAAAATCACAAGATCCTTCCTCCTAACCTGAGCAGCACTGATCTCAGGTCAGCGCTTGGTTACTGGCGACCTTGTGTGACCTCCAATGCACTGACCCTGTTCCTGTTTCTGTTTCTGTTTTTATTCCACATTTTTGTCCCTGTTTTATTTGCCAATTACACCCTCTCTTTTTTCATATCAATTATCCCCCACCCTCGTATGAGAGCTCACTGCTGTAGTCCTGAGACTGCTAGTGAACGCTGTACCACCAGCACCCGTCCTGAGACTGTTCTGTGTGTTTGATGGAGCTCTGTTTGTTTCCCCAGTGTCACTCCCAGCCAGAGCCGAGCTGGCGCGACCGGTGGAATCGGTTCTGTGTGTTTGATCGAGCTCTGTTTGTTTCCTCAGGTCACTGAAGTATTGCACCACACTGGAGCAGGAGGTGGGTCTGGCCGGCACACACGTGTCCGGGGGGGCCACACGGGAGCCCTGGGGCGCCGCAGAGACAGAGGACGGGGGGCCCGATGGCACGCCTGGCTCCAACGACCCTGACGACCCGCCCGATCTGGAGAGACCGCCAAGCAACGGCAGCGCCGTCACCGGAACCTCGGGTGAGCCTGCCGAGCCTTCACCAATCAGCAGGCTACTAGTCTGTCCTTCCACCAATCAGCAAGGCCTCTGCTGGACACAGTCCGGTCCTTAGATATATATATATATATATATGTAGATGCCGCATTGGCTGCTGTTGTGTGTTGCAGCGGTACGTCTGTACGGCCGGAACATTGTTCAGGAAACTCAGTAATTGTGAAGTTTTTAAATGAAGTAACCTGTAAAAATTTCTCACATTTATAACAAGCCAATTGTCACGAAAATTGCTTGAGAATTAAGCGAGTTACAGTAGATTTTATCAGGGGAAGTCTGCATCTCCTTACGGATCTTGCCGTATTTGTGCTGTATGAAGATGTCCTGCTTGACTGGTTTAAATGGAGTGATAGCACTGATAGAAATGGAATATTTGGGTTCTTGTCGTTCTTGTCGTGGATGCTTCTCTGCATCCTGCTCTTCAGGGGAGCAGAATATTCCAGCATTTTATTTATTCCACCTCTCTCTCTCTCTCTCCCTCTCCCTCTGTCCCTCCCTCTCTCTGTCCCAGGCTCGGTCACGGAGAACGGCGTGAGCTCCTCGACCCAGAAGCCCTCCCCAGCGGGCGGAGTCGTGGAGGAGGGGGGCGCCCCCGGGGGAGGGGTGAAGCAGGAGTGCGACTCCCAGGGCAGCCAGCTCTCCAGCCCGAACTCGTCCGTGCCCCAGTCCACCTACTCGTCCCCGTCCTGCTCATCCTCGTCCTCCCCCTCGTCCCCCTCCTCCTCTGCCCAGAGGCCCAGCCAGTCCACGCAGCCCCCCCGCTCCGGGGGCCCCCGCCCGCTGCCCCGCTCCACTCCCCGCATCGTCGTCCTGTCCCGGGCCGCTCACGGCCTGCTGGCGGGCGAGCGTGGGGGCCAGCTGCGCTCCTCCTCCCTCCTCCCGCACGCGGACGTGGCCTGGAGCAGCCCCCTGCGGCCCCCCCTGCGGCAGGATGCCACGGGACCCGAGCAGTCGCTCTATTACCGCAAGTGGACCAGCGCCCGGCAGCACCATGCCGACTACGGGACCCCCGCCCCGCCCCACGTCCGCCGCCTGATGCTCAGTGGACCCCCGCAGGCAAGGCTCCGCCCCTCTCGCCTGGCACCCCCTCTGTGTGTGTGTGTGTGTGTGTGTGACCCTCTCTGTGTGAGTGTGTGTAGTGGGTGGATTGTGAAACTGAAAGAGTGGCGTTGGCTGATTTCAGTGATCGCTGCATTAATAGCAGTGTGATGCTCGTTGCTGCTGTGAATCAGAAAGCAGTGTGTGGCAGCACTCATGAGAAAGTTGTACGACAGTCTTTTTGTGATGAGTATTTGATATGTAATAAAAGTAACAGCCTTGTCTCCGTGATAACGGTGAGTGTGGGTACAGGCCGGTCTGTGTTGGTGGTTTATTGGGGTGTTGGTGGTTTATTGGGGTGTTGGTGGTTTATTGGGTGTTGGTGGTTTATTGGGTGTTGGTGTCGCTCCAGGTGGGAAAGACTGGCGCGTACCTGCAGTTCCTCAGGATCCTGTACCGGATGCTCATCCGCCTGCAGGAGGTGGAGGTTTGTGATGAAGAGGAGCTGGAAGCAGGTGAGTCTTCTTCTGCGGTCCCAATGCATGCGCGCACACACACGCACACAGGACTGCGCTAACATGTGACCGTACTTTCGTCCATTTCCAGACCCCATCGACGGTTTGGAGACCGCACTGCCCGCCAGCGCAAAATGGCCAGACATCGAAGAGATGCAAAAAATGTCCTTTGACCTTTACCCTCGAGACCCCAAATTCAGACGGGCGAGCCCCGTCTACGTGGAGTGCATGCCCAAATGCTCACAGGGTAGGTCCCCACTGCTGGGCATTCATACTCTGTGTGTCTGTGTTTCACTCTAGTAAAGAGATCTTGATCTGCAAAAGCTTTGCGTTTGTACGTTTTAAATGACAGAATTCAAGAATGTTTTGCTGCTCTTTTTTTCTGTGCCGTTTTTGAAATGCCTGGCCCAAAAAAAGTCACCACCTGATTTAACTAAGCAAATTAAGAGCCTTCCATTGATAATTACTGCAGTGATTAATATGTTTTAGCTGGCAACAAGTTATTTAACCCTAACTGATGCAGTGAGTAGCTTCTTCATTTCTTAAACAACCATGTCGGAAGACATATCCTGTGGTCGAAAAGATGTTAATCTGTTTCAGAAGGGTCAAATTATTGGCCTACATCAAAAAGAAAAAGGAGATTGCTGAAACTACTAAAATTGGGTTAAGAACTGTCCAACGCATTATTAAAACATGGAAGGATAGTTGAACCATCATCTTCGAAAGAAATGTGGTCGGAAAAAATCTTGAATGATCATTTCCATCACTTCAACGCAAATCATATCATAAAAATCAACAGTAGAACTCAATGTTTAATAGTGAAAGTAAGACCATTTCCACATGCACAATGGAGGGAACTCAAGGGATTGGGGCTAAACAGCTGTGTAGCCTTAAGAAAACCACTTGTCAGTGAGGCTAATCAGGAAAAAAGCTTCAATTTGCTAGGGAGCATAAAGATTGGACTCTGGAGCAATGGAAGAAGGTCATGTGGTCTGATGAGTCCAGATTTACCCTGTTCCAGAGTGATGGGCGCATCAGGGTAAGAAGAGAGGCGGATGAAGTGATGCACCCATCATGCCTAGTGCCTACCGTACAAGCCTGTGGGGGCAGTGTTATGATCTGGGGTTGCTGCAGTTGGTCAGGTCTAGGTTCAGCAACATTATGTGCCCAAAGAATGAGGTCAGCTGACTACCTGAATATACTGAATGACCAGGTTTTTCCATCAATTGATTTTTTCTTCCCTGATGGCATGGGCATATTCCAAGATGACAATGCCACGATTCATCGGGCTCAAATTGTGAAAGAGTGGTTCAGGGAGCATGAGAGATCATTTTCACACATGCATTGGCCACCACAGAGTCCAGACCTTAACCCCATTGAGAATCTTTGGGATGTGCTCCCATCATCAATACAAGATCTTGGCGAAAAATTTATGCAACTCTGGACGGAAATAAATGTTGTGACATTGCAGAAGCTTATCGAAACAATAATGCGTGCGAATGCATGCCGTAATCAAAGCTAAAGGCGGTCCAACGAAATATTAGAGTGTGTGACTTTTTTTTGGGACGGGCAGTGTATCATATATATGAATATATTTGTTTTCTTGTGTCTTTGCAGGCCAGAGCTCTGAAAACAAGCAAGAGAGACCTGCCAAGCACAGCACAGTGTCTGTGATGCTGACCAAATATGCGGCCCACAATGCATTTCACCGCTGCGATCAGTGCCACCACTACAGAGAGGCGAGCCCTACGACTCAGGTGAGTCTGCTGCAGTGGCCCCTGCCTTTAGGGGCCCCCGCTCAACGATTTGAAATTGAAACATGGGAACAGCTCTGTCCTCTATGAATCAAAATCGGAGGGTAAATTGTGCGATAAGAATTGTGCAGTGTAAATTGTGCAGTGTAGGGTTAGGTTGATTTGTGCGGTGTGAATTGTGTCTGTGATTAAGTGCACTTCACTGCACTTAATGAGAGATAAAACAGTATTTGTATTTACTCTACATAGTACTCTGCATATATGATTTTTATAAAATATACAGGTATCCAAGGTATACAGAAATAAAATTCCAGTATTGGCACATTTGGTACAGAACAAGGATTTATCTCACAAGATACTTTTAAAAACACAAATTGACACCAGAATTATGTTCTCTCCGCTTTGTGTGTGTGCGTATGTGTGTGTGTGTATCTCTGTGTGCGTGCCTATGTGTGTGTGTGTGTGTGTGTGTGTGTGTTTAGGTTTCGGACTGCACCTTCCACTCCTACACGTTTAGCTCCGCCCAGCTGGGGGAGGAGGTCCAGCTGCACTTTCTCATCCCCAAATCGAAGGAGTCCCACTTCATCTTCAGCGCGCAGGGCCGCCAGCTAGAGAGCATCCGCCTGCCGCTCGTCTCCGATAAGGTGAGTGGGGGGGCGCGCCCTTGAGCCAGAGCAGAGCGCTGCCCACCACCTTGCCCCCAAAACCAGGCGCTGGCCGCTAACCACACACCGTCAACACCGCAGTAACGGTGCGCCCGCTGTCTGCCCTGGTCTGTCCACAGGGACCGGACCTGCTGAAGAGCCCCATATTCACCCCTACCAGGGGGCGCCACGAGCACGGCATGCTCAACATCTTCCACGCCACCGAGGGCGCCGCCCACCTGCACATCCTGGTGGTGCAGGAGTGCGAGATGTCTCTGTACAGGAAGTACTGGCCCAACCACATCCTGCTGGTGCTGCCCGCTGTGTTCAACAGCTCTGGAGTGGGTGAGTACCGGCGCAGGAGATCGCTGCTCTAAACACACGAGGGCCGAGTCATTAAAGTGCTGAGCTGCTGTACTCAAACGACGCACCCTGAAGATTAAAGCAACACTATGCTGCCACTGCTGTAGTTGTAATCATTCAGATTACAACCTTTCAGAAAAAAAAAAAAAACCTTTCAGTGGTGTTTTTTGACACACAGTAGCATTCTTACATTTTGAGCATCTCTCTTATGCAGCTTTTGTGGGTGTAGAAGGCTTAGCCAATCTCATAAAGAGGTCATTTGTGTTTTGAAGTGCATATAATATTTTTGAAGGACTTTTCTGGCACTAATATATTGTGCAAGTTGATGCACCTATCCACCATTGGTATTCCCCTGACATTAGGAGAATGTCATGTTCTCCCAGTGATGTCATGCTCTCCCAGCGATGTCATGTTCTCCCAGTGATGTTATGTTCTCTGGCTCTCAGGAACTGCCCGCTTCCTGATTAAGGAGATGTCCCACCACAACCTGGAGCAGGAGAGGATTCGTCAGGAGGCCCAGGGGAGGAGGAGGAAGGATGTCTGGCCCTTCATCGTCATGATGGACGACTCCTGTGTTCTGTGGAATGCCCACCAACCCCAGGAGCAGAGCAGGTACTGACTGTGATGGCACACACACACACAGGCACACAGATACATGCACACACACACACACACAGACACATGCGCGCACACACACACACACGCATGCAGAGATACGCGCACACACAGATACATGCACACACGCATGCACGCAGATACATGCATGCACAGATATGCACACGCACACACACTCAGATATATGCACACATACACATACAGATACATGCACACACAGAGACACACACATACACAGATACATGCATACATGCACACACATACCAAGGAATCTACAAAGTGTTTTGACTTGAACCAGGCTCATAATATTATATATTTGGACTTTCAAAAAGCAGTTGACAAGGTACCACATGAGAGGCTCATTGTTAAAATGAATTCAGTAGGAATTTCAGGAGTTCTTTCAGAGTGGGTTCATAATTGGCTGCAATGTTGAATACAAAGAGTAACAGTAGGTGGGGCCGTATCTGACCTAGGTGCTGTGGGCAGTGGAGTCCCACAGGGATCAGTGTTGGGACCTCTGCTCTTCCTTATTTACATAAATGATATTGAAAGGGATCTTAGTATGATGGAATTTCCTGTGGAAGAATGGTGTTGCATCCCTCCAATAGTTCCAGACACTTGTAGAATCTATGCCAAGGTGCATTGAAGCTGTTCTAGCGGAATCATGGTGGCCCAATGCCCTATTAAGGCACTATGTTGGGGTTTCCTTTATTTTGGCAGTTACTTAATTATTTAGTAAAGTTTAGGCAGTTGGTTGGTAGTGTGTGTGGAGGCTTGTAATAAGCTTGACAGGAATCTTTCAAAATGGAAGTAAAATCAACATTACAATGTGTTTGTACTTTCTCTGATGTTTTTACCTTTTTCTGAGCAGAGGTAATTCTTAATTACTCAAGTGTTCATCCTGCCAAGCCTATTTGTGTTTTTTTGGGTTGTTCTTGCGAGAATCGTATGAGTGTAGATAGGTGTGAGTGTTTCCATGGGTAGTGGTGGTGTTCACAGTGTGCCGTGTTAGTGCCCTGTTAAACACAGGAGATGCAGTAACGGTCCTCCTCGCCCACAGCGACGTGGTGGAGGGCGCGACTGCTCACACCAGCGTCTCGCTCAAGCTCGTGCTGCAGCACATGGAGGCCACTCCCAAGGTCACGCTGTATGCCCTCTGCGGGGTGCGCAAGTGGAGCAGTCACCTGACCAACCGCCGCCCAGCCGCCACCTTCTCCCGCTGTCACCTGCACCACTTTGTGATGCTCAATGTGGATCTAACACAAAACGTCCAGTACGACCTGAACCGGTGAGAAGGCTGGATTACTGCTGCTAATGCTAACACTGCTGCTACTACTACTATTACTGCTAATAGTAACACTGCTACTGCCGCTAATACTAACACTGCTACTGCTACTGCTAATACTAATACTGCTATTACTGCTAATACTAACTGCTACTGCTGCTAACACTGCTACTGCCGCTGATACTAACACTGCTACTGCTGCTAATACTAATACTGCTACTGCCACTTCTATTACTGCTGCTACTACTACTACTGCTAATACTGCTACTACTGCTAATACTAACACTGCTACTGCCGCTAACGCTAATACTAACACTGCTACTGCTGCTAATGCTAATACTAACACTGCTACTGCCGCGAATACTACTGCTGCTAGTACTGCTACACTATTACTGCTGCTACTACTGCTAATACTACTACTGCCCCTAATACTAACACTGTTGCTGCCGCTAACACTGCTACTGCTGCTAATACTGCTACTGCTGCTAATATATCACGCTCACTGTGCACGCATATGTGTGGCCGAAGTACTGTGGAATGTTTTGTAAAAATGTCTTAACGCTACAATTGATGCTAGTGTAAAGAGAAATGTAGCCTTTTAGCATTACAATCGATTTTTGTCAAAGGATCGATTTGGTGGTGAAAAATCCAAAACGCATTCAAACCATAGCACAAAGATGTCCTGTATCTGTGTGTGTGCGTGTGCGTGTGTGTTTGTATCTGTATCTCTGTGTGTGTGTGTGTGTGCGCCTGTTTTTCACCTCTATTTCTGTCCATGTATGTCTGTGTAGGTACAGTTGTGAGGAGGTGGACTTTAACCTGCAGGCCCACAGCAGTGGTCTACTCCTCTGCCGTTTTAACACCTTCAGCTTGATGAAGAAGCACATCCCATCAGGGGGCCACCGTGACTTCAGTGTCATGCCCAAAATCCTGGTAACCAAACCGCTCCCACACGCCACTACATCCCAGCACCTCTGTCACACACTGCTGGCTCCTGCTGCCATTGTGATCTCTAGTGCAGCTGGTTAACTAACTTTACGTTTACGGCTTTTAGCAGACGCTTTTATCCAGAGCGACTAACAAGATGTTCATTAATACATGGTAAGATTAACCATGGTTAGTGCAAGAGATCAGTGTAGTAACACTGCAATAGACATCATTGTTGGCAGCTGCACATCGTACCTGTAACACAGGGAAGGAAAAGTTAGTGTTTTTACATTTTTTAATTAATTTTAATTAATTTTTAAACATGTAAACAGTGGTGATTGCAATGAATTAATGTGTAGAGTCAGTGGTAGTGGAGTCTGAACAGGTGGGTTTTGAGTCTCTTGTGGAAGATGGCCATTGATTCCGCGGTCGTGACCGAGTGCGGAAGGTTGTTCCACCACTGAGGGGTCAGGACAGAGAAGAGGCGAGACCGCGAGAACTGTCTGCCTGTAGCCATGCTAACTGCCTGCCAGTCTGGTAGTGATTAACACTCGCTAATGTGTGTGTCTCTCTGATGGACGGATCTGATTGGTTACGCTCTGCAGGTGTCCGAGAGCCCTGCCCCCATTAGCCCCTCCCAGTACGTGTGCGCCCCCGACAGCGAGCACATGCTGCTCGCTGCCCCGCCTCACTTCCTGCTCGAGAAGTTCCTGCAGCACAGCGGCCAAAGGCTCTTCCCTAAGGCCGTGCGTAACCATGGACACCCGGTCCTGTCCATCGACTCGTACCTGAACATCGGCCCTGAGGTGAGGGTGTTCGCCGCGCCAGGTCTCCGCACACGCACGGCCGCTCGCTTGGGCCGCCTTCCTTTTATTTCTGTTTTATTTATCCTTTATTTAAGTCACATTGAGATTGGCATCTCTTTTCCAAGTGAGCCTTGGCCAAGAAGGCAGCATACAAACAAGTTTCACATAAAACAACATTACACAGATATAGTCATAAATGAAAACAAGATTGTAAAAGCACACAAGGATTAAAAAGAGGGGGACAGAATGCCCTATTAAGCTTTAGTTCATTAAGAACATGAGCACTTCATGGTCTGTGGTGCTTCAAGTAATTGTCCAGTTTTTTCTTTAAAATGATCATTGGCTCCTGGTTTTAACTGGATCCCGTCCAGCCTGACATGATTGGTTACTGTAGAATCTAACTGAAGTGCATGTTATACCAGCAGACCTGTTTCAAGGGACGTTTTTGTAAGGTTGATCCTAGTGCAAACCTATTCTTGTCTTCCAAATATGATGTTCAAAAGTGGTTTCCTATATTGAATAGAAGATCTTCCATTGTTTGTGGTTAAATGTCTAATGTACTGCATGTGTTTCCGTTATGCTAATTTGTGTGTGTGTGTGTGTATATATGTTTGTGTGGCTGTGTGTGTGCATGTGTGCATCTGTGGTTGTGTGCGCGTGTGTGCGTGCGTGCTCGTGTATGTGTGTATATATGTGTGTGTGTGTGTGTGTGTGTGTGTGTGTATGTGTGTGCGTGCGTGTCTGTGTGTGGTTCTGCAGGTGTTGGTGTGCTACGTGAGCTCACGGCCACACTCTCACAGCGTGGACCACCGAGGTGTGGTGTTCAGCGGGCTGCTGCTGTACCTCTGCGACTCATTCGTCGTCCCAAACCTCCTCAGCAAGTTCCGCTTCCTCAAAGGTGAGCCCACCATGCCCACCCTCTCAGCACGGTGTGACATCGTGGATCTGACCCTCACAGTAGGTTGCAGGTTTGAAAACCCAGGGCGGAGCAATTCTGTCACATCCTTCAGCAAGGTACCCAACCTCATCTGCTTCAGTATATTAATTTGCTGCAGGCATGGATTATATTTCATATAAACATTTAAACTTGAATTTCAGTCCACGGTTGGGGTGCACCTGGTCATAGAACAAGGTTGTGGATTCACTGTGTTTAGAGTACATTTACATTACATTTACATTTTAAGCATTTATCAGACGCTCTTATCCAGAGCAACTTACAGGATGTGCATTAATACATGGTAGGAACAGTCATAGTTCGCGCAAGAGATCAGTGCAGTAATACAGCGATAGACATCATTACAGGCAGCTGCGTATCATACCTGTAATACTGGGAAGGAAAAGGTTAGTAAATTATTATTATTATTATATATTTTTTTTTTTATGAGTAAGTGGGGATACATAGTGTTGAGCAAGTAGGCAGTGGTGATGACAATTAGCTAGATGTACAGAATTCAGTGGTAGTACAGAATTCAGTGGTAACTCCAGAGTGACTCCTGGCTGTGTGTTTCGAGTGACTGTGTTTTGATGACTCCTGGCTCTGTGTTTGCTCCCCAGGTGCCACCCTGTGCGTGATCTCGCAGGACCGCAGCTCCCTGCGGCAGACGATCGTGAGGCTGGAGCTGGAGGACGCGTGGCAGTTTCGCCTGCGGGACGAGTTCCAGACGGCCAACTGCAGCGAGGACCAGCCGCTGTATTTCCTGACGGGCCGCCACATCTGAGCCCCCCGTCCCACGCCCCCCCAGCCCAGCCCCTCCTCCTCCTCCTCCTCCTCACGAGATGATAATCACTTTGCGGAGAAACCTGTCCGGCCCGGCGCCGGACCAACAATCAGTTCCCGTGGCGACAGCTTCCCGGGCCTCGACACCGCACTACGACGGGCAAGGACCCCCCCACACAGGCGTCCTCCGCCTTTCCCCGACTGCAATTCAGTGCGTCACCCTCGGCGACACCGAAATCAGGGGCAGGGCGGGGCGGGGCCGGGCGAGGGGCGTCTGACTTGAATGTTCTCTTTTGTGTTTGATTTTTATTTATGGGAAGAACATTTTTGTGTTGTAAATGGGGGAAAACCCTGTTAGCTCTCACAGATCCCAACCCTGTACCCACGCGCTCTCTCTGTCAGGGCCGTGAACGTGGCTCAAGTAAGGTGCTACTTTTTAAAGGCAAAGTAACAGAAGATTTGAATGTTGTGCTTTCGCATCGCGCTGAACAAGCTTTCCCAGCCTCCCCCCAACATGACGACGGACAAAGCAGCATCTCCGTTTCCCTCCACCCCCAGACCCCACCCTCCCAACCCCCACGCTGTCCAAGGACAGGAAGTATCGCTCTAACAACACCGCCACAGGAAGATTGTGACCGTGTGATGTCATGACAACAGACAGCCTCGAGTTGAAGTGAAGACCTCTTAGGGATGCCAAGCGACGCAGGGCGGACTCCTTGTACTCATTTTTCTATCGTGCCTTCAATCAATATCAAACAATATCAAACCTGGCAACCACACTCACCCCAGCCTCTCAGAGTTTCACACTCATTCTGTTTGGTGCCGTGATTAACCCGTGACTGACGTTTCATGCCCTGTTAGGCCCGTGTAGCGTAGGCTCATTTCTGAGCACTGCCTCCAGTGAGTTTCCAGTGAACATTGGCGAAAGACACAATCCGTGGCTGGCGGCAGCACGCTTCTGCCACATTTCAAGACCCACTTTTCCCCAAACTATTCTGTTTACACTTTACTGTGCCTGTGGTCCAGCTCTTGCATGGTGTCATGTGCCTGAAAGTATTGATGGCTTCAGCTATACCTCATCTACCTAAAACCAGTTGTTATTGCACAGGGTTACAGTTACACTATCACAGAAAGCGTGGACCGAGGGGGAGTAAAGGCTGTTCACTGCAGTCACTCGGTCAAATCAACATGCAGATTCATAAATACCCGACAGAGCGGGTAGGAATGTTCTTATACGCAAGTGTACAAATAATACCCACCGTTGTCTCCTGGCTTAGATATCATATTAGATATCTTATTCACATATCCTTTTATACACTTCAATATTTACAGAAGAAATTCAGGTTACATCTCTTACTCAAGGCTATTGCAACAGTGTCCCGTGAATTCACCCTGCAACCCATCACTAGGCTATATTGACTCTTACTATAAAGGGGATCATTCATTGTTGTATGCCTTAATGGTAAACACAGTGGTACTAGGTCAATACAAATCTGAAACTAATTTATGACAGAGACCGAATGCATATATTTTTAAAACATGAAGCTAAAAGACTCAGTGCACTTCATCAGTGAATGTGTCATGTTGGAAGAATTCTCGAGTTCTAAACTCACAGCTGCAAATTAATTCGGTACACTTTCCTAAAATTTAAAAAGCATCATAGCAAGTATCATAGCATATCGTTTTGAAAAAATGAAAATGATGATTCGGACCAATCAGGGCGCTCAGGGGCGTTGGTGTCGGCCATTTTGAAATGCCAACCAAGGCCCTCACTTTTCAAACAAAGTGTGTGTGAAATGGCAGCATGACGTTCTCTTCAGAATGGCTGTCCTGACCTGGTCACCTTGCATATACTACATTTGGGGGGAAATTGAGTCTATTGTCCAATGTTACAAGCTTTGTTTACATTATAAAAATAACTAATACATCAAATCAACCTTACAAACGTTTTAGGGTTTTGTGATTTTTGTTCAGCACATTGATTATGAAAATATTACTGTTTTATGGTTGCCAAGGCACAAAGAATCTACTGAGATTCCGTTTTTTTTGTTTTAAAACATTTATGGGTAAGCCTTGCGTTCTTGTTATTGGAAATCCTGTCTTTTATTTAAATGAGATCCAGACCTTTTTTAGGGATTCTGTTATACTGCACAAGCTTTTCTGAACTGATAATCAGGCTTTAGGGTATGGAGGAATATATCATATATTTTATGCCCAAGCTGCATTTGAGTCATTTAAAATGGTGACAGTAGCTTTGCGCAGTACTGTTTGGGAGGGGGGACATCAGGACCTGGGGTGAGGGGTACTCTGGTTTTGTGTCTCCTGTTTGCTCCTCATTAGAGTGGCCCTCTCCACTGCCTTTCTTTGGTTATTCCAAAAAAAATTAAAGCATTAAAAACACTGCCATAAAGTGTGCTGATCAGAATCCATTAGTGGAGTAGGAATTTTATGAACGTTAAATTAGAGCAGAATCACCCAAACTCTGACACTTGCACTATTCCATCGACTAAACCTAATATACACAACAAATAATACCAATGTCCGTTAAAAAATAATTAATAAAAATGTAATATTAAAACATGTCTTGGTGCAACAGTTAGATGTGCACGTAATTGACACTATTTTGCTTTTCAAAATGTCTTCATATGCGGTTGCTGTTGCTTTAAATAAAATACTGTATTTGTTTCCTTTTTATACCAACGGCGTACTTGTCGCCTGTGTGATCTACCTCATGTTTACTGTTTTTCTTGACCCTGTGAACACACGACATTTAGAGATGTGATGTTTTTTTTGTTTTGGTTGGATTTGATGAATGTAATAAAATGGTATTAAAATAAGTTGTTTTTATTTGTCCAGTCCTCTTGTGTATGGTTAAACTGAGGAGGAAAATCGGCGCCCTCTTGTGGTAGTTACTAAGAATTGTTAAGATTATATCATTACTGTACTTCCAAACTTAATATAATTTTCTGTTCCAAAAGAAATATGGAAACCTTTCAGAATCAACAATATTCCTGACTAGTCACAGAAATCTGGGACTGAGGAAAACGTTTGTTTGACTTTTCAAATGTTGAGCAAAATAATGGAAACCCCAAACGAAAAAGGACTCATTTTGAAAACATAAATCGCAATTAAATAAAGTCTAAACTTGTATCCCATATTAATGTCAATATTAATAACATGTCACATCATGACGGCATAAGCCAAACAAGGGAAAACTGCATCAGGAAAGAGGAGCAGTGGTTGAATGTTGAAGCTCACCGACAAGGGTAGACCACAAAACAACAGGCTCAAAAATGACCACAGAACTGAATCTATACCTCAGTGATAGTCTCAACAAAAACTGTACAGCTTCACAAAGGTGATATTTATGGTATTGCTGTCATTCAGAAACTGCTTGTAACCAAGCCCAATGCACAACAATGCATAAACCTGGTGTAATGAGCACAAAACCTGGACTTCTGAGCAGTGGAAGAAATGACTGCTGACTGAAACTCTCCCTCCTGATACTTTTGCTATTTAATGCGTCTCCCCACAAGACTCTAATCCAACTAGGATTTAGTTTCAGATTCAGCTGGGAGGCAAAAATGATTCGTTAAAAATACTAAAACATTACACTTCCAATAGTGAACCGTGTTCACTCCTTTAAGATACACCGGCTGTACACACACAGGATTCACACTGGAATTCTCACAAAGACTGTTAACAGAAACCAGATGAATATGCATCTCTGTGGAACAATGTGCACGTGACAACCTGGTGCAAGAGCAGTATATCCCACAATGGTTCGACTCTCAGCCTCTCCAGGTGGTCATGGGTTTAAATCCCGGCTGGGTACGCTGCTGCTGTGCCCTTGAGCAAGGCCCTTCTCCTGAACTGTGAAAATAAGTCCAGCTGATAATGTGTGTCACAGACCGTGTGTGAAGTGAAGCTGAAAGCGATCCGAAACAGAAGTGCCTGCAATGAACACAAAGAGCGGCAGCAAGTCAGCATTACTGAAGTACACCTGCGGTTCGGTGCTTTCTGAGAACTACGCAGAAATGGGGACTGAGTCATGGGAAGACGAGGTCTTCGCGTAATGATTTCTCCCCCGTGCGTAACCGTGTCACAAAACAGGCTGACGGCGTCCACTTTCATCCAGGTTTTCTCCCCCTAATAAAAAGTGCATTAACATTCTTTGGTTTCAAAACCTCTTAAAAGCTATGGGAGTAGAGAGGGAAAGTAGAACCCTACTTGGCTTTCCGCCAAAAGTTTAAACATCAACTGAATTGAGACTTTTCCTCAGCCGATGAGTTTCCTCTAAACAGCGAATGGGGGGGCTTCTGTTTTAAAACAGCTGAACACTTTTGGACGCAGCGAAACAAAACAAACCGCTCCAATTAGCCATAAATGGCTGTTCCAATTAGCTACAAAATGACACAGCACAGTTCGAGTGTCAAAATGCAAACAACTATGATTGTTCCTACCATGTATTTATGCACATCTTGTAAGTCGCTCTGGATAAGAGCGTCTGCCAAATGCTTAAAATTTAAAAATGTAAATGTAAACTACAAATTGTCCTTTTTTATCAAGGCTCCTGAATGACATGGCTCTCATGTGTGCGTGTCTTTGTGTCTTTGTGTGTGTGTGTGTGTGTGTGTGTGTGTGTCAGACTTTAACAACTATCTTTAATGTCTGTTTGGAAAATAGAAGAGTACCAGACTCATGGAAAGGAGGATTAATCCATCGTATTCCCCAAAAAGACAATATCCCTGAGGATCTAACAACATGCAGGGATATATCTCTCCTACCCACCATCTATAAGGTATTCATGAAGTGCATACTGGCCAGAGTCCTCCCTTGGTTGGTGAATGCTGACATTTTGTCCACCAAGCAGAAGGCATACATCAACAGGCAAGGTATGAACAAACATGTATTTTGCCTTAAAACAGGGATAGATGACTTTAAGCACGAGTCCTGTAGACTGTATTCAGTCTTCCTTGACTTTAGAGATGCATTTGGGACACTAACTCACAATGTCATGATTAGATCACTGGAGGAAATACAACTACCCCAACTATTCATTGACATAGTTAAAGATGTATACAGAGGCTCCTTTATCCAAGTAATCTGTGGAAAACAGCTCACTCACCCAACACCTCTTCAGATAGGCATTAAAACTGGCTGTCCATGGAGCACAGTTAATTTTATAATTGCCACCAATCAATGGATAAAGTGGATGTGTCAGTGTGCCCCCCACTGTGTGATCTCCCCCAACCCAGTACAGGGCTATGCGGATGATATCCTGCTAGCCTCTAGGGAAGAGAGTACAATTAAGAACATGCTCACCAGGACAGATTCCTTTTTGGAATGGTCCGGCCTGGAGGTCAAGAACACAAAATGTGCTGTTCTGTTTGAGAGGAGGAGTGGAGGGAATCGGTGGTATCGTTCAAAAACTGAAACATGCCCTGCCTTCACAATAGCAACAGAACCCATACGTGTATACTCTCTCCATGAGACATACACCTATCTTGGACATAAAATTAACATAGCAGGAGAATGGAAGGAGCAAGTTAACATCATCTTGTCTGAGTTCACATCCAGGCTGGACTTGATTAACAGAAGTCCACTGCCGCTGACGATGAAGTTGGAAGCTGTCAGACAGGTGGCCCTGTCTAAAGCCCAGTACCTGTTCTCCAATGTCCACATCCAACAGAATGTGCTGAGTGAAATTAATGACAAAACAGTGAGCCTAGTGCGAAAGTGGTTTGGACTCAATTCACACAGTACCCGTAACATTATTTTTCATCCCCAGTGGGAGGGAGGGCTGGGGGTACCAAACGTGGAGTGTATTTATACCAGCATGCGGATTTCCCACCTTCTGAAAATGCTGAATAATGATGACAAGGATGTTAGGGAGCTGGCTCGAGACTCCCTGTTCCTGGACCTAGACTCCACTGGCCAGGGAGTCAGTTCCTGGAAACTTGACACCCATTCTGCTGGTTTTGGGGTTTGGTCAGATTGGCGGATCTGAACGACCTCTGTGTCCGAACTGGAGTGTCCCTGGAGTGGGCGCGGTCTGACTCTGGGACCGTGAGGGTTTCAGATGACATTATAACTGACCCCCTCATCCAGGTCAAGGCAACAGCCACATATACTGGACACAGTCACCTGCTAACATTTACAGGTGCCAGGCGAATTCTCATGGATCTACACCAACATAGACAGCAACAACACTGGACTGGACTAAAACTTCAGGGAAAACTTGCATGTCTTCCCTCTGCTGATCATTCTGTTTCTCATTCATTCTTTAAGAACACTGCGCTCAATGAGGACATTGTCACATTTACAGTAAAAGCCAGACTACAAGTCCTTCCTACCAGACTCAATCTCTCTATCTGGTTTCCTACTACTCAGGTTCCCCATTGCTTACACCACACCACAGAACAGGTTACTGAAACAATGTCACACATCTTGAATGGCTGTTATGCTTACAAAGGAATGTACATAGCACGTCACGACAGAATAGTGGACCTCATAGTGAAGGACATATTAAACCATTTCTCTTCTTCAGTGAGAATGTACAAACATTCCCGTGTCAATCCTTCCATGTTCCATCTCTGTGATAGTAACCTAGACATTTTTACACAGTTGTCTGCCAATACACCAGATGTTGTTGTTGTTAATGAAGAGTCCAGAGAAGTGTCTGTATTAGAGATAGCCTGTACCTTTGACCCTAGCCTAGAGGAAGCCTTTATGACCAAGGTCATTAAATACCAACCACTCCTAAATACCATCTCAGAGCTAGGCTATAGGTGCAGACTATTTGTTTTCATATTTGGCAGCCTAGGACATACTCACAGGTTGGTTGTTAGAGGGTTTCAACAACTTAGGATGCCCCAAAAGAGGGCTAAAAGGCTTGCAAAATATTGTGCTGTCTCTGCTATCATTGGCAGCTGCCATATATGGCGGAGACGCTGCTACTTATACCCATAAGTGATGTGTTTTTTTGTATCTTGAAGATCTATGCCATGATTTTGTGAATGCAACTTTACTGCACCTTCAGTTTTTGTGTCCTTGTATGCTTTTCTTTATGTGGACATAAAGAAATTGTTAAAATGCATTTGCCCATGCATTCCCCACAGAGGCGTCATTTCTTCCGCATCAAAAACCATGAGCGAGGTCACTATATGTCCATCCAGGGAGGCATGGAAGAATTGAAGTCCGGTCGAGTTGTGGTGACAGAGGAGGTGGAGGGCATGAGTGACATCTGGTTCTACCAGGATGGTCTCATTAAGAGCAAGGTACCCTCTATAACAACGCTTTCCAAACTTTCAGAGCCCAAGACCCGCTAAATGGGTGAATACATTACTGTGACCCATTGCTCTACAACAAACCCATACCAGGGCTTTAAGGGCTTTATCTGTACTGCACCAGGGCTTTACACACACCATACCCATACTGCACCAGGGCTTTACACACACCATACCCATACTGCACCAGGGCTTTACACACACCATACCCATACTGCACCAGGGCTTTACACACACCATACCCATACTGCACCAGCTGTATATTATAAATATAAAATTATAAATGCCTCATCCCCTCCCCCTCCCCCCTCAAATGCTCAGCTGGCCCCCAGCATGAGTCTACAGGTAATGGGCGAGGTGGAGCCAGGGTCCAAGGTGGTGCTGTGGGCGGAGACACGCAAACCCATCCAGACCTGGACCGCCCAGTCCAGCGGATCCATCATCAGCCTGACCTTCCAGGGCATGGTGCTGGATATCAAAGGTGAGAGTCCACACAGAACCCCATCCCTCAGCCCTTTGAGTGTTTACATGTGCATGCGTGTGTCAGTGTTTTCTTCCCGTTTTTCTCCCAATTTGGTTGCCAATTATACCCTCTATTTATCTCAATTCCCCCTCCCCCACGAGTCCGCCGCCCATCCTCCGGGGCGAGACACTATTTCAGGCCGATTATATTCGCCTCTTCCGAGACGGAATTCTATCACGGATGCCTTTTTCCTTTTCCTGCTCGTGACTTGTGCTCACCACCCTCCCCGGAGGCAGACAGCCAAACGCCGCCTCCGATCGGGCTGACGACCAGGGTCGGTCTGGTAGAGAAGCTGGTTCCGAACCGCGTCCCTGACAGGCAGCGCACACCACACCGGACCAGCCAAAGTGTGGTGCGTTAGACCGCTACACTATCCGCAAGGGTTTTTAATGTGTGTATAAGAAAATTTAATTTAATTGTATTTCATTTCAATAACACCTTTTCTGTCCTTTTCAACGTTTTTGATGTGGTGGGGAAACTTGCCTCGACCATTACTTTTGACTAGGTTTGACTCATTGATCATATTGTTTGACTTGCAGTATATACAGCTAATAGACAAACTGCCAATTTATATCACAGACACCACATAAATGTAATTTTTGTATTCTAGTTTGACATGCCCCCTTTCCGTTACCCCGCCCCCATCCCATTTCCTCCCTCTGCTTCCAGGAGGGAAGACCTACGACCGGAACCACGTGATGATTTGGGGGGAGAGTGAGGAGAGACCCCGCCAACAGTGAGAAATCGAGCTGCTGTATCCCCACCTCCTACACTGGCCCCTCCTCCTCTCCTCTCCTGCCCTCGCCCTCTCCCCTGGAACTTGGACATGTCTCAATCCCTTAAGGGCTGCGTACCGCACCACAACGTGTGCTGATTTTGAGTCAACGCAGACGGGCACACCTGAGCTCTCTCGCACTCATCCCCTTTGGTCGCATTGGGCTCACCTTGGGTCACTTTTGAAAGGTTCTGCTGGGTCACTTGTGACAGTCGTTCACGGGCCTCGGTGTTCCGAGTGCAAGAACCGTAGCCGCACACTGGCTGTAGAGAAGAGAACCCAACTCTGTGTTTCGGAAAAAGGAATGCTTCATGGACAGAACACCAGATTCACCGCCAGTCTGACCTGTGTGGTTTGCAGACCTGGGGCCCCATTGTGTCCTCATTTTAGATGCTGGCAGCGAGTGGAGCCAAACATCACAGCTGCTCCTCTGCAGTGGAACTACCATATGTACTACCCCGTTTGAAGTGAACTGCCCATAGTTTCCAGGGAGAAAAAGAGGAAGTGAGAATCACCTCTGTGGGAATCGGTCATCATGTCCTACAATGGATGGAGAAATTCATTCTGTTGTAGAGCGCCGAATGGGATTCCATAAACGCCATGTCTTCCATGTGCCCATGGACGTCTGCAGAGCTGGGAAACTCTACTGTGGGCAACAACTTGTCTCTATTTACAGAGTTATTATACAGATTTTATTTGTTTCTGTTCTGTTTCTTTTATGTTATGGGGTGAAAGCAATTTTTATATGCATTATAATGATCGTATCCCAAGAGTGCCTTGGAGAAGCCACTCAAGGTTATGTGAGTCAGTGTTGACACTATTGTTATGGTGGTGTTTTATTTAAATGGTATTTTGATGGTTTGGTAGTATTATTCCTTAGCCAAACGTGTCAGTCAATGTTCAAAATCAAAAATTGACATTTAGATATCATAAACTTATCCCAAAGCTCTTTTAGTGACAATCTACATTGTGAAATGTTATATAAGGGAGTGGTTATAAAAAATAAAATAAAAATAATAAAAGTCAAATAAAAACAAAATGTATATGTATTGAAGACCTTCATTTTAGCTGGTGTGGTTTATGTAAAGTTGTGATGGATTGTCAAGGCTTGTTGTTCCCATTGTCAATTGTGAGGACACATTATTTGGTGGTACAGCTGGCCTTCCATGATCTCTACTGAGGTGTCCTGAATCTTATCCAGGAGCCTGACATTCATATGGTATTTTCATCATTAACATAATAAGTTTGTGTGCTTTTTCTTGCTAGAAAGAAGGTAGAGTGAAGTGCTGGTGCAAATGTGAAACCTTGTTAGAGAAGGTACCACATTTGTACAAATGTGCTGTGGAATGGCCTCATCCTGCATAAAAATGACTCGGAAGGGCAAAGACATTGAGACGATGTGACGGGCTTTTGAACAGTGATTGTATAAGGTCATATTTGTTGATACAAGTAATACCTGCATGTATGGAATCCCACAGACCATGACACGTGTGTGATAGTCTAGGATCTCTCCGAATTTCCTTTCCATTCCTCAGTCAGTTGCTGACTGCAGGCCCACAAGAAAGTCAGGGAAATATGCAGTGTCGATCTGCATCTCATCCTATAAACCTCATAAATAGAAATAAAATTCCAAGCATCTTATACTGTGCTTGGGGAATACAGTATTCATGTCCGGGCACCCTAAAATGACCATGCTGAGGACCCTGTTTATTCACTATAGGCTGCAATGCAATGTCTATTTAACCCACTAGTCCATGGAATGTCTAAATTGTGATGTCATCATATAATGATGGCGGTCTCGCCTCTTCTCTGTCCTGATCCCTCGCTTGTGGAACGACCTCCCGCAATCGGTCAGGACCGCGGAATCACTTGCAATCTTCCGCAAGAGACTCAAAACCCACCTCTTCAGACTCCACTACCACTGAACACTGTCCATCTAGTCAATCTGTCGTCACCACTGTTTACTTGTTCTACACTACAAAAAAAAAAAAAAAAAAAAAACACTAACCTTTTCTTTCCCAGTGTTACAGGTATGATACACAGACGCCTGCAATGATGTCTATTGCTGTATTACTGCACTGATCTTGTGCGCTAACTATGATTGTTCTTACCTTGTATTAATGCACATCTTGTAAGTCGCTCTGGATAAGAGCGTCTGCTAAATGCTTAAAATGTAAAATGTAAAAAGTATCTATTTAGGGAAAATGTGTTTACTAGGTAAAATATTTAATCATTACAATGATAACAGTATTATGTGTATGTTAAATATTCATAAACCAGGCATGGTTTATTCCATCTGAAATTCTAAAATATGAAATGTATGAAAATATGAAATATGACCAAAATATTCATAAAATGGAAATATTTTTTCCATTTTACTAATGAACCCCTGCGACTCCTTGAGTATCCCGCCACACTCGAAATATGGAAGAAGCTATGTGCTCCCAGTTTGTAACACCAAACATCCCACACATACTTCTGAAAATGCAACAATGCCCGTTGACATTTAAAATAAAAAAATTTTGTTGTTGTTTTTTTTGTTTTTGTTTCATGGCTATCATGGCAGTACTTATTATTTTCTTCAGCACCTGAGATTATGAGCACTTTGTGACTTTTGGGGATTCTAATTGGTCTTCCACATCTGCTTGGTTTGACTTTTTGTTTAAGGTTTTCTCCATTATGTATCTCTCTTTTGTCAATCAGTGAAGGGCCCAGATCCCTAAATATGCTGGACAGCCGGTTTGGCTGACAGCTCTGCCTGAATGTTGTTCATAGCTGGTGCAAAGCCAAGACTTATAGATGAATAGATGCTCATAATCCTGTGAGATGTTATCTCTGATGTAGGGGTACTGTCATGGCAAAATGTGTCCGGGTGCGAAGAATGTGTCCGGGTGACGTCATCGGAATTCTTGGAATGTAGTTGCTATACCAACATGACAAGCTAGCATTCGGGCTCGGGCTTGCTTTGACCTCAGAATCGGCGGAGATCGTCGGAGACAGATCACTACATCAGATTTCCTTTTTTAATAGGCTACTGTGCTTATATTGTTAATTGTTTTAGATTTTAGATTGTGTTAGTGATTAATTTTGAAGTAGCTAGTTGTTTAGTATTTTACTGTAACTAACTAGCTAATGTTAGCATCACTAGCACTAGCTAGCATTAGCTAGTTAGTTAGCTAATCATTTATTGCTTGCTTGCTAGTGAAATAAAAATTGTTAGCTGTTTAACATATAATAATAATAATAGATATGGCATCCCTCAGTGACATCTTTTTCTATCTGTCCAGAGCAGAGAAGTACCAGGAGGGTGTCTCTGAGGGGAAGAAGCATTCTATCCAGAGAGGGGCAGAGAAATACATGCTTCACGATAAGATTTGTTAAAGAAAGATTGATAGAACGATAGAAAAATAGATATATAGATAGATACTTTATTGATCCCTGAAGTGAAATTCGGTGTTCCAGCAGCATCCAACAAAAGGCACAAAATAGAATAAAAGGCAAAAAAGCTAGAAATTGGCAATAAACAGGCAAAAATAGGCACAAAATAAGTGAACTGTATAACTGTAAACTGTATTGTCCACGAGAAACGTCTGGGCACTAAAGCAAACTGTCTTAGCTCCCTCCGAGCTGGCTCAGGTCCATAGTATCCAGCCAGTCAGGGGATGCATACCCATAAAGCAATAATGTAAATTTTTTAACAAGCCTTGGTCATTGTTCTCAGTCTATAATCCTTTTTTGATATTCTAGATCAGGGGTGTCAAACTCATTCCATCGTGGGCCGAGTGTATGCAGGTTTCTGTTGCAACCGGTGCACAACACCAGGTGATTTCAATTAGTTCCCCTCCTTGGTTGAAGAAGGAAGCTAATTAGTTAAATCACCTGGTGTAGTGCACTCGTTGCAACAAAAACCTGCATACACTGCCCACGATGGAATGAGTTTGACACCCCTGTTCTAGATGGTTGCATGTATTTGAGGCCCAAGGATGGAATGCCACCAAGGAGGATCATACTGTTGGACAAGGAGAAGGAGGCAGTGCTGCCCGAGTTCCACGCCGGCCACTTCGGAGTGAAGCGCATGCTGGGGAAGATCAATCAGCGCTTCTTCTGGCATGGCATCGTGAATGATGTGGAAAACTGGGCAAGCAAAACTATTTTGTGTTTAGTTTAAAAAAATATATTTTACAAACTGTAGGAAGATCATATTTTACACACGGCTAAAGACCACACATTTCATTTCTATTCAACTTGCACTTTACTGTTCATTTCAAGGTCCGTACCTGCGTGCCTTGCCAGAAGTTTGAGAAGGTGAAGACCGAGGCACCTGAGCTGAAGAGCATCAAGCCTGTTTCACCTTGGTACATGATTGGTGAGTTCTACACTCTTGACTTGTTTCCCACCATGTTTTCTTTCAGTATTCTCTTTTAGTGTGAATGTTTTACTTCCTCTTGTCCAATAGAGTATGCCAATATTTATTTACATGACATTACATTACAGTCATTTAGCAGAGGCTTTTATCCAAAGCGACTTACAATAAGTGTACTTAACGTAGGTAGTCAAGAGAACTGCTAGTCACCAGAAATCATAAGTACATCTCTCTACTAAACAAGTAACCAAGAGCATAACCACTGCTAAAGTACCAGTGTAAGAACAAATCAATACAAATACCAGTGGCGGGCCGTGCATTTCACACCTAGGCCTTCAGTAGTGCTCCGTCTGAATCAATCCACCCCTCAATAACTATTTTATGGCTATAAAAGCCATCTTATTGTTATGTTTTGAATGTCTGTTCGGTTTGTTTTTGCACTTTATTTATTTATCTTTCTTCAGTCATGTTTCATTCTCATTCTGTCATGCACTTCGGGAAATTCTGTTTCGGTTTTTCCGTCTTCGTTTCTAATCTCGTTTTACTTCCTTCTTACTTTCTAATTACACTTTGTATATATTAGTTAGATGTATATAGTACTAACCAACTAATCTACTAACATTAGGGATTTAGATTAAGTTACTAACACTACTAATCACTAATTATCTCACGCTTCTAACTATCGCTGTCATTCTCTCTCGTCCTATCTCTGTACGCTTCTCACGTTCCGCTTTATTCGCACGCAGATTTCTTTATGCGTTCCTCCTCCTCCCTAAAAAAGCGAAACATAGAATTTCCCGAAGTGCATGACAAGACAAGGAGAGGAACTCGAACAGGAACAATGACAGACGGGGAACAGAACGAGAATGAAACATGACTGAAGAAAGATAAATAAACAAAGTGCAAAAACAAACCGAATAGACACCCGTTGCCGTTGCATCGCAGATAGATAACTCGTGTATCCAGAATAAATGCCTTTACTGAAGAAACAAACCCGGGGTGCTACAGCTGCGACACACATAAAAAAGCATCAATAATAATAATAACCTCATAAAATTGCAATATTATTTAGGAAAATAGCAACATTTTACTCACCAAAAATCCTTATTATTTGTACACAAAATCCATCCTCCTTTCTTTCCTCAAAAAGAGTTCAATTACTCTGTCGTACAGATTATCTGTGGGTTTCAGTTCCATCAAGAAGTCCTTTTCTATCGCCATCGAAGCTAATGCTGAAAGTCGAGCCTGCCCTGTCGTATTTCTGGCATAAGTTTTAATTCGCTTTAGGGCTGAAAATGTCCCCTTAAATGTCTGAATCACAGACTGATGTTAATTATATTTTGTCCATGAATACTTATTAAATAATTCCAAATGTTATTTGTTGCTTCCAGACGTGTATTTTCATATTAAAGCATTTAACCAATCACATTACATCATAGTCAGACACTCTCTGACTATCCAATCAAAGGGTGTGAATACGCTGACGTTACCTAGGCCTTCTAGAAGGCCTTCGTGTCCCCAACTCAAAATCTGATTGGTTGAAGCAACAGTTTGATCAACACTTATTTTATGCTACAGGGCCTGCAGAACTGATTGTGAAGGCCTCCAGGCAGATTTCTTTGACCCTGGCAACAAATGATGGCTGAAATGTGATTGGTTAAATGCTTTAATATGAAAATACACGCCTGGAAGCAGCGCAACCAGGGGAAAAGCTATGAAAGGAAGCGGACAGACCATTTGGAATTATTTAATAAGTATTCATGGAAAAAATATAATTAACATCAGTCTGTGATTCAGATATTTTTTAGGCCAGCAGAGAAGGCCTTGCAGGCCCTGACGGCCCACCACTGACAAATACAATACAATATCTGCTAAGAGGAAGGATCAGGGTAGTACTATTTGACTGTATGCTAAGTGTGGACCTCATCGGACCGTTCAAGGCCTCGTCCAGGAATGGCAATCGCTACTGCCTCACAGCGACTGATTTCTTCACCAAGTGGGTGGAGGCCATTCCCATCCAGGTGTGTTATATCTGTGTGTTTAGTGTTGATCTCTGATATAAACTGATAAACATGATAAACTGATCATGATCATGCTTTAAAAAAATGCACTTGATCCATTTGTCCAGTTCATCAACCGCATGTATCTAAATTTTCATCTTGAAAATTAACATAAGCATTAATATAATAGTACCATATATACTGTGTGTGTACACTGCTAGGACAAGACAGCAGCGGCAACATCCCAGGCCCTGATGGACATCTTCCACACCCATGGTGCACTGGAGGTCATCCTGACGGACCAGGGCAGAGAGTTCTGGAACAAGGTCAAGTACTTGCTAAAACATTTGATCTCTTAACAGTTATGGCCATACTTGTACGGACAAAACTAATGACTTGTCTTATTTTCTTTTTTAGGTCAACCAGATCCTGTTTGAGAAGTTGGGGGCCAAGCACCGCATCACCTCTGCCTACGTCTGGTTGGATGAGCGAACCAACCAGACGCTGAAGAGGGCCATTGGAAAGTCTCTGGATGGGCACCAAGAACGGTGGGAGGATAACCTTAAGGTAATCCTTTTCGCACATAACACCAGTGTCCAGGCCTCCACTAAGTATTCGCCCTACCGCCTGATGTACGGTCGGGAGCCATGGTTGTCCTCAGAGGTATGTAAACTCTTGATATTATTGTTCTTATAATTTTTGTTTGCAAATAGATTCACAATAATAAATACAAAAACACTAACTGTGAAAATGTTTGTCTATTGTGTGTTCTCTATTTGCCATGTCATTTCAGATCACAGGCGACCTTCCTCCTCTTGTGGAGGTTGATGGGATCAACGAGGACACTGTTGCAGACTACCTCCAGGCCAGGTCTGAGAAGGATGAGGAGGTCTTTGACAAGGTGAAAGATACTGTATATAGGGGTGTGGTAAGGTGTTTCATTTATCTGGCCTGCCAGATAGCATAGACTTGAGTGAGTTTGTTTGTACTTCTTGTAAAGTTATTTTCTAGTGTTTTTACAGATTATCATATGATTTGGTAAGTATTTATTTATTCTTTAAGTTGTACATATGTTGAGGGAATCAGTATTGTATGTGTGTACATATTTTTTGTACAAATTGACTTGACAAAATGTATTGTAAAGTGAGTATTAAACCAAGCCATGGTACACATTTTTTAATTGACTGTACCTGGTTAATGCCCCAGTTTCTAACTGTCCCTTCGCACCTTCCTACTGTACTTGGCCCCTTCCTACTTGGCCCCTGTTCTGAAGTTCAATGAAAACCCAAGGTTCAACTGGGTACTGTTTTATTGTACAAGGAAGATTCTAGGGGATGAGATGAAACTGGGGCAATACAAATTTAATAACCCTCTCTAGGCCTGTACCTTGCCATGGTGAGAGGGCTTTTCACTAAAGCAGGCCATTGTTTTGCCCACTGACAGCTTTCTCTCATAGTTTCTCCTTCTCTCCCCACCCGTTCTGTCTAACAGCTAACAATTTTTATTTCACTAGCATCACTAACACAATCTAAAATCTAAAACAATTAACAATATAAGCACAGTAGCCTATAAAAAAGGAAATTGTAAAGGTTATCTGATGTATTGATCTGTCTCCAACGATACAATTTTTATTTCACTAGCAAGCAAGCAATAAATGATTAGCTAACTAACTAGCTAACACTAGCTAGTGCTAGTGATGCTAACGTTAGCTAGTTAGTTTCAGTAAAAGACTAAACGACTAGCTCAGTGGCGTAATTTCAGCAAAAGCCAAGGTATGGCAAGGGACGGGGTGGGGCGGGTGAAAGAGAGGGTGTCCCCCCCCTTGGCGGAATTTTTTTGTCAAATCAGTTGTGCAATAATCAATTTTGGTTAGTCTGTGGCTTGTTTATTCTGAGGAACTGTAACGTTACTAGCCAGAGCAGCAACCTCTATCTCCCATTCAACTACATCGCCATCTATAGGCTGGGTGGTGGGGTGTACTAAAAGTGAGGAGGAGCCAGGAGGATTTTGAGTTACCTTTGTGGAGTGGATAAAATCACATAAAATGACAAAACGTAGGCTATTTCAGATTGATTTAAAATTTAAAATTTGGCTAGAAGCCAAGGTATGGCGAGTGCCATACCTTGCCATACCAAAACGACGCCCATGGACTAGCTACTTCAAAATTAATCACTAACACAATCTAAAATCTAAAACAATTAACAATATAAGCACAGTAGCCTATAAAAAAGGACATTATAAAGGTTATCTGATGTAGTGATCTGTCTCCGACGATCTCCGGCGATTCTGAGGTCAAAGCAAGCCCGAGCTATACTCAGGAACGCCAGCTCGTCATGTTGGTATAGCAACTACATTCCAAGAATTCCGATGACGTCACCCACATTCTTCGCACCCGGACACCCATGACAGTACCACCTCTAACCAACAATTTTCCAGGAAGCACAAGAACAACATACCTTGACAAGCGCTTCTCCTCTTAATGCATCGCTTAACTTCAATAGCTTGTAATGATCTGATCAGTTCAGTCTGAGGACACTGCTTCAGTATCTTGTAATGGTATTCCTTTTCTTGTAAATGCATGATTTAAAAATGTAATTCACAAAAAATATATAGACCTAAATATATCTTAAGGCTAAATGGAGTTTATGAAGACACTGATTGCGGAAATAAATAGTTTGGCACAGGTTGCGGAACCGTGTGGGCCAGTGGGTCGGGCCCTACCACATTTGGGCAAGTGTTTATATAAATATTTCAACCAGGAATGTAGGCCGCACACGTTTTTGTTTTTTTGGATTCTTTGTTTTAATGATGCCGAGAGAGAGAGAGCTTTGCCAGCAAATTGTATCAACATAAACATTTTCCATACCAGTTGTTGAAAAGACCAAAGGGTAAGTCTGTGCACCTTGGAATATGCCCGATTATGATTGGAGGATTTGGATCCCTATTGTTTGCCAGGATGCACTTTCTCAGTCCACCTCTCTAAGCAGCACTTAATTAGTTCCCTCTCTCATTACTCGCCTTTTGGATCAAAATCCATTACATTTGGGCTTGTGTGGGGAGCACGGTAGCGAAAATACACCTGGACGGTAGTGCAATTGCTGGTTTTGGCCGTCGCAAACAGAATATTTTCCGCCTCCGCCCAGTTTGTTAGTTTCGTGGTTGGCAATAAAGGCATTTGTGTCAACATGGGTTGGACAGCACAAAGGGGGGTGCGCCATTAAATCATTAAGCGCTGTGCAAGTTCCGTGACCGTGATCATTAAATGCACTATAATGAGAGAGAATGTCTCTACACCCATGTAATTGTGTAAGATCCGTGTGTTTTTATATGTATGTATACGCACTGGTTTATGTTATGTTCAATATTAAATGTTCACTACAATAAAATGTAGGCTACATAATTGATCAGTGTATCATGGGGCAATGCCCTGAGCGATGGCAGAGTTAGAATATGATTGCACAGGAGAGTAATAATCAAAGAAAAATAATGAACCGATTGCTGATGATATTGTTGAGCTGTGGGATGGGGGATCATATCCGCATTTTCTATCCGTAAAAGTCTGTACTTTATTTAAAATGCAGAAATAGTCTAAATGACAGCGAGAGCATCTGGAAACAAGGTTAATTGACATGGGGGCGATGATGTTGAGTGGGGGGTTATGGATATTACTTAATAAAATAACATAACGGATATATTTTATTATGTGGGACAACTTTGCCTGACACAAAATGTGGGCCCTCTGGTCGACCTATGTGGAGCATCAGAAACGCATCATCGAAACTGAGTTAATATTGTTAATAAACACGTTTTAATATATGTGGCTTTGATGAAAATGCACGAACTAAACTAACGTGCGCCACACGTCTATACAATACAGTATACAGTAATACAGCGATAGACATCGTTGTTGGCAGCTGCATACCATACCTGTCACACCGGGAAGGAAAAGGTTAGTCATTTTATTTTTACATTTTTAATTTTTTTAAGAGGAAGTTTTAAACAGGTATACATATACAAAAGCAGTAATAAACATGCTAGATTCAGTGTTCAGTGGTAGTGGAGTCTGAAATGGTGGGTCTTGAGTCTCCTGCAGAAGATCGCAAGTGATTCCGCGGTCCTGACCGAGTGCGGAAGATCATTCCACCAGCGAGGTGTCAGGACAGACAAGAGACGAGACCACGAGGAGCGGCTGCCGGGCACCCGGAGGGATGGGACCGTCAGTTTGCCAGAGGAGGCGGAGCGGAGGGATCTGGTTGGAGTGTAGGGTGTGATGAGTGTCTGGAGATAAGGGGGAGCAGTTCCTCTAGCCGCTTGATAAGCTAGCACTAAGGATTTGAATTTAATGAAATTTAATGAACCTCCCCAAAACCAGTGGTTGCTATCAACTATCTCATTGTGTGCAGTGTACATGACTTCTTAAGCATAAGCTAAATTCTTCCCCGTAGACACTAAATGCTTCATGTAGAATGCAAGGCTGTAAGAAATAACTAAATAATGTCCCAAACATGGTGGAAGTCCTGGCATACATGGACATATTTATTTGGGTTTGAACACAGAATAAAATTGAATGGCCCCAATTGCCCTCAGGGTTCAGGCACTGCTGGTCAATAGCTTCGTATCGTTCTTTGAGGGCCAGTTCTATGTAGTATACTCTGAAAAGTCTTCTGGTCTCTCAGACCGTAACGACAGAAATGCGTGCTTTTACTGAAGTTTTGACTTGGATCCGCCCACAGAATGGGACGATTGGTCAGATTGTCGCCTACAATTGCAATTAATGTCCCCCTCAGAGTTTTTGTCCACAGTCCATTTCAGTACCTTTGTCCTCTATAGGTCATTAACAAGAGCTGAAAATAGCTTCTCTTGGCCAAAATATTTGAAAAACTCCTTCCTATTAAGCATCAATAACTGCATGGGGTCAATGGATGATCTGTGGTTGGGCAGTATCTCAGATATGGGGACCTCCTGGGTGGTGTAGTGGGTAGAACGCCTGGCGTTGCCCACTGCGACCGGGGTTAGATTCCACCAGGTTGCGCCGCTAGGGGGCGGCAATTGGCTGTCCGCCCCAGGGAGGGGGGAGGGAAGCGGATACGAGCTTGCTGCGTATAGAAGTGGCCCTGTGTGTATACCAGAGTTACCGTGACTGCTTGGCGGGTTCTGGCTTGGGGGAGGTGGTGCTCCGCCGCATGTCACTGTCGGTTTCAGGACTACAGCAGCGAGCTCTCAAATATGAGGGAGGGGATAATTGACATGAAAAAGAGGTTATGATTGGCTACTAAATTGGGAGAAAAATGGGGGAAGCAGAAAGAGAAAGTCTTAAATAATAATAATAATAATAATAATAATAATAATTTTTTTTGAAGTAACTTCAAGTCATGAAACACTTTAGAAAATAAAAGGGGAAGTGATTGGTTTAGAACGGTGACTGATATTGGGGTGCGTGCTGCTTTTGGGGGACAGGCCAGTTGTAGGAGTCCGCCTGTCTGTACAAGGAGGCCTTGACGATGGCCGAGGCCAGTGGTGACAGAGAGGCAGTGGAACAGATCCAGGAGGGGCTGAAGGAGCTGGCCAAGAAGAAGGATGGACAGATGGACAAGGCCTAAAAATCAGATCGTTGAATTGGATAATGTTGTGTGTTGGGGGAGAGCGTTGGGGACAAGAGCCCCACCGCACTGCTGTGCCCTCTCAATCAATTTACTGCTGAGTATATTCCATCCCCTAACAAGCCCCTTTTCATCAGTGATGGACGAAGTACACAAACCCTTTACTTGAGTAAACGTACAGATACCCTGATAAAATATTACTGCACTAAAAGTAAAAAGTCCTACATTTAACCCCAATTGCCTTTGAAATGTAGGGAGTGAAAGTAAAAAAAATTGAAATACTTAAGTAAGCACAGATGCTTGAAAATTGTACTTAAGTACAGTAAAAAGTAAAAGTAAAGTAAATGTACTTTGTTAGTGTCCACCACTGCTTTTCATCCTGCCAGGAGCTCTCAGCGTGAATATCTCACAGATATGTGAAAGTGAACAGAAAAGGAGGTTAAAACTTGCATTTGGCAAGCTTAGCAGGAAGAAGTACGATGGCTGGGAGAGCCCTTTTACATCCATGTCATAGTGCTAGCCTAACACAATGCCAGGCCTTTCAGCAGGAAAGACACTGTGCTGGTGTTTTGCAATACATGTAACTATCCCTACATGTTATCATCAATGTACTGTCAACACATCACACATCAAATCACATCAAAATTCACATTTTGGAATAAATGTAGGCTCTAAAGTGTAAATTTTCTGTTTATTTGTTTTTTATTTCTCAATTTCTTGAAGTGCTTACATTACATAACATACGTAATGATTACATAACAACAAATCTTGCACACCCAGGCCAGTGGCTAAATAAAGCATTCTGCCCGTGCCATTTTGTTGATCCTTACCCTTTGTCCCAATTTACAATCCATGCTAGGCAAACGTAGAATGGGTAATAATTGTGACGCCTACAAATTCCTGACTCCTTTTGTAACAAGTAGTTCCCTCCTACCAGCACTCCAAAGCCGCTATAGTCTTCCTCTCAAGCCTCTTATTAAAGAATCATCCCATTGCAAATGGCAATTAAATAGAAGCGTCCATCTTTTCATGAATTCTTAGACAATACAGTACTTTTAAATTAAATTAAATGATGTGCAACAATGACTCACACAAGTTAATTATTACTTAATCATTTAATAATTTACATTGTTACATTGCATTACTTACATCTTACTTACATTAACTTACACTAACTTACATGTAATAATTATGAGTATTGAGTGTATGAAAGAGATGAGTACTGTAGCTGAGGATGTATTTTTGTGAATGTAGAGTATCTTAGCTGGCAATATATTTGTGTTGGTGTTGAGTAGCATGGTTGAGTGTGGGATTTCAGTATCATAGAAGAGGCCGTATAGGCGCCTCTGCAGGTCTCCCGGCCACAGATGGGGTGATGAAGCCTTCAGTGGTCACAGTGCTGCATCCACTCCCTCTGACACTGGCGTGGTTGTGGTCGTGGTCTATACCACCCTCCCTGTCCTTGGCCTCTTCTGCCCGCCCTCTCGGCTCCGCCGCGCCAGTCCTCGTTGCCACACCCATGCTGCCAAAAGGAGGGAAAAAAGAGGGGGATGAGTAAAAAAGAGGGGGGATGAGTATTCTGTCTGGTTTAAGATGGTGCCCTTCTTACCCGATTGTCCTGCATGGGAGCCTGGCCAGACTGGTAATCCTGGTAATCCTTCTGGGGAGATACAGGGAATAGACAGTGAAACACAGAGAACAGCAGTATATGGAGTAATTGTTGCTCTGTATTAGCATGCTGTATTAGCGCTGACTGGAAGTGCCCTGTGTTAGAGGTCTGTATTAGCTCTGGCTAAGTGTGCTGTATTAGCACTGTATTACCAATGGCTCAGAGCCATCGGGTGTGCTGCATTAGCACTGTATTAGCACTGCATTAGCTCTGGCTAAGTGTGCTATATTAGCACTGTATTAGCTCTGACTGAGTGTGCTGTATTAGCACTGTATTAGCTCTGACTGAGTGGACTGCACTAGCACGTATTAGCGATGGCTGAATGTGCTGTATTAGCACTGTATTAGCTCTGACTGAGTGTGATGTATTAGCGTTGTATTAGATCTGACTGAGTGTGATGTATTAGCGCTGGCTGGGTGAGCTGCATCAGCACTGTATTAGCAGAGTGCACTGCATTAGAATAGGTAGAGCTTCATCACCTGTGTCTGGCTAAAGCGTTCATTGTTCTGACGCTGGTCGGTAGATCCCCATCCTATTTTGGGCCGGTAAGTGCCGAATTCCAATCTTGTGCGCCTCTTGTACGCTCTGCCCTCCTCCTGAGCCAGCTTCCTGCAACAGAGATCAGGGAGGGAGAACACACATCATTCTCACACCCTCATTCCAGTCACTTCTCAAACCACAATCATTTCTTGTATCTTGATATATAATTTCCGTATCTTTTCTAAATGGACTATTTCTGGGTTCTCTTCAGTCTATACGAGAACAAATCTTATTAGTGCTGCTTTGCTCCCGATTAGTGTTTGATGTCCTTTATATGTAGACATTATGATGACTAAAACTGCAGTAACATTAATGTCCTGAACTTTAATATTGCTCCTGTCATGTCCTAGTGTGCTGGGCGAGCATTACCATGGACAAAGCGTCCTGTTTGGTACTCACTGCTGTTGAGCATCATCCTGTCGTTCGTCCTTCACCTGGTCACTCCCTTGATCCGTAACTTCCACCTGCTGATTCTCTCCCTCCTTAACTTCCACCTGTTTACCTCTAACCTCCTTAATTTCCACCTGCTCACATCTGTTCTCCTTCATATCCACCTGCTCATGTCCACTCTCCTTCATATCCACCTGCTCATGTCCGCTCTCCTTCATATCCACCTGCTCACATCTGCTCTCTTTAATAGCTACCTGCTCACTTCCGCTCTCCTTAATGGCTATCTGCTCACTCCCTCCCTTTTTGTGGAATTCCACCTGGGGAAGAGGTGGGTAACAGTCAGCACTAACATCTGACGAGTGGCATTCATGTAAGCTGCTGTAAGTAACATTGGGCAGAAGTGAATGTAATGCGGAGTGCACTGTGCTGCTAGTGTCGGGTGAAACTGCTCACCAGGGCCTTGAGAGCATTTTCACTTCCCTCCAGCTCTCTCTTCAGCACACAGACTCTCTTTCTGTACTCCTCCATTAGGAGCTGCTGGGCCTCCTCCTGAGCCATCTTCCTACAAATCAGAGTGCGCACAAGCTTCAGCCTTCCCCTACTCAGCTTCAGCCTTCCCATGCATAGCTCTTATTCATAAACACACCTTTCCTCTGTTCTAATAGACTGATGTAATTGCAAGTAAAAATGGCGACAACAACCCAAGGCATCCTTCCTCAAGCTGTCCAGCACCTGTTGCCTTGTTTACAATGCCCACCTGCCCTACGAACTGCATCGATACTTACTGCTGCAGAGCGGCCTCCTTCTCCTGGCACAGCTGAACCATGGCTGCCAGCTTCTGCTCACTTTCTCCACAAAGCTCAAATGCAGCCTCCAGCTCCTCTTCCTTCCTCTTGCTCTTGGCTGCCATAGCTTCCAGCTTCCTCACGGCCATGGCTGCAATCTTCTCCTCTCTCAGCTCACTTTTAACGGCCATGGCTACCAGCCTCTCCTCCTTCTTCTTGCAGATGTTCGTTATTGCAACTAGTTCCCCTTTCAGGACCTCAAAAATGATAGAGCAGAGCAGGCGTGATACCCCAGGTGGTAGCTGACATTGCCTTTGAGAGAGCAGACATTTGATGTCAGATATTAAAACAGGACATGTGGCCCCCAACGACCGCTGAAAAACAACAGTCTTAAAAGCAACAATGTAACGTTAAAGTAATTACCTAGCATTAACTGCTAAACAGTTAGACTATTTTTTTAAATGTAGAGCTTGTCAAACACTCCATGTAGCTGTATGAAAAGCTAGACAGAACTGTGTCAAATGGCCAGTGTTGCTTGTTACAATTAACTAGCTTGCTATTGCTTTAAATTAGCCTACGGAAGTTACTGCGTTGGATTTTAGGAAAATGCAAAACATCCAACTAGGAAAATGCATCTGCCCGGAGTACTTAGCTAAGGCTCCACACAATCATCACTTGCCCTCCTCAGATCAGCTCTGATAGGAGCTAGCCAACTGAATACCATCGACGGGACTGAAGTTCGCCCATCGGGAAAACATCACATGTCGAAGAAATCGTACCTTTAGGTTCCACGATCGAAAATGGTTTGGAGTCCAGGAAAAACTGGGGCAACAGGTAAAAGTAAATTAACCAGAAGCAGGAAATTTACAGAAACCAACGCCAAACTTCCGCCATTCTGGTCGGTAGCGTGGGTGGTAAGTCAATTATGATAACCAATTAGTTAAACTATTGTTAGTAAATCCAATGGGTTGTAAATATCAGTAATAATTCTTCGAATTAAACGCGATAAACACAGTGGTGGGCCGTCAGGGCCTGCAAGGCCTTCTCTGCTGGCCTAAAAAATATCTGAATCACAGACTGATGTTAAT
Source organism: Aldrovandia affinis (assembly GCA_029706075.1). Lineage (NCBI taxonomy): Eukaryota > Metazoa > Chordata > Actinopteri > Notacanthiformes > Halosauridae > Aldrovandia > Aldrovandia affinis. Next base: position 5,616,642 of record JAINUG010000036.1, on the reverse strand, counting down.
TATATTTTTTCCATGAATACTTATTAAATAATTCCAAATGGTCTGTCCGCTTCCTTTCATAGCTTTTCCCCTGATTGCGCTGCTTCCAGACGTGTATTTTCATATTAAAGCATTTAACCAATCACATTTCAGCCATCATTTGTTGCCAGGGTCAAAGTCTGCCTGGAGGCCTTCACAATCAGTTCTGCAGGCCCTGTAGCATAAAATAAGTGTTGATCAAACTGTTGCTTCAACCAGTCAGATTTTGAGTTGGGGACACGAAGGCCTTCTAGAAGGCCTAGGTAACGTCAGCGTATTCACACCCTTTGATTGGATAGTCAGAGAGTGTCTGACTATGATGTAATGTGATTGGTTAAATGCTTTAATATGAAAATACACGTCTGGAAGCAGCGCAATCAGGGGAAAAGCTATGAAAGGAAGCGGACAGACCATTTGGAATTATTTAATAAGTATTCATGGACAAAATATAATTAACATCAGTCTGTGATTCAGACATTTGAGCGGACATTTTCAGCCCTAAAGCGAATTAAAACTTATGCCAGAAATACGAAAGGGCAGGCTCGACTTTCAGCATTAGCTTCGATGGCGATAGAAAAGGACTTCTTGATGGAACTGAAACACACGGATAATCTGTACGACAGAGTAATTGAACTCTTTTTGAGGAAAGAAAGGGGGATGGATTTGGGGGAAAATAATAAGGATTTTTGGTGAGTAAAATGTTGCTATTTTCCTAAATAATATTGCAATTTTATGAGGTTATTATTGATGATATTTTATGTGTGTCGCAGCTCTGGCACCCCAGGTTTGTTTCTTCAGTAAAGGCATTTATTCTGGATACACGAGTTATCTATCTTCGATGCAACGGCAACGGGTTTCTGTTTGGTTTGTTTTTGCACTTTGTTTATTTATCTTTCTTCAGTCATCTTTCATTCTCGTTCTGTTCCACGTCTGTCATTGTTCCTGTTCGAGTTCCTCTCCTTGTCTTGTCATGCACTTCGGGAAATTCTATGTTTCGGTTTTTTAGGGAGGAGGAGGAACGCATAAAGAAATCTGCGTGCGAATAAAGCGGAACGTGAGAAGCATACAGAGATAGGACGAGACAGAATGACAGCGATAGTTAGAAGCGTGAGATAATTAGTGATTAGTAGTGTTAGTAACTTAATCTAAATCCCTAATGTTAGTAGATTAGTTGGTTAGTACTATATACATCTAACTAATATATACAAAGTGTAATTAGAAAGTAAGAAGGAAGTAAAACAAGATTAGAAACGAAGACGGAAAAACCGAAACATAGAATTTCCCGAAGTGCATGACAGAACGAGAATGAAACATGACTGAAGAAAGATAAATAAACAAAGTGCAAAAACAAACCGAACAGACACTCAAAATATAACAATAAGATGGCTTTTATAGCCATAAAATAGTTATTGAGGGGTGGATTGATTCAGACAGAGCACTACTGAAGGCCTAGGTGTGAAATGCACGGCCCGCCACTGGATAAACAATACCTAGAGGACCAGTGAATATATAGAACGGCCAAGTCCCGGCCACTGTGACGTAATATCATGGACGTTGCGTGTGTAGCGGAGTTCAGAGACGTGAGCTAGCACGTGAACGGCCGCCACACGTTATGACGTCAGAATCAACCGATGACGTCACCTGATGGCTTGTAACTTGGTATTGTGCACAGCGCGGCTGTGATTAGAAACCGGCAGCACCTATCTTACCCACCTAATCCAACACCCCTCCCTCCTGCCACGACACATCACACCTCCCTCTCCTGTCCCAACACCCGCACTGTTACCTCCCTCTCTCCCTCATTGTCCCATGTTTGTTATTAATTAGAATCTTTTTAACCCATTGCCCCACAAAGTCTTTCAGATTCAATCGTGTTTTTATGTGAGGTACAGTGAAGGGAAACCATTGTATTATCTAATGAGTGTAACAAAGTGGATATATGGAGCACAACTGAACACATCGATAACCTGGATGTGCTGAAACTCAAGCTGGGTGAAGTCTCATTTCATTTCATTTATTTATATTGCACCCCCCAGCCAATAGTTACATCAGCCCGGGGCGCAGCCCGAGGAAGAGGAAAACAAAAGATAAGAACAATAGGATGAGGCTTCATCTGAACTTAAGCCTCATCATCTTAAGTTCAGTGATGAGGCTTCTCTGGAAACTCATCCACCATGAATGAACTCACTACATTTAGTTTGCATAAGGGTGCAATGCATTGCATATCAAGATCATCCGTGTGCTATATAAGTGCTGTCCCAATTTTTAAAATCTCACAGTGTTTAAAAGGTTTAGGTTTAGCTTTAGATATTCCCTAGCAGGAGTTCTACTGCTAGGAAACAGGTGCCTCAGAGCATCTACAGTAATGCAGTATGCTTGTTCATAAAATATAATACAGGCAGTCCCCGGGTTACGAACAAGATCGGTTCTTAAGTCTGTCTTTAAGTCGAATTTGTATGTAAGTCGGAACAGGTACATACAGTTCTTATTAATCGTCACTTAGTCAAATGTTTGTCTTAGTATAGTATTTATTTGACCTTTCTGTGCATATAAAACACTTAAGAAAAACTTCCAAATACAAAAAAACATCTTAAACATAACATTCAGAACATAATACTGTAATAATAACAATACTGTAATATTAATAATAATAATACAGTAATAATAAAAGTAACTATGTACATACAGTACTGTACTGTAAAAAAAACATTAAAGAAAGGCTTTGAGCCTTTTCTTGCACTAAATAAAGGCATATTACGCTGATTTTGGTCTTCTATCCAAATTATCAATAGCCTTTCCATCTCAATAAGTAAACCACTGCATGGCTTGGTAATAATCGTGATATTCATCGGGGCATGGCCTTTCACATGCTTCATTATTGTCCCTTTGTCTTTTTAAATTGTTTTTTTTTTAAACGATTGTTGACCGGCTGTAGCCTAATGCTTTCCCAATGGCTGATGGCGTTTCACCTCTCTCCAATCTCTTTATTATTTCCACTTTACTTTCCATGGTGATTGTTTTCCTTTTCTTTGATGCATCACCAGCACTTGCATCGGATTTACGCTTTGGAGGCATCGTGGTAAGGGTAAGAGAAAGAGAAAAATGGGACCGTGATCTGACTTAAAATAACGGACGGTGATCTCTGTTCCTTGAGCCGACGAACCGCTGAAACCATGCAATGTTTTCATGAGCATCACAAATAGAGTGTGTGCGTTCGTTATTATGAACCATTGTATTTAACTCAATTTTTTAAACATAATAGGCATTATGGCAGTCCATTCGTAAGTACGAGTTGTCCGTAAGCCGGATGTTCGTAACCCGGGGACTGCCTGTATACAAATACTATTTTACTTTCAGACACAATCTAGGAAAATCAACAATGAACATTGTGGTACTGTATGAACAATATGGTACTGTACATAGACAAGATATTTTGCAAGACATATTTAAATTGTATTAACGTATGTTACACTTGATCCAAAGGTGATTGTGAAACAGGGCCAACTTTGAGAGAAGGTCAGTGTTGATGAGGTAGTAGTCGTGAGGCTTTGGTGGATATAAAAATATCTGTCCTTATCTTCGGCCTTTAAAATGTCAAAGCGGCAGAGCTTGGCATGTCTTCCTGGAGTGACTCAACTTGTTGCTAAGCAGGAAAAATCAAGCACACTGAAGCAAACACAGGTGTGTAAGGGACCTTAGGTTCTTGTTTATGTGCTCAATATGGTAAAATTGTCAATTGTAACTACTAGTAAAGCTATTTAAAGGGCCAACTTCGCATATTGTCTCAGTGGAAATTGACTGCAGAGTCCACCATAAATTCCGCTGGCTTCTCCTTCGTGAACGTCATGTGAAAGATGACTCCACAAGACCTCTGAAGGTGTCCTGTGGTATCTGGCACCAAGACGTTAGCAGCAGATCCTTTAAGTCCTGTAAGTTGCGAGGTGATGCCTCCATGGATCGGACTTGTTGGTCAAGCACATCCCACAGATGCTCGATCGGATTGAGATCTGGGGAATTTGGAGGCCAAGTCAACACCTTGAACTCTTTGTCATGTTCCTCAAACCATTCCTGAACAATTTTTGCAGTGTGGCAGGGCGCATTATCCTGGTGAAAGAGGCCACTGCCATCAGAGAATACCGTTGCCATGAAGGGGTGTACTTGGTCTGCAACAATGTTTACGTAGGTGGTACGTGTCAAAGTAATATCCACATGAATGCTAGGACCCAATGTTTCCCAGCAGAACATTGCCCAGAGCATCACACTGCCTCCGCTGGCTTGCCTTCTTCCCATAGTGCATCCTGGTGCCATCTCTTCCCCAGGTAAACAACGCACATGCACCCGGCCATCCACATGATGTAAAAGAAAACGTGATTCATCACACCAGCCCACCTTCTTCCATTGCTCCATGGTCCAGTCCTGATGCTCACATGCCCATTGTAGGCACTTTCGGAGGTGGACAGGGGGCAGCATGGGCACTCTGACCGGTCTGCGGCCATGCAGCCCCATACGCTGCAAGCTGCGATGCACTGTGTGTTCTGACACCTTTCTGTCATAGCCAGCATTAACTTTTTCAGCAATTTGTGCTACAGTAGCTTTTCTGTGGGATCGGACAAGACAGGCTAGCCTTCGCTCCCCATGCGCATCAATGAGCCTTGGACGCCCATGACCCTGTCGCTGGTTCACCAGTTGTCCTTCCTTGGACCACTTTTGGTAGGTACTAACCACTGCATATCGGGAACCGTACCGGTACTTTATAATAGTAAATACTGACAGTGTGCAGGTAGTGAACCAAAATTTGAAACACAAATATAAAGCCACTTAATAGGGTATTGGGCCACCATGTGTGGCCGGTATAGCTTGTAAACACCATTGGATAGAGTCTACTAGGATCTGGAATTCTGCAGGAGGAATACGACACCACTCTTCCACGAGAAAGTCAATCAACTCGACTAGTGCCTAATTGATGGAGGTAGAAAAGGCTGTCTCACACGTCCTTCCAGAACATTCCGTAAATGCTTGATTGGATTCAGATCTGGTGAATGAGAACATGAAAACAAAACAAAGACCACATAAATGACAGAGGCAGGTTGAATTTAATCATTTATTAAATACAGTTAATGCATTTATAATCCATATACGTGTACATAAACTGTACACAGACAATTTGGATTTGATATTAAAATTGTATTGCTGCATGAATATGTTAAATAGAATATCCGTATATAGGTATGTATGTCATGAGATTAAGTTGTAAAAAAAATTATGTCCATTTGTGCTACTGGTATGACGTCTGTTAGCTCTAAAGTTCAAGACAATATATCAAATGACGGACAGCTCATGCGGCAGCGGAACGAGGTCGCACCAGCCTCCGTTTCGGAATGAAGTAACGTACAAATACCACCAGAGCAAAGTGAATACGTCATGCACTGCCTTGGCCACACGTCCGTAATCGCTAAACAGATATCCGTATCCAGGACAACCGCTGTTACAATTCCTTTTTCTTAACATTGCTACGTATAAACACAACATTTTTTTGTGAACATGGTTGAAAAGGAATGCATTTGGCATCGTTCTGGGTTTACAGGAAACAATGAAGATAAAAGCACCTTTTCAAAGAGGAGAGAAGCGACATCGTTTGATTTAAGCCCCAGCCTTAGCAGACACCATAGCAGACACCCTAAAGAGGAGGGTTTCATTCAATACCCGGGTAAGGATTAAGGCTTTCTTGAGACATCAGTGCCGGGACTTGTCTGAGCTGCTCCGGTGTCACCTCGTGGTATTCATATATTAATTCATTACGACTTGCAAGCAGTCATTTTCCAGGTGATTTACCTTCAGAGGTAAAAATCTACTTTTGTTCACATTCCTCGTCATAGATGAATATTGGATTTATGTATGCACTAGGGTGGGGGTGATGAGTGAGCAGCGAGAGGATGGAAAAAGTGAGTCCAGTGCATGTGGCGTATCGCATTTCAAGAGAACACAGAACACAGACTCTGGTAAGCGATACCTATCGAGAGGAACGGGCAGAACTTAAAACGACAAACCAAACAAAAGTGCTTAAATGGGTGCTTATGCGCAATTAAATAAAATCCCTGAGGACTAAAAATATTTAGGACTGAGGACTATTTTACAGATAAAATACACCCCCACATAATTTGATACGTTATTAAAGACAAAGCGTTTGCTTAATCTCATGATTTTTTGCCTGTTCAGGTGACGTAAGGATCAGTGGATCTGAGCAGTTACTGCGCAGGCTTTGGCTTCCGGTCACATGACTCTCAGTGCTTCATTTCCAGGTTACCAGGTACGCAAATTAAACCTTTTTTGGGGGGCTGATTTCCCCTTTTTTATGAGGCTGAGTAAAAGTGGTACAGTACTTGTGTAAACCTAAATAATCTGCATGATGGTCCTGTGATTTCGTGCCAGGACAGAGTAGGTGTTTGTGAGTTTATGGAGCTGAATGCTGCTGCATCTTGCCGTTAATTCTGAGTGTACCTCGACTGCTTCTTTGCGCGTGACCGCTGTTCTTTATCTTTTTTGCACATGGTAGATTTTGGGGGCGGGGGGCTGCTGGTCCAGGATGGGACAGGGTGTTAGAGGTCCCGTAGGCTGCTGCCTTGCTCGATGACGGCTTTGGCAAACTGCCGGAAGACGCGGTCCATGTAGGTGCTCCGCCAGGGCCAGATGCCCTCCAGGAAGCCGATGTGCCCGCCGTGGTCGGTGATCAGGAGCGCCACGTTGGGGTTCTGCTTCACGGCCTCCACAGGGAACGCTGGGGGAGAGAGGAGCACACTTTCACCTTCAGAACGCAGAGCGCCGGGGGCCTCGCTTCCGAATACAAGCTGCCTATTGCCCAGCTGCACCCAGCTGCACCAGACCGGCCCTGGCCAAGAGCCCTGATCGGGGGCGGTGTTTGGCTGTCTGCCCCAAGGGGAGGGGGGAGGGAGAGCTGACACAAGGTCGCTGAGAAGCGCAAAGTGTGTCTCTAGAAAGTAGGGGGGTGAAATCCGTCTTGGCAGGAGGCGGATCATCGCCGGCCTCAGGGAATTAGCTTGTCCCGTACTGAAGGACAGCGAGTTTGTGGGGTTGGGTGAATTGAAAGAAAAAGAGGGTTGAATTGGCTACCAAATTGGGAGGAAAAACTGAAAATAAGATAATGCAGAGCAGCTCTCCTACAGCTCCGCCCCCCTTGGTCATCACGGCTGTTAGCATCTTGTGAGTGTTAGCGCACGCTTTGCACGCTCCACGTCACCCAACGCCTCTGAGCCCCGCTGCGTTTCACCGGCCGAAGGCCCAATCGATGAGCGGTCAGATGACAGTCTGCCTCACCGTGGTTGGGGGAGAAGACGTCGTCCGCGGCGTTCAGACACAGCATGGGGACCTGCACGGACTTCAGCCTATGGATGGGGCTGGCGTCGCGGTAGTAGTCCTCGTTGGTCTGGTAGCCGAACATGATGGACGTGAACCTCTCATCAAACTGCCGCACCGTCTTTGCCTGCAGAGGGTTCGAGACATCTGGTGAAGCAGTGTCCGGCGGCCATCTTTAGGGCCCGACTGACGGGACAATGCAGTTGGGTTAAACCACGCAACGTTCGTGTAAACGCGGGTTCTTTGAGCATCATTTTGGAACTCGGTTGTGTTTTTAGGGTTTGATAGTTACAGACACATTAATGTGGAGGGATAAACTCTCCCGGTGTTGGATTGTGATACTGAATTTGTGCACCGTTTTCAGTTGGCTTTCAGTTTGGGTTCAATGAAAAATACAAATGCTCTTCAGAATGATAGCATATTAGAAATAGGGATTCCAATCAGATTATCTAACATCTTCAACGTAGGGGACTTGTCGCCCAATTGAGTTTATGAACTCACCGTACCTGCCAAATTGTTTAGCAACACTGTAGGCTGTAAACCTCGAACAAGATTGGTTTAGCCAATTTGTTAGCTAGCTAGCTAAAAATGAATACTATCAAATGTTAAAAGTTACACTTTTCATGAAAACCCAAAAATAAAGACAGACAGACTACATTTAAAGATGTGGACAGACAGACTACTTACCCCTGAGGGGAAAAGGGTTAGTGCAGTCGACAGCCACACAAGTTTTTAGTAATAAAGTTTAAATGCAATAATAAGGGAAAGCTAAACAAGAGAATGAGTCAGTTCACTACTGTGAAGTCTGTAGTGTCAATTGGCAGTTTGGTTTCAACCAATCACAGCTTTGGTTCAACAGCAGCAGTTTGGTTTCAACCAATCACAGCTCTGGTTCAACAGCAGCATTTTGGTTTCAACCAATCACAGCTCTGGTTCAACAGCAGCAGTTTGGTTTCAACCAATCACTGCTCTGGTTCAACAGCAGCAGTTTGGTTTCAACCAATCACAGCTTTGGTTCAACAGCAGCAGGGGCAATTCAGTCCCCATTTAAATTAATGGACATGATAGACACAGATATACATTTATAAGAAAATGTTAGAAAAAAACAATACATAAGATTATATTAATTTATTTTATGTGTTTTTGTGTGTAAATTATACTCTCTTATCTGCTAAGAGAGCGGTGTATGTCAAAAATCGCATATGGACTTAACATTGAAAATGATATTGCTCTAGTTTCACGAGTGGAGCCAGACAAGACTGTTGCTTCAGTGCCCAACGGAAGAGACACGGACAGCGTGGTCCATTTTAAATACTGTCTGTGGGATAGCGAGCTAAGTGAGCAGATTAATGAAATGTACTTGAATGGAATTGGGCCAAAGCGTACTTCGCCTTATTCATAAATCACCTACAACCGCCACCTACTGCCCTGGAGGGTAACGATGCACTCGTCAAGGACCCTGCATGCCCTGGCGTTCACAGAGACAGGGCTCACCGCAACCCTGAATGCTGTTTGATGCTGGATCGAGCATAAATTGGGTCCACGGTTTTCAGGATTCTCACCTTTTAACCTAATTTTGAGTTGATTTCAAGGGCCTATAAATGATTGTGACTTACCTTCATTACGTAGTCAATGTCAAAGAGTTTCTCAAGTACAGGCCTGTGTCTGTGAAGGAAGACAGAAGGGTAAATGTATGTGTCCTGCCCACATAAGCACACCAAATAGCCCTCCAACACAGCAGCAAATACAAACCAAAGCCTAAGCATTAAAACAGTTCAAGCTGCTTCAAAAACGCCAAAAAAGATATCTAAAAAATAAGTGCAGTGGTGTAAGCACTGTTTAAAAACAAAACATTTGCAGGCACTATTTTGGGGGTTTTAAATATATATGTATATTAAATATCTAGTGTTTCACTTGACATTTTACAAGATAGTTTACAGCCTTTCTGCAATGTTGTTCTTCAGTATCTGGCTCTTCAACACTATCGATTTTCAAGTAGCAGATAGACACACAGTTGAAATAAAAATCTCATTTTCTCAGTTAATTGTCAACGCAGCCTCTCGTTTGCAGGCTGTAGCGTCTGCCGGCTGGCGGGGGAGGTGGTGCCAGCGTGCGACTGTTCCGGCCAGGCACGGTGGGGCGGGCAGCAGCAGGGCCATGCGACGCAGCTCCACGGCCACCAGAGATGGATGCAGCGGGTGGGAGATTAAGCTGTGCCAGCGATGTGGGCAGAATTCCCTCGTTCAGCCTTTCCAGAGGTGAAGAGCTGCTCTTGGCTCTCGTTCTGTCCCAGCGCATGTGATCTAGAGCACTCTCAGCTAAAAACCCTGGGACATTACTCTCAGGGAGATCAGCTCTTGGACACCGTTCAGTTAAATATAATTCAGCCGGTACCCGAAAACAGTCCAATTACATTTGAAACATGTGCTGTTTTTGTCCTGTTTTATACTCCAACATAACTTGATTTGTCACATGACAAATATATGTAAGAGAGAACGTAACCTTTCTGTGCTCTAAACCTGCACCGTCTGTGTGATGAAACTGCAGTGGAGAGAGTCCATTAAGCTAACGGCTGCCCAGCATACGGGTGCCAGGGGGTCTGATTTCTTTCTGCCACTGAAAACCGTGCCAAGCAGCTGTGCCCGGAGTCCGGTGGCGTGGGCGAGCGACATGCCCGGGTCAGAGGTCACGACCTCTCCCCCCCACACACTGACCTATCGACGGAGGCCTGGAGGCAGCTCGTGAGGTAGGAGTTGAAGAGGAAGCGGTCCAAGGGCTTCTCCAGCGAGGCGGTGCACTCGAACACGTCCCAGCCGGCCGAGAACACCACCACCCCACGCAGGCAGGTCTCCCGGCCCTTCCGGCCCAGGTAGTTCGCCAGCATCATCCTGTGGGGGAGGAGGTGAAGCAAGGGAAATGTATTTTTTTTTCCATACTGTTAGGGACTACAGCATGAACTGAACTGAACTGAACTCAAAGCTGGACTTTGAGTCCACACAGGATTGGATGCACAGAACGTCATGGTATTGATATGTTTTTAATCATTTATATTTTTGTCTCAAGTTGTTTTAGTAAATGTACCCAGGACTCCCTGGAAAACAGTATTATTACTGAGTGGACTTATCATGGTGAAATAAAGTTGAGCTGAACTGAAGTGAACCTTTGAGCTTGTGTACAGTATTACAGTCTGCCAGTCATCGTTTTTAAGGAACAAGCTGCTAATGCGTCGCCCTCGCAACGGCTGGTCAGCTGAGTCTTAACACGCAGGGGGCTCAAATGATTAAGCATTTTTCTTTTACACATTTTTCTTTTGCTCCAACACAATTTTGGGGCTTCTTACCTCAGCCCAGGCACCTTTACTGCAGCTGCAGTTGCACTTTACTGATTATGAAGAACAGAAGAACACGATTGAACACAATTAAGAGAAAGAGAAATATCCCTCCTGGTGTCACAGTGACCTGGACGGGCCACACAGGGCTAAAACTACTCAACGCTGAACGAGATCCAGACCACCACACTGCCCTGGCTCCTGACCCTGTAACTTGAACATGTGCGCTCTTAATTTCACGGTGACAGTGACTGCGGTTCAGGGAAGGGGGAGGGGTGAGCGTCAGGACTCTGGCTTTCAGCCGATGCGGCACCTGATCAGCCCCACGCCTCCTCAGACCATTAATGTTTCAGTGGCTCCAGTGTTTGAGATCCTGTTATGTGCACATTGTGAGTGTAAGCAGCAGGCGATCGATGCCACGGCCTTCACTGGGGGATGACGTTCGAGTATGTTCAGGAGGAATGGAGACGTACCCCCCCATGGACACGCCCGCCGCCATCAGTGGGGCGGCTGCGTTGGCGCTCTGAATGTGCGCGATGACGGCCTCCAGGTCCTCCGTGTTCGCGGCGCAGTACGTCCGTGGGGTCTGGGACAGACAGAGGGACAGAGGGGGCAAACTTGTCAGAGAGGGACTGTGAGAAACACAACAGTCACAAACATACACATACACACACACACACACACACACGTATACTGTACATATACAAACACACACACAAACACACACGTATACTGTACATATACAAACACACACACACACACGTACTGTACATATACAAACACACACACACACACACACACACACACACACACACGTATACTGTACATATACAAACACACACACACACACACACGTATACTGTACATATAGAAACACACACACACACGTATACTGTACATATAGAAACACACACACACATACTGTACATATACAAACACACACACACATACGCACGTATATTGTACATATACAAACGCACACACACATACGTACGTATACTGTACATATACAAACACACATGCACACACCCTCTGACCAGGGCGCTCACTCTTTACCCCAACTTTATTTTTCTCCCAAACTGGAGAAACTTTTGCTCAACTGTATCTGCGAGGCCTTCTCTCCTCTGAAATGCATAACTAACGTCTGAGGAGTGCACTTCACGTGTAGCTTGTGCAGACACACCGCAGGTACCTGATCACCCAGGGGGTCACTGGTGCCCGATGAGATGAGGCGAAAACCCCCACTGGGTGACAGTACGGCCAGCTCCAGTGGCACAGTCTGGTGCCCGCGAAACCCATCCACGCTGGCACGGTGTCTTAGTGCTCAGCTCTCTGAGAGCTGTGCTGAAACATTCAGAGAGGTCAGCATCAGGGGAATCTCACGTTTCAAGCCGATCCAAAAACCCCACATTAATCTGTACGCGACATAGTCCTGTACCAACGTTTCAGAGAGAGCCAGGAAGCCGACATCTGCGATGCCAGGAAGCCATCGATTGGAGCAGGCAGAAACCCACACTACAAGGGGCTCCATGGTGTGTTCGAAATAACATTACATTACAGGCATTTAGCAGACGCTCTTATCCAGAGCGACTTACAGTTTACATTTCTTTACAATCCATTTATACAGCTGGATATTAACTGAAGCAATTCAGGTTAAGTACCTTGCTCAAGGGTACAACGGCAGTGTCCCACCTGGGGATTGAACCTGCAACCTTAACTTTACAAGCTCCCTAACCATTACACCACACTGCCGCCTGACAGAGCGAGACGCGACCACTACGCCGGCTCAGGGAATTCCTGAAACCTGCTGCTGCTCATGGGATCGATCGATGCACACCGTCTATCAGGCTGATGAATCAATCAGCGCTAATATTGAAAACATAAATACATGTCGGTGGCATAGCCAGGAGGGGGGGCTAGTTTAGCAGTAGAGTTGGGAACTGTCATAAGCATTTCCGGGGTTTAAACCGAAAATACCCCAATAGAAGTTGCGAGGTAGCCTCGGGTGGTGTAGCGGTAAAGGCATTTGCCCGGAGTGCAGGTTGCCCACTGCTGCTGCGGTTCAAAACCCGGCTGTGCCAGCCCGGCTCTGCCCGAGTGCCCCGTCCGGGGCGGCGATTGGCTGTCTGCCCCAGAGGGAGGAAAGGCATCCCTTGCCTCCGAGGATGAGTGGGGGAGGGTAAGTTGAAGGAAATAGAGGGTGTAATTGGCTATCACATTGGGAGAAAAACAGGGAAAATCTGAAGACAAAATTTAAAAAATTAAAAAGAAGAAGATGCGAGATGATCAATGTCTCACGTTCCTAACATTGCCGTTTTGAGACCCTCTGAAATTAAATATTGGCTTTTTGTGCCAACACATCGCTAAGCAGTCCGGAGCACTGACAACGTGCCTCACAGAGATCTGCTCTGGACTTGCTGCCGCGGCCGATCAGACAGGACACTGGACTCTGTGTCCGTCCCACAGATCTGAGAATGGCATGCACTTTGGTATTCAGGGGAAAATAATGACATTCCTTAGGAAGAATACAGTGATGCAGAAGTGAAGGCAGACATTGTGTGGGGCAGCGGTCAGGGCCGTGGATGCTTGGTCCAAACCCCATCTGGGAGGCTGCTGCTGTACCCTCTGCTCTTAGTAAAATCCTGCTGTATCAAGAGGTTGGCCGCACGTCGTGAAAGAAATTAAACTAAAAGCACTGAAATAAATTAAAGGGAGGGGAATGTTACGATACAACGATGCATTAACGGGGTAGTGTGGCATCATAAATCCAAAAGACAGCTGCTAAAAAATAGCCTCGGTGCATATGCCAAGGGCATTTTTAGGAGACCATTTTAGGAGATTTGTCCTGCCATGAATGAGGAAAGAGATATTTCTCCTTCCTTGTAATTTATTGCACAAATGTTCTCTTTTGTCTGAGTGGCTGGCAATAATGCAATTAACTAATTAGTCAGCTGATCACTTGTCTGTCTCGCCACAACTGTAAATATGTGTCTATCTGCTGCATTTCGTCAAGACAGCTCATTATACTCACACACACACACACTCACACTCTCTCTCTCTCACACACACACACACACACACACACACACACACACACACACACACACACACACTGAACCCTGATGAAGGCCGTTTAGCTGCAGGCTAGACGTGTCATGGTGTTCCATTCAAAGGCCGTTTAGCTTTAATGGAAAAGGGACCACCCGCGTGGTCCAGTGGTTTCAATGTCCGAAGCTGGCCACGGCGACCGGGGTTCGATTCCACCGGCCGCGCCAGAGTCGGCTTTGGCCGGGAGTGCCACCGGGATGTCAATTTGCTGTCCGCCCCAGGGAGGGGGGAGGGAAGCCGACAGGGCATTCGCTGCGCACAGGAGTGGTTCTGTAGTACTGGGTTGCGGTCTACGGCATGGCACGGAAGAGACGATACTTCATCCTCGTTACTACCAATCACAGGGCTACAGCAGAGAACTCACATTATGAGGGGGGGATTGACTTGAAAATAGCGGGTGTAATTGGCTACCAAATTAGGAGAAAAACAGGAGAAAATCAGAAACAAAATAATTTTTAAAAATAATTTTTCTATATTGGAAATAATATAGAAATATATATATATGTATATCAAGTAGAAAAATAATACAATATTCAGACTATTGTATTATTATAGAATGTATAATAATGTATTATAGTATAGTTGTATATACTAATGTGCAATGTACAAAATACAAACTCCAAAATCATTCACACCCTTCTTGATAAAGATGAGCAAAGAAGGTTGTATAAAATACAAAATACAGGTTATGGGCTATATCTATGCTAAAAAAAGGGAAAATGACATTATTTTCTACAATTGTGTGTACACAATTAGATAAATATTTTGTTTAACAAGTAGTATGTTTTTCCCCAAAAAAGATATGTGTCACAGTTTTTCACACATCTAATAATTATTTTAAATAAAATCCAACAAAATATCCGATATATTCACTTTTTTGCCTTAAAGTCCTGTCGGATGTGTGGACACTCCCTTCACTGACGGTTTCACCAATCAACATTCATTTACTGGCGCTTGCTCATTAATATATAATTATTCATTTCACATTGGCAGTTCTGCGCACTAAACTCGATATAGTTACACCGCAATAATACTGTGAAGTAGGCAAGGTGGAATACAGTAGTCCTCTCTACAGAATTATTGAGCACAATTATTGTCACAGATGTATTGCAAACTACTTATAGTTTTTAAATATTACCTCCTTACCAAGAGCTTTTCACCAGACACCCCTCTGTTGTTGAACACCACACATCTGAAACAAAAGAGTCAAAGTCACGTTCTTATGTAATATAACTGCATACAGTGCGTATAAAAACTATTCACCCCCTTTGGTATCTTTCACATTTTATTTTCTTACCTCAAATCAAAATTGATTCATTGCTACTGATCAACACAAAATACTCTATAATGTCAAAACAAATAAACTCTAAAGCTTAAATTTCTAAATTAATTACAAATAAAAAACAGACAATAATTGATAGCATAAGTATCCACCCCTTTTTCTAAGACACACTTAAACTCTGTGGTACAATCCATTATCTTCAGAGGTCACATAATTATTATTAAGTCCAATCCGTGTACAATTAAGGTGTTTGAAATGATTTAAAATTACACCTGTGTGTGAGAGGTCCCACAGTTGGTTAGTGCATTTCCAAACAAGGGCTTCATCATGAAGACCAAAGAACATTCAAAGCAATTCTGAGAAAAGGTTGTGTGCGTGCGTGCGTGCGTGCGTGCGTGTGTAGGGTCTTGCTGCTGAATAATCTGCAGAGCTGCTCGGAGCTGTAACTCATTGTCCTGTGAGGACTGGGAGTCGTTGAGCAGGAAGATGCTGAGCTGGCCTCTCCTCTCCTCTCCTCTGTGTGCGCAGTCTGAAAGAATGAGGACATCTCGCCAGCCGGCCGGGCCAAACTGCATCACTCTGCGTCCCTTTGTGCGAGAGAGAGGAGAGACTTGCCCCGGGAAGCAGACCAGCTTTGCGCAGTGCACACCTGACTCGCACAAGGCCAGCATCCACCATGTCCTTCCCACAAGTCCTCGCTTCAAACTCCCTGAAACCAGGACGAGGAATGTCCGAAAATGTGCCTCGGCCTCCAGCGCTCAAACATAATCAGCGGTTTATCTTATCTGTCATCATTCATAGTTTATACTGGACAGTGCATAATTGCGAATTCGTTTTGGTTGTTACCAATTACCCCTGGCTCAATTAGCTAATTATTTGGATACACCAATGCTGGTTCACTTGTAGATTAGACCACAGTAACATGTTTCATGTGGAAACACAAGAACAGTCTCCAGCTGTCGTTCATGGGCTTGTCAAGAAACGTAGCTAAAATGTCAGATCACATAAACGATTGGGGATAAATAAATAATTAAGTTGGCATGAAATCCAGAAATGGATACGGCCCTCCTTACCCACCCTTGGGTTAGACACACCTGTCTGTGTGAGGTCCCACCGTTGGACATTCCATATTCCAAATTTCATATTCAAATTTGGAAAAAAGGCATGCAGGATGATGATGATGTGGAGAAACATTTTGTGGTCTGATGAAACAAAAATTGAGTTATTTGGTCTTAATGCCGAGCACTATGTTTGGTGAATGGCACCACTCGTCACCCAGGCAACACTATCCCGACTCTGAAGCGTGGCGATGGTGGTGTGATGTTGTGGGGTCTCTTTTCATCGGCAGGGACTGGCGGGCTTGGCAGAGCGGAAGTCAGAATGGAGGGAGTAAAATACAGGCAGATCCAAGCAAAATCTGGAATAGCCCTGGAGTTGACCTGGAATATCTGCAATAGACCTGAGACTGGGGCAGCGATTTGTCTTTCAACAGGACAACGCCTCCAAACACAAAGCCAAAGCAGCCCTCGAGTGGCTGAAAAATAAGAAAGCGGACGTCCTTGAGTGGCCCGATCAAAGTCCAGACTTGAATCCAATAGAAAATCTGTGGCAGGAAGTGAAGACTGCTGTACATGGCTGGTCCCCAACTTTGCAAGGAAGAGTGGGTGAAAATTAAACCCTTTTGGAGGAGCAGTTACAGGGAGCACCTGATATTAAATGATACATTTTTCATCACATTTCTTTCACAAACTGTGGAGCATGTTTTATTTATTGTCGGAAAGAAAATCAATTCAAATGTATTACAATTTCAAGTTGTAACACAACAAAATGTGCTGGTCTAATGGGGGGTGATACTGTAGATCTTTGCAAAGCTAACTCATAAATGGTTGGCAACTTTGACTAAATGCCTTTTGACCAACTGTTTTATTTGCTCTCAGAACCACCTTCATTTCCCTTTCAAGATTTTTCCTTAGGTGGTGACGAAGATGTATGCTGTTTAATAGTTAATCTACAGGACTGCGTTTTAATAGAGGTTACTTTGGGTTTTTATTTATTTATTTATTCCTTTTCTCCTTGGAATGACCAACTGTAATAACCTATGCTAATTGTAGGTCTGCTTTGTACATTGCACGCCAGCACTAACACTGCCATCCACCAGCTATACTCAATTAGTTATTGTGCTGAAGGACTGTGCAACTGTCAGAAACAGACTGCAGGCACCTGACTGACCAGAGGAGTCGCTATTGAGGAGGGGAACATCTTCCTGGTTGACGCTCTTCCTCATTGGTTGACGCTCTGGCTAAATATGCATCACCTTGCAGGACTCCCACCCACCGTAGTGTCCTGGCACGTCATCACTGCACTAAGAACAGGAGCTCTCAACTGGATAGCCGTGTTCGGAAGCCCTATGGGCTGCATTTAACACCTCTGTTTAAAGTGTGGGCGGTCTCTCTGGTTAAGGGCATGGTGAAGGACGTGCTCGGTGTAGCTGATGCTATGCTGTCACTGAAGAGTCTGTCCGTCTCCACACGAAGGTGGGCACCACAGATGGGAGATGAAAATCAAATCGGCGAGAGGTCACCTAAAGACCAACGTTAACGGACTAACAGTTTGACTGTAAACCCCCCTCCCCCACTCCCTCCCCCTTTGTCCAGGTCTTGCTTTTACGTCTTTTTAAAAACATTGTCCTGAGGTGAACCGCAGTCGTTTGTCGAGCCAGGTGCCGTCTGCGTCTGCTTTGCCCTCTCAACGTTTTTCCTCCAGCTGAGATCATTTCTGCGCCCTTTTCTTTCTCAGCTTCACTACAGCGAGGCCCATCGGCTGACCCTGTGCAATCCTAAATCTGTGAGGAAAAGTGTTGGGGCTAACGGAGTGTCCCTTCACGTTAATGTGCATTCAGCCCATGAGAAATGACCCACTGGGCCCAATGCTGCTTTAACTTGAACCAAGAATTTGATTAATTCATTGATTTGGACAAGCATTTCTCAAGGTCTGATCGGGCCAGCACCCACCTGTAGCCCAGCTCCCTGCTCTGTTGGACCATGTGGAGAATGTAGGACTCCCGGCTGGTCCCCGTGAGCCCGGGCAGCAGCAGAACCGTGGGCCGAGTGCTCGGGTCCGGATGGGCGGCGCTGCCGTCGTTGTCAAACCAATCCAAGGAGATCTGGCCGCCGTCTGCTGCTTTAATGAGCTCACTGCAGAGAAGAAACGACATTTAATAAAGCAGGCCTGGACTGTGTGCCACAGTATGATACCATATTGCGATATAAGCGTTTTCAATATGACTTTTTAATCAATCTCTATCAGTCAATCGATCGTTATTTTGTATAGGGCCATTTTCGGGCTGTAACACAGCAGACATTTCCAAGAGGGAATTCAAAAGAAACGGGGTGGCGGATAACGTAGCGGTCTAACGCACCGTATTTTAGCTGGTCCGATACGGTGTGCACTGCCTGTCAGGGACGTGGTTCGAAACCTGTCTCTACCAGATCGGCCCTGGTCGTTAGCCCTGATTGGGGGCAGCGTTTGGCTGTCCGTCCCAGGGGGAGGGGGAGGGTGAGCCGGCTCGGGTTTGCCGTGAAGCATATAAGAGATTCTCCAGAACGTGGGTGGGGTGAATTTAGTCTCGAAGGAAGCAGAGTTCGCTGCCCTCTGAGAATTATCTTGTCTCGTGTGGGGAGGGCAAATCAAAATAAATTAAGGGTGTAATTGGCTACTAAATTGGTGGAAAAAATAAAAAATAAAATAAAAAAACAAAACACAAAAAAAGAAACTGAAAAAAGGAAGGGAAGGGCTTTCTTTAAGGAAAGATAATATCTCATTGTGCATCAGCATGAGATCCAATATATATTAGATTTTGGCACATGTGCTCTGGCACTCTTCCAACGGGTAATCTTATCATGTCATAATTTACTATATGCATCACCGTGTAGTTTTCATTATGTACACTTTTACAGTGTGCTGTATGCTATTCTATATTATGTACATAAGGATACATGAATTCATTTTAATTGAGAGTGATACATGTGTAATATTATGTTCAAATTTACTTTGTACCTCTGATTTAGTATAATTATTTTCCCAACCTCAGAATATAACATTGGTCGCATGAGGTCAAGTGAAAGACTTTGCGAGCTGTTGCCCCCGCGCCCTTTAAAAACACATCCCCGTCGATTATGTAATCCCCATCGCTCGGTCAAGGGGAAGGAACGTGAGCAGCGGTCAGCTCAGGCCTGCTGACACCAGCTTTATTTACACAATCCTTCCCCCTGCGATCTGACTGTGCAGATTGGGGGTGGTGTGGTGGGGGAGGGGGAGGCTATTACAGAGGCCTTGGGTTTTAATTAAGAATCGATACGTGGCCTGGACAGCCGCAGTCAAGACAATGCCCTGCGAAATCAGCCCGACGGACCGACAGGAAGTGCAGAAACCTTGAGTTGAGTTGAGTTGAGTTGAGTTGCTTTTATTGTCATGCCGCCACATACAAGTATGTGGAAGAACGAGATTGCGCTTCGATTTGCAACATTAAGACAACAATTACACAACAGTTAAGACAGTGCAACATTTACGACACAACCTTCCCTCCTCAGAGGCCGTCAGCATGTTGTTATGGCGCCCACATTAAAAGCGCGCTTAAAGGGGCGGCCCACAAACTCGGCCCACCTCCTCAGACACAGCGGCCTTCTCATACACGGGTTAACTCCTCCATTTTTTTGCTCTTGTGCTGACAGATTCTCGAATCATCAGTAAGCTAGCAGAGTCCGTAACCAAATTAGAATTTCTGTCAAGGCGCGTTTGACACCGCTAGCTCAAGCGCTGCACTGAGGTTCCGGACATCCAGTGCAAAGGCCCCTGGGTAGACAGGCGCGTGTGTGTGTGTATGCAGTAGAGCTGGGCCTCTGGGTAGACCGGCTCGCCTCACCTCTGGATCAAACACAACTTGGGCAGGGGTGTGATAGATTACGGACCATTCCTCTAAATTCTTGGAACGGGCTCGTTGATTAGATACCGGCCCAAAGGGTCAGAGTCCTGTGAGGAGTACCCATCCCCCTGCGCTGCTGGTCACCTCGTGAGATCACAGTTCAGAGTTGAACAAACTCAGGGGCTGTAAAGTAGAGACGGACACGTGAGGATTCACACGCCTCTTCTGGGGACTGTTATGTTCAATCACCCGGTTTTGAGACCGTGATGTGCAATGTGTTGTGTATGTGCGCTTGTGTGTGCGTGTGTGTGTGTGTGTGTGTGTGAGTGTGTGTGCGTGTGTGTGTGTGAGCACAACATGTTAAGAGGTGTAAGGAAAAGCAGTACCATGCCTGCCTCGTGGTTCTGGGATGGTCACTTAATACAATCGCATTAGTTGAATCAGCACGAATTAGCCCCTTTTACACTGAACCTCAAAGCGTCATTGTCACTGTGATGAAATTTGAGGCGAAACGTGGCATCTCTGTGATCACTTTTACCATTTGTGTCTCTACCAACCGTCGTGATCACGGAAGCCACAGCATTTCCGCGACGTGTGGAAATGACCAAGCAATTCAGGCCGACTGCACATGTACAAACGCTTGTGCGTTAGACAATCAGTGACCTAAACACAAAGCCACATAGTACTACCTGGTGTAGTAGTAGCGACCGTTTACATAACTCGCTAGCTAAAGACAAGATGTTTACCAGTTAGCTAGTGTTTGATGTAGCCAAATGTTAAAGGTAGGCTCGTCGTCATGTCTTTCTTTCTGAAACTCCCCTCCTGGCGTAAACTGGAAAGTAACTCATTCTAACTTTAATTTAATTTTGGAAAACATAGCTGTGATTGGTCGTACCACTTTTAATCACAACAACCAGAAATCGTGTCAACGACTACCTGTGTGCTCCTGTGTGTTTAATATCTTCATGGGGAGGGGCTCTTTGGATTTAAAAGGGGAGAAGGTATTCTGTTTTTCTGTTGGTACTATTTTCTACCCAGTGTATATTTTGCTTGTATATAAATGACTGATCAACTAGCATCTCATTTCAGGGACTCAACATGGTGGAATTCTTACAGGAGGCCAGCGACGGATGTGGCGGGGATCCTTAACGGAAAACTACATTTGTGTGCAGACTTCAGTCCTACAAGAGAGCAGTGCTAAGAAGCAGGCCGCTTTAGCAGCTGCATACACACATAGTCACCAACATTTATGGGATCTATGCCAGGTCTCGTCTCACAGCAGGAGGTTTTCAGGTGACGCTCCTATTCCAGGTGAGCTGCTCATGATGGGGCTGGAATAACTAAGTCATTCTGAGTTTGGCGTCAGTTCTGATTGTTTGATCTGATTGTTAAGGTCTGAAGATCGATCGAAAGAGACCACGTTTCCTTTCCCCTATTGTCCCTTAGCTATTCCCCGGAACACACTGAAATCCGGTTATGAATTAATGTGCAAAGTCCAGCACTGTAATCTGGGAGAAATAAGTGCCTCTGAACTATGGGAGGGGTGAGCCGACACTTTGCACAAAAGGCTCCTTTCAACTTCCTGTTGACGCTCAGCCAAACAGGGGAACCGGAGACGGGAGATTTATCCTAGTTGCCGAAAAGTGGATGAAACAGAATCAAACCTCATGTAATAGCGGCCTGTTACATAAGCGCACCTGCCAGTTATATTATTATTATTTTATGCTTTTTCCCCTCTTTCTCCCAATTCAGAGTCCCAATCATATCGTAAGCCGCACACACCGCGAGCACGGCTGGCTTGAATCCCGCACGCAGACAGGCCCTCTGGCTCCTGTGACATCCCAGGGCGCTGAAGCTGATACTGCCAAAGGTGCACTGTGTGACCTGCACCCGAGACGTGCGGTTCGACCCGCAGATGTTGGGCCCAGTCCTCTGCTTTCATCCGACAGGAGGTAAAACAGCGATGAACTAAAACTGTTTTATCGTCTGTCCTGTTCTTCGTGACAAATTCCCTTTAAAATTTTAATCAGGAAATACGGTACTGTAGGAGAACAACTGGCTTGACTGCATGAATGAGTGAATGATAATTTGATTTATATAGCGGATATATAGGGAACTCAAAGCGCTTACAGGGGGGCAACTTACTAACTGACTGCAAGTTACATATGAATAACCATAATAATTATAATAATAATAGTCAACATCATCATCGGCATAATCATACCAAGCAGGATAAACAAATGAACAAACACACAAATGAATAAATGAGGTCTTACTTTCTGTAGCTGACGCCGGGCTTGGCGGTGACGAAGGGTCTGAGCAGCGTTTGGACCCGACTCTCCCAGCACCAGAAGGTGGGGTAGTACGTCTCCGACACCACGGGACATTGCTCCCTCAGAAACTGGCAAAACTTCTTCCCCCCGGCAATAAGCTGCGGTTTCTGTAAAACAGGGGAGGGTGTGTTGAAGCAGAAAATGGCCTCCGTCAACTCGCCAGCTTGGGTCTCATTTTTAACAGCAGTGCTGTCTCTGTCATTTTAAGCATCCCTGCTGCTGACTTTATACAGGCATTATATTACGCAACTGCTTTTCTGTCAAGATAAAAAATATCATGTATTCATCTAATAAGAATATACTGTATATGTGCTTGTGTGTGTGTGCATTTATCCAACATAGTTCTAAGTTAGTTCACCCAGTACTTTGTTCCTACTTATATAATAAATGATTGAGCTGTATTGAGTTGATGGGGTGTTTAAGGAAGGCTGGAACAAAGCGAGCGGTGTGTTGTGTTGTGTTGCAAGAGGAAGCGTGACCCGCGTAACAATTCAAATTGTGCTTTGAGAGATGTCACGTTGGCATCGCCAAAAGCCGCAAAGGACTTCAACTTGGCACCACAGACGTGTGCTAGCTGTTTGCCCATCTGTCCGACCACAATCCCCATCTGCACACAGCCTTAGATGGAACCACCATCACGCCTGCTTGCTGGCTGCCTGAAGACACAGCTGTCCACAGGGGGCGACCCAGAGAGGGCACAGCAGATAACCGGGATGGATAACACACGTTGGGAACACATCACAGGAGAGCGGGGGAACGCGAGACTCTGACACCGCAGAACGAACAAACGCAGGAAGGTGCGTTCCATCAGTCACATCCCAGAAAGAGAACCAAATTTGCTCCCCACACCCATGTTCAACAGCCATTTTGACAGGTGGATATCAGCATGTTAAATGACTGTGACCTGAACTTGACCACCGACCGCGGACAAATCACCCTGGGGCAACTCGACCATGGACAAACCACCCTGGGGCAAATCACCCTGGGGCAAATCACCCTGGGGTACTTCAGCATGAGCTAGTGAACACACCAAACTCTGCACACTCAGTGGCCACCCAACACTCTGCACCTCTTGCATAACATCATCAACATCATGGGGCACTTGTGGTAAACGGCCTTTTTGAATAAACAATTACATGTTGCTTTGAATTTAAAGGATCTCTTGCATTTATCCAGCGCAACATTTTAATCTTCTGTATGTGATTAGTGGCCTGTGGTCATTGGAGTAACGGTGCTATGACCAGGAGCTTTACATCTATAATGAGTGTTTTGCAACCTTTGTACTTATCCTACTGTATAAGCTAAGAAGAAACTCAAATAGTGTTTGACAAAAAAACTGTGAGAGCAGGGTCACAGTAAATAATAATGTGCTATTACACACATTACATAGTTTGCACCAAAAAATATTGCATTTACAGAAATTTCACATGCCTGCAAGCATAACACCGGTTGCTTACATTTATAAATACAGTTGTATGAATGAGGAATCGACCCTTCCAAAATGTGCCCCTTTAACATTATGAGGGCTTGATGAAAAAAGATTTAACCTTCGTTCAATATCAAAAACCTGAATGCCATATCATTCCGCATAAAGTACCTGGCTCGTAAGCACATACATGTATTGAGAATGACTACATTCAAAGAAATTAAAGTGGAAAAAGATCCACAGATACACAAGCCACTATTCAGTGTAAAAGCAACCGGATAAAACAGCGGAACACACGCTATGCGGGTCGTTGTATGATACATTTATTTTCACGTCGACTGCACCAATAAATAGACAAGCACTTAAAATTTGACACAATGAAAATACATTAAACAAAGCTAAAACATTTGCTGATATTAGGAGTGCAATACTTCGTATTCAAATTAAATATATTTAAGGTAGGCTATATAACCAAAAGCGTACACTTTAGTCTTCAATTTCCCCTGTGCCAATATCGCAAGTCAAATGCGGCGATTTTTAAAAATCATGCAAGTAGCCTAATAACAGATTTCATACAGCCGCGCCGTTCCTAGATATTGTGAGAGATTATTTTAATGGTCATAACGAGATTAAATCGCCGCTATGGATGAAGTTCCTCCGCGGTCTCGTAGCCCTACCTTGGCCACGGATATCAGGTAGTAGCAGGCGTATGCTGCGCCGAAGCCGAGCACCAGAGACAGCCCCACTCCAGAGCCGAACAGCCCGACTCTCACGTGATTCTCCAGGTACAGCGACAGGTCTCGGGTCAAAACGTTGAGATTGAAGGCCAGTGCGATCATTGCCAGGTCCCGGGTACCACGCTTTTGGGAGGACGTGAGAGCGGGATGAGAGCTTGTGTGTGTGTGGAAGAGTGGCGAACAGGGAGGCGAGGAGGAGGGGATGGAGGGATGGACGGGTGCTCCGGTATCAACCTGCGAGAGTCGCGTCACGCGTTCCGAATGAACTCAGCACCACCTGCAGTCCGCGAGGACACCGCACCGCGCGCACAGACCGGACCTGCGCACCACGGGCACAGCATCTCAGCCGCGCCTGCGCTCGGAGCCGGAGCGTGAGCGGACCATAGATATATATAAACGTAGATGCCGCATTGGTTGCTGTTGTATGTTACAGCGATGCGCCTGATCCGCGTGTAAACAAACGCATGTGTATTGAGAGATGCTGGCTTCCCCTGATAAAAATCTACTGTCACCGGCTTACTTCTCAACCAGGCGCGATTCTAGGATTTGACCTTTAGGGGGGCTCAGTCCCCAATGAGAATGTGAGATGTAGCCTACACATGCAAAGTACAAGCCTCATTTTTTATTTATTTTACTGTTACATTCCCCAAAACAAAACATCACGATGGTGGTCGCTATCAAAATTGAAATGCCGCTCTCTGTCTGTGGTATATATTTTAAAGATATTAAGTAAAAAATTTATTTAGAAAAGAATGACTAAACATTTTCAGGGGGGCTGAGATGAAAGACAGGGGGGCTAAAGCCCCCTTAAATAGGCTCTAAAATCGCCACTGATCTCTACCAATTTTCGTGACATTTGGCTTGTTATAAACATGAGAAATGTCTGCATAACAGGCATGCTACTTGATTACCAAATTTCACAGTTGTTGAGTTTCCTCAACGATGTTCCGCATAACCTGGCTGTGAACATGGTACGAAGAGGAATTAGCCTATGCAAAAATGCCAGAAAGTTGTGCATTACATTACATTACAGGCATTTAGCAGACGCTCTTATCCAGAGCGACTTACACAGTTTCACATTTCTTTACATACAATCCATTTATACAGCTGGATATTTACTGAAGCAATCCAGGTTAAGTACCTTGCTCAAGGGTACAACGGCAGTGGCCTACCTGGGATTGAACCTGCAACCTTTGCGTTACAAGCCCAGCTCCTTAACCGTTATGCTAACACTGCCGCCTTGCGTGTAGAAATAGGAGGAACCTTCTATGGTTCTATGGAAGGCTAGTGGGATAACTTTTCACAAGTGGTTATTTCACTATTTCACTGTCACTTAAAGCTGGCGTTGAATAAACGGCTGATATCGCCATGATGGTAACAACAGCATAACGTTAGCTAGTTGGCAAACCACTGCATGACCAACTCACTGAAAGTGATATTTACTTGATAGTCATCTAATTCGTTGTTGCAGAAGCCACGTAACGTGTGGATTTATCCATTTATTATAATCTCATCGTCCCCCCAACACACACACACACACACACACACACACACACACACACACACACACACACACACACACACACACACACACTTGTCAATTACAATATACCAATAAGTCAACGAATACTTTCATCATAGCGATATGTGTCGGTAGCATAAGCTAATTCAGCCAAGTTCTTCGGAACATCTTTGAGGAAATCAAGTAACCTGCCTGTTATGCAGAAATGTCCCACGTTTGTAACAAGCTAAAATTGGTTGAGAATTAAGCGAGCTACAGTAGATTTTATCAGGGGAAGTCTGCATCTCTCAATACACCTACGTTTGTTTAGACACGGATCTTGCCCGCCTCAACATGGCGACCGCGTAGACGCATCTGAACGGGCATGAATGAGGCGTCTACGTTTTTATATCTATGATTGCAGCTGCCGCTGGGTCGCACACGGCAGAAGATGATGGCCGTGGACGCGCACGTCCGTTCTGCGGAGGACTGGTGAATAAGAACAGACACAGCACACTGAAGCCGGTCTGCGCTTTCAGATGGCAAAATACGGGTCATTGTGTGTTTAGAATACAACACGCGTTTAAAATACATTCCGAATATAGTACGTTGATATTGGACCACTGTATCGAGCTAGCTGGATGTCCACATTATTGTACAGCTATGCAGTGCATAGTAGTGTATGCTTTTGACGGCTTCTAAGGGTGGATTTGAAACAGCAGAAGTGCTAAAATGCTAATGCAATATTGAATGGATCCGTCAATAACATTTATTTTCATATGAGAAAATAAGTGGAACAGTGGCTTAAATGAAGTAAACAAGTAAGAAGCAATACCCTACGTGTTTAAAAAGTAAAACAATATCATAATGTAAGAATAATATATACTGGAAGTCTTGTGTTGTACAAAATATAACACTATATATATTCCTTTTGATAAATACTGCATCTGGCTAGACGACAGAGTAGCTAATGTTTTTCTCACCTCAAACAACGTATACGTGCCGATGATTTGCTGTGTGTTCCTTATTTTGGGTCTTAGTCAATCAGAAGCAAGGACGCCGCGTATACGAAAACGAAATACGAAAGGGCATGAAATTGGAATTTAAATAAATAAAAATAATTGGAATGTTTTCTTTATTTTGCTGCCACCTTCCGGCAGTAATCACGAACTACAACGGTTAGAAGAAAAAGTTGAAACATTTTACGAGAATAATTCCTCAGATGAAAGATATTTCAAGAATTGTAATCGTTGTTGTGGTTTTTACGAATTTACATATAATCTAATATATGAATTAGAACACTGCCATTTAAGAACAGCTAATGTACCTCTTAGTCTTGCTTAGATTGTGAACAACTTTGTTGTTGACTGTAGGCACCAGCTTCTGAATATGAAACCCAGTGTATCACTCATTGAACAAAGTAGAACAACGATGTAAAGCGAAGAGCCAAATGGAGATCGCTGCAATGGGATTAGGGTTAGTCCTGTATTTGACTGTAGAATGAGTTTCTGCCCTGGCTCACAGTGCAGGCATACCGAGAAACAATATATAAACATAAAGTTATGTAATGACATTGGCTACCTAGATTGTTTATCTGATGCCAGATTTGTCATTTTTAATCAATTTTTTTTTAAAATATGTAATTCTAAAAAATTATTTGGCTTATATGTAACCAGGTAGAACTTATACTCAATACTCATCACCCAGGTTAACACCCCTCCTCTTTAAAAAAAACACTATTAACGAATCGCTAATTACCACAGTGAGTCAATCTTCTGTTTCCAACCCACGTAAACTCTATTCTACGTTTTCCTCCCCCACCCCCTCCTCTCTAACCGCCAATGACTTCTCATCCTTCTTTCACGAGAAGGTTGATGTCATTCGCAACTCCTTCCCCCCAACCTCTCCCTCTCCCATCTCGCTACCTAAACCTCCCACCCCTCTGTCCTCCTTCTCGCCCCCTTCCTGACTCAGACATCCTTCAACTTGTTCTCTCCCACCGTCCCACCACCTGCCCTCTTGATCCCATTCCTTCCCCCCTCTTCCAGTCCATTGCTATGGACATCCTCCCCTTTGTCTCCAATGTCATTAAGTCCTCTCTTTCCTCTGGCTCTGTCCCCTCCTCCCTCAAATGCGCTCATGTTGTCCCCCTCCTCAAAAAACCCTCTCTGAATCCTGCTGTCATCTCTAACTACCGACCTGTCTCTCTCCTCCCATTCCTTTCCAAAACATTAGAGCGGGCTGTCTATAATCAACTGTCTGCTCATCTCTTACAGAACGACCTGCTTGATCCCAACCAATCTGGGTTCAGAGCAGGCCACTCCACAGAGACTGCTCTCCTTGCAGTCACTGAGGCTCTTCACGGGGCTTAACTTAAGTCCCGATCCCTTAGCTCCGTCCTCCTCCTCCTCGACCTGTCGGCGGCATTCGACACCGTGGACCACCGGATCCTGCTCTCATCTCTCGTCGAGATGGGAATCTCTGGATCTGCATTGACATGGTTTGAGTCCTACCTGGCTGACCGGTCCTACCAGGTGGCCTGGAGAGGATCCCTCTCCTCTCCCCACACCCTCTCTACCGGAGTCCCGACGGGCTCCGTGCTAGGCCCCGTCCTATTCTCTCTGTACACCAAGTCACTTGGCTCTGTTATTTCTGCTCATGGTTTTTCCTATCACTGTTATGCTGATGACACTCAACTGTTTCTCTCCTTCTCTCCATCTGATACCCAGGTCCCGGCACGGATCTCTGCATGCCTGGCTGACATCTCCACATGGATGTCCACCCACCACCTGAAGCTGAACCTGGGGAAGACAGAGCTGCTCTTCCTCCCAGCGAAGGGCTCCCCGATGATTGATGCGTCAATCACCATGGAAGGCTCCATAGTGTCTCCATCCCAGTCTGCCAGGAGTCTTGGGGTAACCCTGGACAACCAGCTGTGCTTCTCGAGCCATATTGCAGCGATCACTCGGACCTGCCGTTTCTCCCTCCACAACATCCGGAGGATCCGACTGTTCCTCACCCAAGAGGCCACTCAACTCCTGGTCCAGGCCCTGGTGATCTCACGTCTGGACTACTGCAATTCCTTGCTGGCAGGCCTTTCCGGCCTGTGCCATCAAGCCACTGCAACTAGTCCAGAACGCTGCCGCTCGCCTGGTGTTCAACCAGCCGAAGTTCACCCACGTCTCCCCTCTACTCTCCTCTCTGCACTGGCTCCCCATCGCAGCACGCATCAGATTCAAGTCACTGGTGTTTGCTTTTCAAGCGGCCAGAGGTACTGCTCCCCCATACCTCCGCTGGCAAACTGACTGCCCCATCCCTCCGGGCGCCTGGCAGCCGCTCCTCGCGGTCTCGCCTCTTCTCTGTCCTGGTCCCTCGCTGGTGGAACAACCTCCCGCAATCGGTCAGGACTGCGGAATCACTTCCAATCTTCCGCAAGAGACTCAAAACCCACCTCTTCAGACTCCACTACCACTGAACAGTGTCCATCTCGACAATCTGTCGTCACCACTGTTTACTTGTTCTACACTATTTAAAATAAAAAAAATAAAAAAAATAAAAACCCACTAACCTTTTCTTTCCCAGTGTTACAGGTATGATACACAGACGCCTGCAATGATGTCTATTGCTGTTTTACTGCACTGATCTTGTGCGCTAACTATGATTGTTCTTACCTTGTATTAATGCACATCTTGTAAGTCGCTCTGGATAAGAGCGTCTGCTAAATGCGTAAAATGTAAATGTAAAATGAGTCATGGGCAATTAATGGGCGATTTCAGGAGTGTTGCAAGACTTTAAGCACGACTGGGGCCCATGCCCCCAGCACTCACAGCCTAAAAATGACCGTTAAATCTAAGGTGATTGTACACTCACACCCAAATTCAACAGTGACAATAGCTTAATAGCTTAATAGTAATGGTGATTAACACACACACACACACACACACACACTCCAATTTGTGATAATTTTATTGAGAATCAATGGGTCATTACATTTACATTTACATTTTAAGCATTTAGCAGACGCTCTTATCCAGAGCGACTTACAAGATGTGCATTAATACATGGTAGGAACAATCATAGTTAGCGCACGAGATCAGTGCAGTAATACAGCAATAGACATCGTTGCAGGCATCTGCGTACCATACCTGTAACACTGGGAAGGAAAAGGTTCGTGTATTTTAAAAAAAAATGCGAGTGTATTTGGAGTATAGTGTTGTATGGTGTAGAACAACTGAACAGGGGTGACGACAAATAGGCTAAGCTAGATGGACAGTGGTAGTTCAGTGGTAGTGGTAGTGAGTGGTAGTGAAGTCTGAAGAGGTGGGTTTTGAGTCTCTTGCGGGAGATTGCAAGTGATCCCGCGGTTAAATTCCATGTTAAATGCAAAACAATGCCAAACAGATGCCTGTCTATTGCAATTATGTGGACAATATAGTTGAAATCGGGCCAAGTCACCAGAACACTTCCGCAAGAGACTGAAAACCCACCTTTTCAGACTCCACTACCAGTGAACTGTGTACATCTAGCTAATTGTCATCACCACTGCCTGTAACACCTGACATCAACCATGCCTTCTTAAGGGTATGAGTGCTCCCAAACCACGCCATTAAGGAAGCACCAGAACCCTTCACTGCTGGAACACGGTTGTAGTTTCCCGTTTGATTGTTCACTATCTGTACCTAGTTTTCTGGGTATTTGGCTGTCCACCCCAGGGGGAGGGGGGAGGATGAGCCGGCACGAACTCACTGAGAAGCACAAAGGGTGTCTCCAGAAAGTAGGTGGGCAAGTTTAGTCTCAGAGGAGATGGATCATCGCTGGCCTTGGGACATTAGCTTGCCCTGTAGTGAGGGCAAAACAAAACGCATTACCATGTAGTTTTCATTATGTATACTTTTACAGTGTGCTGTATGCTATTCTATATTATGTAGGATACATGAATTTGTTTCAATTGAGAGTGATACATGTCACGTCTCGTGTTCATGTTCCCCGTAATTAGGTGTTTGTAATTTATTCCATGTTTTCCTTGTCGTCCGGTCCGTGTTTTTACCTTCGCTTACCTGTTTCCAGTCTTGTCATTGTATTATTGTTTTCACCTGTTTCTCGTTATGACTAATGTAGTTAAGCTGTTCATTTACAGATTGTCTCGTCATTGTATTATCGTTTTCACTTATTCCTTATGTGTCTGATTGCAGTCAGCTGCATTCATGTTAATTCCTGATTGTTTCTTGTTATGTCTAAATGTATATAAGCTGTGCGTTTTCCCATGTTCATTGCCAGATTGTCTTGTGCTTTGCTTATGCCTACACAACTCTCCAGCGGTTACCCGTGTTTTGTTCCATCGTGTTTTTGTTCATGCTCCCGTGTTCATCTGTATCCCAGTCTCGTTCCTGACCCACCTGTTCATGCTCCTTGTGGTTCCAGTCGCGCTCCTCTCTGTGTTCCCTGGACTGATTTCCCATTATCGACCTCCGCCTGCCCATTGACCACGTCTTGCCTGCCTCTGACACACCTGAAGCCTGGAATGAACTTTGCCTGTCCCCGACCACTCTTTGGATGCCTGTATTGCCCTGATTGCTCCTGTTTGACCATTGCCTGTTTTTTACGCAATAAAGGACATTATTGCATTTCTGGGTCCGCGCCTGGTTTTCCTACTCCGTTCCTGACAGATACATGTGTAATATTATGTTCAGTGTGTTTCCCAGTCTCGTCTCAAGAGGAAACACCTGTGGTGCCATGTGCTCTTCTTGGGATACTTATTTTCTGCAATTAGGAAAGGTTCATATGTACATCCTGAACTGTATATAATAATTAATGGACATTGACCTTTTAACCATGGCATATGAATGTAGAACAACTGCAGTCTGACTCGTTTGTGCAACTTTGTTATTTTTATAACTTTACAGGTTTGTCCCAGTCTCACAACTGAATATAAAATCCACAAAAAGAATGCAGAACATATGGGCTGCCTTTCAAACTGTAAATACCATCCATCCATCCATTATCTAAGCCGCTTATTCCTGGTCAGGGTCGCAGGGGGCTGGAGCCTATCCCAGCATGCGTTCCAGGCGAGAGGCAGGAATACACCCTGGACAGGTCGCCAATCCATCGCAGGGCACACACACCATTCACTCACACACTCATACCTACGGGCAATTTAGACTCTCCAATTAGCCTAACGTGCATGTCTTTGGACTGTGGGAGGAAACCGGAGTACCCGGAGGAAACCCACGCGGACACGGGGAGAACATGCAAACTCCCCACAGAAAGGCCCCCGGCCTGGATTCGAACCCGAGACCTTCTTGCTGTGAGGCGACAGCGCTATCCACTGCACCACCGTGCCGCCACTGTAAATACCTAAAGTCATAATATTGGTATAATATTAAAGTACTGGGCTTGCTGAGGTTGCAGACTTTGGTGGGGAACTGCCTTTGCACGTTCAAGGACAGTACTGAACCTAATAATATGCAGCAAATAAATATCCAGCTGTATAAATTATGAGTGTGTGTATTTTTTTTGTAAGTTGTGTAAGCTGCTATGGAAAGTGCTTTTCAAGCGGCTAGAGGTACTGCTCCCCCATACCTCCAGTCACTCATCACTCCCTACACCCCAGCCAGAACACCTCTGCTCCGCCTCCTCTGGCAAACTGACTGCCCCATCCCTCTGGGCCCCAGGCAGCCGCTCCTCGACCCCTCGCTGGTGGAACGACCTTCCGCAATCGGTCAGGACCGCGGAATCACTTGCGATCCTCCGCAAGAGACTCAAAACCCACCTTTTCAGACTCCACTACCACTGAATTCTGTACATCTAGCTAATTGTCATCACCACTGTCCACTTGCTCAACACTATATATCCCTGCTTACTCCATTTAATTAAAAAAAAAAAAAAAAAATTTACAAACCTTTTCCTTCCCAGTGTTACAGGTAGGGTACGCAGCTGCCTGCAATGATGTTTATCGCTGTATTACTGCACTGATCTCTTGCGCAAACTATGATTGTTCCTACCATGTATTTATGCACATCTTGTAAGTCGCTTTGGATAAGAGTGTCTGCTAAATGCTTAAAATGTAAAGTGTAAATGTAAAATGTGAAATGTGATAAAAATAAATAACAATACAGGAAAGAAATTCAAAATAAACAAAAGAAGGGCTGAAGAAACCAGGCAGTGGCATCCAATAATAAATATGATCAATTTTGTTACGATAATAAATGCTTTATCTACTCCAAAAGGAGGGAAGGTGGAAAAACCACATGAAAGACAATGAGGGCAGAAGTACACCACACCCAAACAAACTTGGTTTAATTATAGTCTCACTGTATGTTTAAATTACAACTAAATCCTGAACTGCTCACACATCAGAATTACCTTAATTAATCATTACCCCTTTTCTTATTTATTGCTGCCGAGATTATTATAGTCCAATCAGTGTCAGTTATATCAATCACGCAATCACACTTTAATCAAAAGTCCAAAGCCCTGCTATGTGTACGATTACATTGAGCCAGCATCACACTGCGTTATCCCGCGATGACAAGCTACAACGCTCACGGTCAAGGGGAATAAAAACAAGAAAACAATTTATCCCTTATTTATTTTAGTGAAGACGGTCAAGACATACCCAAAAAAACACAAAAAATAACGTTATCCTCAAATTGTACTTTTGCATTGGTGCATTTGTTGCTTTTGTCTTCGCTCAAAATCCGCACTCAACTATTATAGGCCCAAATGTGTCACATGGGTATTCTGGACCAATAATAGGAGAGTGCGCCATGCTTACGTTTGGTCCGGCCCCCACGTTACGTCAGGCGCCGCGCACGCCACGCAAGGCGCCGCGCACGCCACGCAGGCCACCGCCTCCTCCTCCGTCTGCTCTCGCTCTGATTGACAATAATGGCGACGCGTTTGTCTTGAGTTTTTTTTGTTGCTTACAACGATCCAGCATAAAAATACCTAATCGGAGACGGACATTCAAAAACATCTTGCCATTCGGGTGCAGACATGAGAACGGTCTCTTCGCCGAAAAGGAAATTAGCCAGATAAAATGTTCCCGGGGAGAAGGGTGGACTGAAGTTCTGGTGCTGGAATTTGTGTTGGAAGCGATACAAAGATCTCCCATTTCGTGCTGATTTGCCAGCTTCGGTTCAAAAGAGTGGATCTACCTCGGGAGGGTGAAACAAACCAAGACCGGGATTTTTTTGAACCCTTTTTTGATATATCATTGCATTGGAACAGAAGACAAAACCCCGGGACGGCAGAGGAAGTTTGGGGAGAAAATCCCATTGGCCACCCTAACGCAGGCATACTTTGTTTTTAAAAAGCTCCAGTCCAGTAGCACCCCCATTTTGAGCCAGAGTCCCCCTGTTTTCAAGGGATCACATTACGGGCCCTTCTGGGAAAGGAGAATAACTAGACAAAAACAAGACGAGATTATTATTTAAAATCGCGTTTATAACGTTGTACCCATCTTGTTACTGAGCATTTGAGAGACATTGTGCTCCGAGGGTAAGATCGCACACAGAGGCTAGCTCCCGTTAATGAGTAAAGTTTGGGAAGTTGCAGCTCTGTTCGGTTAACCGGTAACGGGGCTCCATATTTTTGTTGGCTAGGTCGGAGCTAGTAACGTTTTCGCCGTACATTTCTAGCCTGCTAACATCGGCTCAATAACTGCTAGTACAGTGTAACGTCGCTGGTGCCTGTTTAAAGCTAGTTTTGTTTGAGACAGTTTGGAGCTGCTGAGTTGTGGTTTAAGCTTTGTTTTAAGATGCCGAGAGACTGTTTAGTGCCTCCGAAGACGGCTAAGTAGACAGCGAAAACTACCAAAGTGTATTTCAAACAGCTAATTTACAGTAACAATTCAGAGTTTAGCTAATGGTTACGGTAACTAACATTGTCAAGTAGTTAATTTCGTCAACTTCAGATAGATTTGCTTCACTTTGGGATAGGGCATTTGGGCATTAATTTGTAGCTGTCAGACATTGTGTGTTCGCTGGCCTGCGAACTAAATGCAAAGCGGTGTCAGAATAAAATCCAGTCCCACATAAAAGTACAATTTTTTAAAATAAGTGCTCTTAGTTGAGATATCTTGCGCGTAAATGACCACCGGCAGGAATAACCGTGTCATGATGGAAGGGGTCGGCGCAAGGGTGATCCGGGGACCGGACTGGAAGTGGGGCAAACAGGACGGGGGAGAGGGACACGTCGGGACGGTGCGGAGTTTCGAGAGCCCGGAGGAAGTGGTGGTGGTCTGGGACAACGGGACGGCCGCCAACTACCGCTGCTCCGGCGCCTACGACGTGCGGGTCTTTGACAGCGCGCCTACAGGTAAATGCCTAAAACATACAGGTAGGACGGGAGCGGTCCACAGACCTACGCCTGTCCACAATCACCTTACTGTCCTGTGTGTGTTGGGAGATCTAATGTATCTTCTGTTTACGTTGCGTTTAGTGCCATGTGTTTACTACGATTACTTAATGCCAACACGTGACGGCGCACAGCATGATACATGTGATGATTGCATTATTTGTTTTTAAATTGCATCTCAACCTTTTCATTTCTAATTCGATTTTCATGTTCTATAGGCCTATGTTTATCTCAGGCATTGCACGTTGTCCTTATCACAGAAAATGTTACTTGACAGAACCGCTAGTACCGTTACTACCGCTGCTGCTGCTGCTGCTGCTGCTACTACTACTACTACTACTACTACTACTGCTACTGCTACTGCTACTGCTACTGCTACTGCTACTGCTACTGCTACTAATGCTACAACTACTACCACCACCAAAACATGATCAAAGCTGCATGCAAGTTGTGAGACAAAGGGAAGTTTACAGTTCAAAAGAATCACCTTCACATTTGTGTGGGTTTTCAGAGGGATAGGAGCAGTTGCTCAGCATATTTAATCAGAAACTTTGTGTATCGTTTCACACACAAACATCAGATACATGCACCGCAACTGCAAATGGGCACCAAGCAATAAGTAAAATAGACCTCATAGCTTTGAGTGAAATTAACATTAAAGTGGCCAGTGGCTTGAATTCTTAATGCTTCCAATAAACTCGCCAAGACCTTACCTTACCTTGATGTATTTCACATGTATGTAAACAATGTAGTTAATACATTCTCTCACCTTATGCCTTTTATGTTTATTGGCTAAGTCTTAGGCCATGTCCACACTAATGCGGATACATTTAAAACGCCGTTTTCGTGCCGAAATGGCCTTGGTGTAGACATGGCCCTAATTCAATTGTATTGTAAATATGCGGGTCAAGCACCATTTAAGTGGCAATAACAAACATTTGGACTGCTTCCGTTAGTGAGTTACATTTAGATTTCATTGTGCCTTCACCTTTGAAATATTGCTTAGACATAACCTATTTAAAATATTAGCAAAATGTATTTGAATGTATTCTGGGCACAGAAAAAATGAGTAATTTACAACCAGTCATTTAGACAAGTTCAAAACCTTTAAGTAAAATTACTCTGCCTGACTCTGCACTTGTAATTGGATGGTTGCAGCTTTGAATCTAAGGTATGGCAGCTAGCCTTGTCCCCTCAAGCAAGGCACAGAAGCTGAACTGCATGTTCAGCCCATGAACAAATGGAAAATATGTAAAAATGCAAGCTGTATGAGATAAACTAATATTTAACTTATGCTGCCAAGCAAATTAAGAAAATTAATTTGATCTTTTGAAGTTGGCATAATTAAACGTGCCCCGCTAAGCCCACGCTTTTAATGCAATGTTAAGACAAGGCACTGTTGTAGTTGAGCAATTTAGTAGTAGTAAAGCAATTTGTTTAAATGTTGCCATGTATATTTCGGGGGGAAATAACAATTGTAAGAAAGTGTGAATGATGGCCTCTTTGATAAGAATCGAGAAAACCGTATCGAAGCACACCCTGACTGGTGGAAGGACAAAGAAAACCGCAGTGTAGGTAGCTGGGATGACTGTGGAATGTGGTTGTAAAAATATTTTGGAGAGGAGCCCATTTTAAGTTCTGTATTTGTATTTGTGTCCTGGGTGAAGTGCTGAAGCTACAGGACATTTCACGTTGAATGAATTGTCAAATTTGAGCTGTTCAGAGGAGTTTTTGTGTTTATTATCCCCAAATACAGCAAAAATACATACATTTTTTTAAAGCACCTTGAGTTTCAAGGGTGTGTCAAGGCAGCCCACTTCTGTCACAAATTGCGAGAGAGGACTTGAGCTGTAAAGTTTGTGAAACGGTAAAATTTACAAGCGTTTGAGGTACATTTAAAGACTACATAGCCTACTTCCTGGAACTGAGGAAATGGTTCAGTTTTCACGCCGAAAGTCTACAAACAAACTAAGATCCTTTAACACAGCCTATATGCACCTTGAACTTTTTGCTAATTAAGTGCTAAGCCTAGGTGTAAACTATCTGTATGCTTAACACCAGTTGCCTGAGGCTTCCACTTCTGCCCCAGGCCTCTGTAACACTGCTGAATTTTCACACTACTGTTAGCCTGTGAAGTGGCTTTGGGGGGCGAATTCCCATGGAATATTTCACCAAGGTGAGCAGGGTTTTGCCAGTGAAAGAGCCATGGGTTCAAAGGGCTGGGAGACCAAGCTGTCATAACCTTTCCTCCGCCAGACCACTAGAACTCTTTCACCGACAGGGTGTGTGTCCGTTCCCCCAGGGCCAAAAGCTTAGATTAAATTATTTGCTGTGGTAACATGCAGTTATGTATTCCGATTAACCGTATTAATATGACCTAACCCCAGCCGTTTGCCTAAATATGTTACATAAGCATCAGTTTTGTTTAACGCCTGTCTTCAGAATAAACGACGGGCATGTCTAGGTAGCCGATGCTCAAAACTTTATTCAGTTGAATGCAATTGTGAAAACGACATTTTTAATTAAAGGCACAACACTCTGGAATTCTCTATGTGGCAGTTCAAAACAAATCCAAGATTTTAAAATGTTTTCCACAACAACCAAGTCCTGGCTATAACTTGGGCAAAATTGTAATCATGACACCAACTAATCATTACTGTATTTGAGCTCATGTTCTAAATGTTTTTGTTGTTGTGTCGTGCATTGTAAAAAAGCAAACATCCTTGTGTTATGGATGTGACAGAAATGGACAAGCATTTTTGGGTGACTGAACATTCCATGAAAAGTTTGTGAACTGTGGTGTCTACAAATAAA
The DNA here is from genome assembly GCA_029706075.1 of Aldrovandia affinis. Taxonomy (NCBI): domain Eukaryota; kingdom Metazoa; phylum Chordata; class Actinopteri; order Notacanthiformes; family Halosauridae; genus Aldrovandia; species Aldrovandia affinis. Next base: position 5,578,446 of record JAINUG010000036.1, on the reverse strand, counting down.
ATGCGAAATGTCCTTTTGTAGGGAGGGGTTTAGAATATACAATACATAAATGTCCGAAACGTCTATTCATTAATGAAATAATAATTGCCCCAAAATCACTTTTTTAAGTCTGAGTGCAGTGCATGTTTATATATTGTAAGTGTAATGTTGGAAAGTGACAGAAAGCTGCCACTGTACCCCTTAGGATACAGACAAAACTGTCTTTAAAACTGTTTTTAAAATTGTACGACTGGTGTATGGTGAATAGACTACTCAAGACCGCTTGTGCAAACAGACATCGCAGTGTGTCACAAGTTCCAAACGTGACATGTGAACCCGACGACAATCATGAGGCTACGCTGAAAAATCAGGACGAGGAGATGTGTACATTTATGAGCAAACTGCACATGTAGACATTTTATTCTGAAAACCGCCAAAGTTACCTGGCTGAATGACTTCCAGGCTGCTCGACAGCTTCATCCACGAGGACGGAGCTCTCCATTAAAAGTGGAATATGTAGCCTACGGACGGTGTGAAGTGAACTAACGTTGTACTTTATTTCATATGGGTTTGAACTTGCAATAGTTAGAATCAACATGTTTTTGTTGCGTACACGGTATAGCTTACGAATGTGTTTATTATGATCGTGTTATATTAGCTAGGAAGTACACGGTCCTGTTTTAAAGTGTCCGTAACGGTAATGTCCGAAGCGGTAAATAAGGAATAAGGTAAATAAGGAAATAGACAGTGAAGAGAGAGACTCATTTTAGACCATATTTAACCTTGATGAAGCTTTGCAGAGAAAGTTTTAGTCAGATGTCATGTAAAATGCATCTTTTAGAGAAACCTTTCCTTAAAAAAAATATGTTATGGACGTGACATTGGACCTCATCTTTGTGATCAGTAATTTACTGGAGCTGGATTCTTCGAGATTCTTTCCTTGTTGTATTATTAACCTCTCAAGTATTTAAAAACTTAAGAGAACAAGCGTGAGTAATACCCACATTCTGTAAATCATTTCCTAAAACGATGAAAATTGGCAACCTGCAAAACCATATTTTTTTGGTAAAAATTACTCAAAGTATTTCAGTTCAAGTCTAATTTTCCAGAAGCCGAGGATTGCGTAACCCGAGGAGTGTCCGTAACATTGTATTTTCATGACAGGTTGACATTCCTGTGTGCCCTCCAGGTGTTCTGCAGTTGAGATTCCCTTCAACACAGATGTTGAAAGACTGAATTGTGAGGGAGCCTGTTTGAGAGGCACAAGAAGCCTGGCTCTGTCTTCTGAAGTGTTACTGTGCTGAATCTGGCTCCTCTTCCATCCCTCTCCTATCGACACGTAGACGCGTTTGACAATAACAATACCATTCCAAAGGAAACATGATTTCAAATCGAGGAACGCCTTTGGCAACACGTGCAGCGGCCAGAGCACGTAGCGCAGCGTTCCTTGTGTTGTGACTGGCCTCAGCAATCCAAGAGATAAATAATTATGATAATTATTATAAAAGAACATGAACGCAAATATGAGGCTTTTTAGGAAATGTTGCAAAGAGTGCGGCCAGCACGTGCACCAACACACACCACCGCCCATGCATGCATGCGTCCGTCCATGCAAGTATAAAAAGCCATCTCTTTGTCTTATGTCCGCCAGCTTGGCTTTTACTGAAATGTGACGACTCTCTTCCATTGGGGAACGTGTGTCACGTCCTGCTCTCTGCTCTTGTTTTTTCTGAGGATAAGCGCAGAACAGGAAAGGCATGCGGCCGCCGCTGGTGACAGTATTTCATGGCGCGAGTGTGTGATGGCAGCCGTCTCCGAGCGCTGGAGCGTGTGTGTGAGGCGGTGTTTTCACTGTGAGACCGTGACGGTGATGCGGGCGAACACCGTGTGCTGTGCTACAGAATGCCTTGAAAGCAGAGCTCTGCTTTTCTTTGTGGTGCTTTGAAAATTGAAATGGAGAAAAACATAAAACCAAAAAGGAGGTGTTTGGGGATTGGTCTTATTAAAATGGTCGTAGGCTTTGTGCCTGCAGCAGGGACAAGTTGATCGGTCCTAACACCTTGATGAAGTCGAAACATCTTTGATCTCTGTTTTAGAGAGGCCTCCTGTCCCAGCCCAGGAGCGTTCCTGCACAGAGCGAGCGTGTCTGTGTGTTTCTAAGCTGTAATCAGCTGGTATCACAATTTAATCCCCCCCCCCGGACTTAGGGCGGTCCCTGGAACCTCGTTCTGCTCGTGTGGATTCTAACAGCCCCGCCCCCCCTCCCTTTGTCTCCTTCTGAGAAAGGGAGCCTCCATACGCTCAAAGGTCAAAGGCCATCTCTTGTGGGAGGGATGTTGTGTCAGTGTGAGTCCGCCAGCTGGACCGTGATTGGGTGATTTTTTTGGGGGGCTGATATTTCTGCAAATTCGAGGCCAATGGATGCTGTGGGAAGAAAAGCTTCCCCGGCCTGACTGCTGAATGGATTCCCCGAGGAGAGGACAGCTGGGAGGTCAAATCAGCTGCTAGCCCGGACTTCCCAGACTCCAGCTTGGGCATCCACTGGGCATACTGCCGTTTGTTCCTATCTTGATCAATTAAGGTTGTTGAAAACATTTTTGTTACTTCTACGGTCATTTTCTTCCCATTAACTTATTTTAATATGCAGGCTTGGTTCGTTGCCATTTGCTCTGTCATCAAACTCATTCATTTTCCACAAACAGTTTTGTTTCAGTGACCAGGTGTCCACACTTTCAACGGTTAGGACTAGGGCTGTTGCTACGGTTGTATAATCACGTGATTGCGATTATAGGAGCAGACCGCGATAAATTCTTAGAATTGTTTGATTCCACGATGGATGATTTTATTTTCACGTTTGGTATTTTCCGTATTAATTGTCCAATGAAAGCGTGTGTGTTTGTGCATTGATGGAGATGTAGCCTGTCTTCCACGGTTTCTGTCCTGTAGGTGTTTAATGAATGTCTGTGCAGCGAGAGGCGGCCGAGCGATGACACACTCGCTCTGACCTTTACCCACACTTTTCCCTGTTCTCCCAATTTAGTGGCCAATTATACCCTCTCTTTCCTTCAATTTACTCTCCCTCATGAGCTCACCGCCCGCCTCTGCGGGACAAGCCGCTACCACGGGGCCAGCAATGATACGCCTTCTCCGAGACGGAACTCGCCTATTATTTTGTCCACAGGGAAGCCCTCCATGCTCTTTGGTGAGCTAGTGCCGGCTCTCCCTCCCCCTTCCCCCTGGGGAGGACAGCCAAATGCTGCCCCCGATCAGGGCTCCCGGCCAGAGCCGGTCTGGCGCAGTTGGGTTTTGAACCGCGACCGTGATAGGCAGCTCACACTTGTAAAGCACAAGTGAAAATGAGTGCATTAGACCGCTACGTTATCGGAGACCCCCTTTTACCGACACCCTTTATTCTTTCTCTGACTGTATCGCCGCACCAAAGCTCAACACAACTTCACCCATCTGGACACGCTTTGGATTTAAACCGAACCGAGGAGGAGAGCCTAACAATTTGGAGGGGGTGATTTTCCGTATACGCAGGAAAAAGGTATCAGTAAAAACCACTAACACGAGTAGTCTTCGGAAACCATCCAAGAATAAACCACCCGACTAGGAACAGCTCCACCTTCGATGACCTCAGGCCCGTTTCGGGCATTCAAGGAAATGCTAAAAAAATTTGACGAGCAGTACGAATTGCCAGGGAGATTTTCCCCAAACTGCAATCCCCAATTTGTCTAACCAGGTGAAGGATGAAATTATTCTTATTTAAGTCATTGTTTATGCCATTCCCAAATGTGTGATTAATTTTGGTTGACGAAGACCAAAAGGCAGGCAGTAGTTTTATTTAAGTATTTTTGTTGTCATCGAGCGGCTCTGGTAATGGTGTGTGTGTGTGTGTGTTATTAGGCTGTTTTTACTTGGGCTTAATCTGTAATAAAAGTAAAAACAGAAAAGGACAAGATCATTACTGCTTTCATCTTAATTTTAACGTGGTTGAGAAGATGAGAATCGATTGCCATTGAGGATTCAAACCGGCAACCTCCTTGTGACAACTCCTGGTCTCTTAGTCAACCAGCTGCTCCAGTGGTTTATGCTGGTGGTTCCTTCAAGATCATTCTTAATCTGCTTTCATCTTAATTTTAATTGCCTCAGGCCGGAAAGCCCTCCTATTAAAGATGCGATTTTTTTAATTTTATTTTTATATATAATTTTTGTTTTTGATTTTTCTTTTTTTTTCCCACGCAACTGGACATTTGGGAGTGTCCTGCAACCGGGCACAGCAGCAGTGGTTTTAACCCCTCACTTATTGTGGAATGTCTGGAAGAAGGAAACCAGGCTGGTTTTTATTCTGCTGAAGTCCACGTAGGCCCCGCGCTGAGGTAGTTTTAACCCCTCAATTATTGTGGAATGTCTGGAAGGAGGAAACCAGGCTGTTTTTTATTCTGCGACAGCTCAGGCAGTTGTGAGGGCTGCTGTCAAAGAAAAACACTGTGCTTCTTTAACACAAGCACCTACCTGCCCATGTCTCCCTGCTCGGGGCATTGAAAACCCTGCCCAGCACAAACCCAGCTACCTGCTGAAAGACCATTGTTTTGTTTCCTAGGAAGTACAAACTGAACCTACAGGTAATTGCCAAAATAAAGATAAAGAACATAGTGTCTTAATGAGGCCTTGGGCCACCTTGAACCACCAGAACAGCTTCAATGCACCTTGGCATAGATTCTGCAAGTGCCTGGAACTCTGTTGGTGGGATGCAACACTGTTCTTCCACAAGAAATTCCATCATTTGGTATTTTGTTGATGGTGGTGGAAAATGCTGTCTCATGCACCGCTCCAGAATCTCCCATAAGTGTTCAATTGGGTTGAGATCTGGTGACTGAGACGGCCACGGCATATGGTTTACATCGTTTTCATGCTCATCAAACCATTCAGTGACCACTCGTGCCCTGTGGATGGGGGCATTGCCATCCCATCAGGATAGAAATGCTTCACCACAGGATGAAGGTGATTGCTCAGAAAACCATGGCAGGAAAATGCACCCCACACCATAACAGAGCCGCCGAACCCTTCATTTGTTTCCTTTATTTTGGCAGCTACCTTGATCGTGTCATTTTGTCTGATGCAGTTATTGCTGTTTCCACTCAAAGATCCTTTACTTCCTTTAGCAGCACACAGTTAAGTGTACGCACACACAAAGTCGATATTCACCATTCTCACCATTTGATCATATAATTGGAGAGACTGGATTGGTTAGCCGTCATACCTAGCGAGCTTTGAGGTTTCAGCAGGAACTGACTGCAGAGTTTGGTCACTTGTGGCACAAGGGTGTTGCTACAAATATTTGGGGAACTTCATGAACGGGCCACGGACGGCGGAGTGATTGGTTTTAAAGGTCAGTGCCGTTACACTGTTGGCCATGGCAGTTTGGCTGTGTGTCCAATTTGCATTTGCATCTGAGGTGATTTCATCAAAACAGTATGGAAGCCTAGAGTGGCCAAAATTCTGTCAGAAAGTCTGAAATGAAAACTTTCCCTCTGTTTCCCAGGTGCGCATGTTTTGTGACAAAAAATAAAATGTAATTCCAATAATGTAGTTTTCATTTTAATTTCCTTCATGCTCAAATCGTGGAAATAAAATATCAAACATGATCATATGCACTTAACATTCCCTTTTGAAATATGGCTTCATAATTGTCACAAGATGAAGAAAATTAAGCATTCAGTTTCATCATTGGCCCAGTTAATGCACTTTCTAATAGGAAATGGAGTCTTAAACAGGAACATTGCACTTCTTAATTTCAATCTGAATAACTATTTTCAATATGACAAGACATGCCTTGCTTACATTTTGATCTGTTTTTAATTCCGACCTGTTTCAGGACAAATTTAGTTGAATGTTGGAGTTTTATGGAGCGATATTATTGCCACCAAAAATTGAATTTGAATTACGTCGTATTAAATTTGTAAGGCTTGAATTGAATAATTGTGTGCAAAATTCTATCTGTATTTTGCAATATGAAGTTGAAACTAATGCTTTCTACATGTGTTTATGTGTAAAGGGGAAAAAGATCTTTGACTTCCATTTTGGGCGAACCGTGTTTACCTGCCTGGAATCGCTGGCTCACGTGCGGGTTCCCCCCCGAGTGAAAGCGCTGTAGTCTGGAGACGGTGGGATGATGTTTCTGGTCACACCTCTCTCAGACATCTCCCTGATGTTGTTTCTGCTCCCGCCGCTCAGGTATCAAGCACGACGGGACCATGTGTGACACCTGCCGCCAGCAGCCAATCATCGGCATCCGCTGGAAGTGTGCCGAGTGCACCAACTACGACCTGTGCACCACCTGTTACCACGGAGACAAGCACCACCTGCGCCACCGCTTCTACCGCATCACCACCCCGGGGAGCGAGAGGTGAGTCCTGTACACATGCAGGGCGGTCCTGTACGCACGGTCCTGTACACATGCAGGGCGGTCCTGTACGCACGGTCCTGTACGCATGCAGGGCGGTCCTGTACGCACGGTCCTGTACGCATGCAGGGCGGTCCTGTACGCACGGTCCTGTACACACGCAGGGCAGTCCTGTACGCACGGTCCTGTACGCACACAAGGGCGGTCCTGTACGCACGGTCCTGTACGCACACAAGGGCGGTCCTGTACGCACGGTCCTGTACGCAGGGCGGTCCTGCAGGTCCTGGCATCCTCCTGTACGCACGCACGCATGCAGGGCGGTCCTGTACGCACACAAGAGCGGTCCTGTATGCACGGTCCTGTACGAACGCCGGCTGGTCCTGTACGCACGCAGGGTGGTCCTGTACCGCTCATTTGACAGGGTCAGTACTTTACCGTTCGATTTACGAGGTCAGTTGCTTAGGTTGTGGGTTCCGATTCCCATTGGGGCCACATGTATGGAAAAATGTATGCATTTGGATTAAAGCATCTGCTAAACGGCGTATATACTATTATTATATTATCACTATCAGTCCCCCCTCTTCCCCCGACCACTCGCCTAGTTCCTCGAAAAGGAAATCTTGCTTCCTGCCGTTTTGTCACTGTGTGTAATTCACCCACGACCCTGAAACCTGAAACCCAAACGCTCATTTTCTCTGAGCCCGCAGCCGAGCGATGGAGAACGCGAGTCCTGTCAGTGAAACGCGAGCTGCTGGTGTGTGTTCAGGGCGCAAGCGTGACAACACAGGCCTCTCTCTGTCTCTCTGTCTCTCTGTCTCTCTGTCTCTCTGTCTCTCTGTCTCTCTGTCTCTCTGTCTCTCTGTCTCTCTGTCTCTCTGTCTCTCTGTCTCTCTCTCTCGCTCGGCGTTAGCGTTAGCATTAGCATTAGCACAATGGGATGCCAAGGGCTTGCGAACATTATGACCCAACTGGGATTCAAACCAGTGATGATCGGAGCAGGCAGCCTATTCGGGGCTCCAGACCGCCGACAAAATGTTTTCAGTGCAACAACAAAAAAACTGAAAAAAAATTAAGTTGGTTGCAAAATTCTCAGAATAGAAAAATGGTCTGTCTGAAAAAATTTACGAGTTGTCCGCGCAGCCGCAGAGAAAGGAGAGAGCCGCTCTCCTGATTGTTTCCCCTGCTCTGGGACAGCAGCTGCGTGTGGATGTGCCTTTCCCGTGTCCTGTGTGTGTGTGTGTGTGTGTGTGTGTGTGTGTGTGTGTGTGTGTGTGTGTGTGTGTGTGTGTTGGGTGTGTCGTGCTGAGATGTGTGTGCACGCTGAGCTCTGAGGATGCAGGAATCCACCACCGTCCTGTGTGAGCCTGGCCCTCGGAGCGACAGTGACCCCCACCACACACACCCTCCCTCCCCACGTTTGAGGACAATGGGGCAGCCAAACAGCTGGTCCCCTGCCACCCGGCTGTGACCAACCTTTCAGAGCGCCCTTCTGTGTGTCACGGCAAAACAAAAGGCACCAGCCGTCCCACGTTTTTCCCCTAGAAGTGTGTGTGCGAGTGCGTGTGTGTG
>JAINUG010000036.1:5520492-5565492 GCA_029706075.1 Aldrovandia affinis | reverse complement strand
TCGAGCCGGCGCACCCTCCCCCCCCTGGGGCGGACAGCCAAATGCCACCGCCGATCAGGGCTGACGACCTGGGCTGGTCTGACAAAAACACAACATTGTTGCGCTCCCTACAGCGCCCTCTGGTGGTCGCAGAGTTTTTACATTTATAAATCTTCACTGCGGCCGCATCTCTCCGTGTGTTGGGATCCTTGCCAGTGTAGGATAGGCTACTTTAAGACATGGTTCATCTTTTAATCAGGAAGGGAACGGTCAGTTATTTAATTGAATTCATTGTCCTCCTCCTCCCTCTGTTATATTGTTTTTTAAATTACCAGTTGCTCTGTGTTGAGCTTAAAAGTGTGTGTACCGCCAACATTCTCTCACACAAGACGGTGACTCTGCACAGCATACTACAGGAGAGCCATTGCACCGATGGGAGGAGAGGTGCATGTCTCTGATGAGGAGTATTCACGTTGTGGTTCCTGGCGGGTAGGAAGAGGGATCCTGGCTAACCAGAGATGTTAAATAACAGTACAGATTGTCCATATTCGCCCTCTTCCTTTTAAAATTGAGACCATTATTCCGTGTTCATAGAGAGCGCTCCAGCTCCTTCTCTCTGTTTTACTTCAAAGGAAAAAAGGAGGAAAGGACCTCATTTAATATTTAAGCACTTGTCCTTATGAAAACCGTTTTTTTTTCTTTCTATCGTTCATCTGTAAGGTTCACTAATTTCCTGGGAGCTTCTTTTCTGTCGACCGGCGAACTCCGGCGTACTGCACTAGCCGCTGTCGCTGATTCCTGTGAAATAACGTTATTCTTGCAGTAAAAAAAGAAGAAATCTGTTTAACGTGCGTCTTTTCCAACTAGCTGGCTAATCAACCATGAGCTCACTGCTGTGAAGTTAGTCCTGCTTGTTGGCTTGCTAATTCATTAGCCAGCTAGCTAACTAGCAGCTAACTGGTAGCTAGCTAGCCATCTGCCATTAAGCAGTTATCTAAAGTGGAGCCTGCACGATAATGTCACCTGGCATACAAATTATCAGACAACAGTCGACTGAAAGAACCTGCCCGGCTAACCAGGCCCCTTTATAAGTGATTATGCTTTTCGGACTGAACTCTTCACATAAATGCCTAATAATGCTTAATAGAGCATCGATCATAACGCATCGATCGGGTTGAAACAAAAAACACATCTTACTCCAGTGTGACTGTGCTTGTTGTGATCAATACAAATGTTTGTCACTAACCCAGAGCGGTCTGAATATGCAATCGGGTATTTTCTGAGTTCAGCTCTGAGTGCTCTCTGACTATGCTACCCATGATGCAACGGGATCAGAACGCGGAAGGGGCAGGAGTAGCCCATCTCTACTGTTATCTAATATCTCTGCTTAAACCCACGTGAACAAACTTGACCAATGCCATAGCCCAGATTCCCACCAAATTGGGAGGAAGTCAAAATTAAAAACATAAAAAGAAAATAAATAAATATGGAAGGTGTTCTTTCCTGGGTTTGGTCTGAAAGGAGGGGGGTGCTGATGTTCAGCCCCCTCTGTGTGCTGTGAGAGCCCCTCGTTCAGCAGGTCACTGGTGGCTCGAACCTCATCTGGAGGAACACCGAGTTCGCGAGAGGGATGATTCCCAGTAATCGGCAGAGAAACAAATTGTTGCAAATCCCCTCAATGGCCTCACGAGGCCACGATAGGCCACTGTACCATGTGACATCTCCAGCCCAGCGATTGAAGGTCGTGTGTAGGTCACGGGGTGCCGTCGCAGAGCCATGCGGAACCATCACAAGCTTCAAGCCCATTTCAGGCTCCATTTAGACAGGCTATGTCGTCTAATAATTGGTCGGCCCAAGAATGTTAAAAAAATAAATAAACAGTGCCCTTAAAGAGAGTGCTCCTTTAAAGCTAAAAGGTTTCCAGGGGAATTGGTGTGTGTGGTCCATCGTGTGCTCGGACCGTCACCACGGATTCTCAGCCCCTCCCCCGGTCTCCTGCCAGCCAATCCCAGGACTCCTCTCCCGGGACCCTCCCGTTAAACGAGGAACAAAGCAGAGATCCGTTAAAGGGGGGGTGCAGCCTGCGCCTCTCTGCCCAGCCCGCTCTGTCGCAGTGCAGAGGCAGGATTTTAATGAGCCTGAGAGAGAGCCTTCCCCCCCCCCTCCCCTCCCCTCCCCTCCCGCACACCCACTGCCCCGGGGTGGGGGGGCTGTCACCTGTCTGTCACGGTCCGGGACGTCCCACCTGCTCCATGGCCACCGGCGTGCCTCTTTAATGGCGCTGCACCATTTTAACAGTGATATGGAAATATGGGCGTTTAAAAAAAAAAAAAATCACGGCTGCCCTTTATTTGGCAGATGGTCTTATCCACACAGCCTCTCGGAGTAGCACAAACACCCGCAAGCCAAACGGCCCCAGGCGACAGAGAGCAGCGGGGAGAGGCTGTTTCAAACACAAACGACAAAGTGAAACAAACCGGCCGTGAATCCCAATTACAGCCCGCAGCCAGATAGGGGGGTGTCAGGAGGGGGACTCTAATGATGCTTGGGCAGTTCACCGCACACCCAGTTACACAGAAAGGGTTGTATTTATTCCCATTGAGCTTTCAATGCGACGCTGTTTCCCTGCAACGCTGCACCGCAGTAAAGCCTGCGCCTGCATGCGCGCGCGGAGGGACGGCCAGTCGCAGCGATCGCTAAACGCTGCAGTCCTCTTTGAGTTTGTTTCACGCACAAGATGTGCACTGAACTTATTTCTGTTTTGGGTAACCGAGGCACACACATACACGCACACATACGTGCTGGCCGCACACACATACGTGCTGGCCGCACACACGCACACACATGCGCACCCCCCACACACACTCACACTCACGCACACTCGCACGCACGCTCACTCACACTCACACTCACTCACACACACGCACGCACACACACACACACACACCCCTCTAAATCCGTGTTGGTGCTCTTCCCTGCAGACCCTGGGGAAGGTGGGCCGGGTCCAGCAGATATACTCCGACAGCGACCTGAAGGTGGAAGTGTGCGGGACGTCCTGGACATACAACCCGGCCGCCGTCACCAAAGTGGCCCCTGCAGGCTCTGCTGTCACCAACGCCTCCGGAGGTACGCACTGCGCACATTTTACATTTTTGCCATTTAGCAGACGCTCTTATCCAGAGCGACTTACAAGATGTGCATTGATACATGGTAAGATCAATCATTGTTCGCGCAAAGATCAGTGTAGTGACACAGTAATGGACATCATTGTTGGCAGCTGCACATCGTACCTGTAGCACAGGGAAAGAAAAGTTAGGAGATTTGTTTTTTTGCAGAAAGTTTTAAACATGCAAGCACACACACACACACACACACACACACACACTCACACACACAGCTTACTTTCCATGAATCTTCAATAAAGCTCATGCTAATTGGGAGGAGTGTAGTTCAGGATTTCAGCATTATCTAATTATCAAAGGATCACTGCCTGCACACCTGCTGTCATGTTTATATTAACAATTCACTCTAAATGTAGAAATGTATTGAAACACATTGGAGTCTGATTAATTTGATTACATTCTGCGGTCAGTGTTGCTAAAGTCACATCTGGTCACATGTCTGGTCACATGTTCTGTCCCACATGTCACTTCCTGTGCAGAGCGCCTGTCCCAGCTGCTGAAGAAGCTGTTTGAGACACAGGAGTCGGGCGACATCAACGAGGAGCTGGTCAAAGCGGCGGCCAACGGAGACCTGGCTAAGGTGGAGGACATCATGAAGCGTCCGGACGTGGACGTGAGTCTCTCACACGACCAATCCCACAGCCCTGCTAGGCCCTCGCTCCGCCTGATTGGCTGCAGTCACCCTAACCCCGCCCCGCGCACCGCTTCACAAACCACGTGACCCTCCCACTATTTTGTGTGAATAACAGAATGACAGAAATGCAGACAGACCTAACGGCCTTGTCACGGGCGTGTTGCGTGTTGTGTGTGTTCCTGGTACACACACACACACACGCGTGTGTTCACACAGCTGGCCGATGTGTCTCGCTCGCTTGCAGGTACTTATTTCCAGGTGTGTTCCTCCTGTGTGAGAATAGCGAGTGCACACACACAGTTAAAACACTTCCTCCCACACGTTTTAATTCTCCTCTCCACAAACCTCTCGAGTCCCGCTGCCCATCGTGCCGTTCCACGCCGCTGCCTAAATATCATCTTCCAGGCTCCAGACTCAGCACTTTGCAAAGGCAGCACATTGGTGTGGAGGAGGTCATTACTCCTGAGCGACGGCAGGACTGCAGCGAACATCGCGCTCGCCACGGGAACGCCGGGGCCGCGGCGGGGCCTCAGAGAGGCGAGGGCGAGAGGCGGGCCCGCACTGCGGAACCTCCTCCTCCCGTTCCTCACCCGAGCCGGGCTCCTACCGCAGTGAGAACTACGCTTGGCTCCAAGTGCTCTCTGAAGTGATCGTGTTTCGTGCCGGAGGGCTGGTGTGAGGGACTGGCCTTGCTTGCGATTAAGGGGTGGACAATATTTAACACAAAAAAAAGATTTTTCCTATTTGAGTAAATCGATTTTCAGGACAGTACAAGTTAAGCTATTACAAATTCCAATATATAGATCGCTGCGTTATTATGACTCCCTGAATGCTTAAATGCATGTTGCTTTTTCCCGGTTTGATGTAACTGTTTGAGTGAGAGATGAGAGCGCCTCCTCTAAGGATCCAGCCGTCAGAAGCGTTGATTGGCTGCTAGCGGGATCCGTAGTCAGGTAGATTGGTGAGTTTACGCCCCTGTGTGGAGGTCCCTCAAGGTGTGTTTATTCGTTTATTTTTTGCCGCCTGGTGAAATTGTGGTTAAGGGCGCTTCGCCGCTGCAGTCCGTGGGAACGACCCCCCCCCCCGCTAACACGGCGGTTACACATCACGCTAACTGCATCTGTCACATTGTAAAGTAGTGCACAAACCAATGAGGAATCATTGAATAAAAGGATAATCTGGGGGATGGAATAACGTAGGCCCCATGGGACTCACCTGCCGACGTGCTCCAATCAGAGAGAGAGAGAGAGAGCGAGAGACGGACGGGACGGACGGACGGACGGACAGACAGACAGACAGACAGACAGACAGACACACGCATAATCGGCATATCAAGTTGACTTATTTTTAAAAACATTTTTTTCCCATTTTTCTTCCTGTTTGAAAGCCAATTATACCCTCTATTTCTTTCAATTCGCCTTCCCCCACGAGCCCGCCGCCCGTCTTTACAGGACTAGCTAATTCCCCAAGGCTAGCGATGATCCGCCACCTCACCCACCTGTTTTACAGGGACGCCCTTTGCTCCTCGGTGAGCTCGTGCCAGCTCAACCTACCCCCTCCCCTGGGATCAGCCAATCAGTGCCCCTGTTCGTGGCTCCCGCCCAGGGCAGTCGGGAAGTCACGTCGATGCAGCGCCTTACTGGATGTGATTATGTGATGTCGTATTGGGACAGCACTTTGCTGTACGTCGCTTAAATCAGCCTTAAATCATCGTTATGCAGTCAACTCCAAAACTATTCACACCCGCGATAAGGATGAACAAAAAAAGGCTGTATAAAAATAAACAGTACTGATAATGGGCACTCAACACTCAAAAAACTTAAATTACATAGTTTTATACTAAAACAATTCCCCAGAGAGAAATGTTTAGTTTAACTAGTAATATTGTTTCCCACCATAGATAGGTGACACAATTTATTCACACCCCTAATAATTATTTAAAATAAAATCCAACAAAAATAAATCTGCATTAACATGTTGTCTTCTGCAGTGTTTTATGAGATTGGTGAACATATTGCGGGATATTTGGCCATTCCTCAATGCAGAATCCGGTCTACGCATGTGGACTGCTCTCTTCAACTCAAACCACACATTTTAGATCGGGTTCAAGTCTGGAGACTGAAATGGCCTTTGCAAAACAGTAATTTTGTGGTCCGGTAACCATTTCGGCCTACTCTTGAGGCATGACTTCGCATCGTGATCTTGCTGAAAGATTGCATTTGCGGTTGAGTTTCAGCTCCCTGACGGATGGAACCAGGTTTATGTTGAAAAGAACCATATACCTAGAATATGCAGTACGCTTGCTGTCTCATACCCAGTGGCCACTGGGGGGCGGTGTCCGCTCCCAGTGCACAGAGATGCCACTCATGCTGCGTGTTCAGGTTAATCACAGGTGCCGTTTTGAGCCTTAGCGTTGGGTTTAGAAACCTTACGGATCAGAGTGCGTTAGAGGTGGGCCTCCCCCAGCTCCCTCCTAAACGTAGGGCACTGATCTGCCGTTAGCGGAGGAGTGGACCCTGGTCTCGGTGTGGGGAGGACTGCTCTCAGGACGATGTCTCCTGTCTCCTGTCTCCTGCAGGTGAACGGACAGTGTGCCGGACACACGGCCATGCAGGCGGCGAGTCAGAACGGACACGTCGATGTTCTCAAACTTCTGCTCAAACACAATGTGGACCTGGAGGCCGAGGTAGGTTTTGGTGTGGTGTGCGTGTGCGTGTGTGTGTGCAGGGGCTTGGATTGGATGTCAGACCGTGGGACATGCCAATGTACTTAGAGCAGAGCTCTATCTGTACAGGTTACCTGGGAGGTGATTTTGAAGCGTGCTCACATCTCAACCACACATCTGCTGTAGTTACACAGTAAGCCACAGACCGAAATCCAAAAGGAGATGTTTATTTCTGAGAGAATTAAATATGTTTTTTTGGTGGTTTTTTTATGCCCAGAGCAAACAACTTTCAGAATGAATGTGGCTGTTCCAGAGCGACAGTCTGAGGCAGTGAGAGTCAGAACACTGCTCATGAGAGAGAAAGTGGAGAGTGCACTGTGAATAAATAAACACTGAATAAATAACTGCCATGTTTTCTCCCCTAACTGTCAGCATTCCTGGAAAACATCAGGGGAAAAACCCCTACATTGTTGTTCATACAATAATAGTACATGTTTTTGCTGGTGCTAGTAATGAATGCACTTACAGTGATGTCTGTTCTTGCCAGCATTTTTATATCTTTTTGGCTTACAAGCCGATTGTTCTTCTGTTTTCAGGCTTCCATGCTTGCCCACTTTTTCCCCGGTTTTTTCCGGCGTGGACTTCTATATCGCCACTTTGCTTGACTGCAACGAAACTCGGCACATGTGTCACACTTGGTCTGACCTCGAGCTGTGGAATGTTTCGGAAGCATTCGCCAAAACATGGTGTGCAAAGCCACGCCCTTTTTTGCACCATTTTGGGGCGTAACCATCATGGCAGAACGCAGGGTGTCATCAGGGTGTCATTAGTCGTGAGCAGGTGCAGTGTCTCAATACTGAAGGAATAAGCGATCACCCGTACACACGCCCGAATGTTTGCACATCGCCCAGAATATCTTGTGTTTCTCACATCCCTTTGAGATGCACGCCTCCAGCAGGACAAATCACAGGGCTTTGATTTCTTGCTCATAGCAGACTAAGGATGCAAATGATTAAATGATGATCGATTAATCGCCATTAAGAATTTGATCTATCAAGCATATCAAATTAACAATTATGTATCACAGCACAGCGGAGTTATCCAATAGCACAAACTACTGAGTATAATAATATTGCTTTGAAACAACAGTTAAAACCTTATTGATTTTATCAAATATATCTTAGCAATATTTCACAGAAGAAACACAAAATTTACACCGACAAATTCTTTTTGTTATATTTTGTATAGCCTAACGTTACCTCAGCCAACAATAGCGTGGTCTCTTGAATTCGCTAAGCACACCTTGTGTTACTTCCATATTTCTCTGAACCTTGGGTGAAATAATTTTTATTTGGCACGACAGCATTTATGCATCCCGGGACATCGGTTCTGTCGGAATGGGTGTTCTCAGCGGCTGGTGTTGCTGTAAACAGGTTGCGCACATGGCTCACCCCCGAACACGTGGATATGCTTATATTATTAAATAAAAACCAGTAAGGGGACGAGTCACGACTCTAAAGTTAGGAGCTAGGCTTTTTTTCAAGTTGCCAAGCCCCTGCTGTTGGACAGCCCTTTTAATTTCAAAAGGAAGTTTGAATAATGCTTTGAGGGGAAAAAATGTGCATTTTGTATTCTCTGTCATATGCTACATTTTGCGTAAAAAAAAAAAAGATTAATCTATACATTTTTTGTTAACTTGGGCGACGATTGATCAAGTATATTTTGTAAAATGATCATCCCTATACGAGACATATGGGCCCAGTGGAATGGCGAGGCATTGGGCCGTATTGCAGTCTGCCCGGTTTATATTTCTGCGCTGTGTTTGGAAGCTCTGAGGTTGCCTGCAGCCTCTGGTTTATTGTGAGCGTTCCCCAGAGACCTCCAGAAACACTTTGCTCATTTCCAAACGCATTTTATCCCCTCCGTTAAGGAACATTCATAATCCTAATGTATCGGCACTTACTCAGCATTAGACAGGCAAACCATTACTTATTTCAGTTTTAAATGCCAGTTTTTGCTTTGGTTAAGGGGTTTGCGATGGCGATTGAGCCAGGCCTTTTTTATACCACTCAACACTGAAGAGACGTCAATAAGAGGATCCACCAAGGGTTTCACAGCCTCCTGCCTATTTCATTTGAAATTGAGCTGTGATGACATCTTTATACACGGTGGCTTGTGTACCTCATATACACCATATGGCGCTTTCCTACACCTGGCTGTTGACTGATTGTGTTCCGGTGAAGAACCTATCTGGCGGTTCCCAAACTGTGGGTCAAACCTGCGCGCTCTGACCTAGAGGGAGGATTTATTCTGAAAGGGCCTTGTTTCTCTGACAGATTACACAGAGCAGAACGATGAAGTGCATTGTGGGATATTGTGGGGGTGCAGTGAGATGCATTGTGGGATATTGTAGGGACACAATGGTGAGATGGATTGTGTGTTTCAGGATAAGGACGGTGACCGGGCGGTCCACCACGCTGCGTTTGGGGACGAGGGCTCGGTGATCGACGTGCTCCAGCGCGGAGGCGCCGACCTCAACGCCCGAAACAAGCGGCGCCAGACCCCGCTGCACATCGCCGTCAACAAGGGTCACCTGCAGGTCGTCAAGACTCTGCTGGACTTCGGCTGCCACCCCAGCCTGCAGGTACGAAACACACTACTACACATACACACACACACACACACTACACACATACTACTGCCACCCCAGCCTGCAGGTACACACACTACACACACACTACTACACATACACACACACACACACAAACACTACACACATACTACTGCCACCCCAGCCTGCAGGTACGAAACACACTACACACACACTACTACACATACACATACACACACACACACACACACACACACTACACACATACTACTGCCACCCCAGCCTGCAGGTACGACACACTACTACACACACACACACACACACACACACACATACTACTGCCACCCCAGCCTGCAGGTACGACACACTACTACACACCACCCCAGACTGCAGGTACCACTACACACACACACACACACACACACACACACACACACACTACACACTGCTCTCACTGGATTTCATACTGCACACTGCGTACTCTCACTGGGCATTCTACTATCCTGCAGAAAACAAAATCAGCCGTGTAAAAAGATAAACTCATTCCCGAAATTATTCACATGAAGGAAGAAATCCTTTATTGCATATTTGTGTTTTTTATTGTTATAAAAGTAATGCTGATATCTTTGCACAGAAATATTGAAAAGTTAAAAAAATAACCGATTCTTTTTCAAAATTCTTAACAATAACATGGCCATTTGTATTAAGAAGTCTCATTTCAGGTGTACTTAGTTTTTTGTGGACTTAATACGGTGTGATCAGGCCTTGTACTGCTTCCTGTGTGATGTCTGCTAAATAACATATATATATTATATTATATTATATTATATGAATGCTTTCTGGCCGCGTTCTCACTGTTGAGGTGTTCCTAAGGCCTCTACTGTCTCAGTGATCACATATGAATCACGTGTAACTTCTGCCAGGCAAGTGAGAAATTAATAACAGTGTATGTAATGTCCATTTCCTGAATCTTGAACCTTGTTTAAGGTTCAGGACTCTGAATACTGAACCCAGGCGACATTATGCCCTAAAGCCGCTCGTAAAACACATTTCATTTCATTTCATTTAATAATTATTACATAGGATGTAATCATCATTAATTAAACCATCAAACTCTTTGAAATGCAGAGCAATCTGCTGTACCAATCAGATTAAAATTGTGAGCTGGTTTATAAAGTTACAGCACAAAGATAAAATATTTAACGGCAAATCTACAGACTGTCTAGGTTCACTACCTAAAGAAGCATTAAATCCGAGACATTAACATGACACGATACGAGATGAAATGATGACGAGAGGAAATCGAATGAAAGAAAGAAAATGTGCCGAAGCGAGCTCCTCTGTCCCGAGATGCATCCAACGCACGCGGCAGGAACACAAAACAGAGATGTGACACGAGCCATGACCTCCTGCTCTCTATAATCACATATTTATTAGATGTGCCCTCCACGACCATCTCCATACTCAGGTAGTCATTGTGTGTAATGTCCACTGTACAGTACCCATTAACATCTCCATAATCGGCTATTCACCAAGTTCTAGTGCTTCAACACACTTTATAACATATAACTTTATAGCATCTACTGCGGTCTAATGTGGCGTTTACCAAAATATATTCCCTTTATCGCGGTTTACTGTTCATCAGCTTTTGCCATTTTATTAGTGGTTCTCTTACTTGTATCTAGTCAGAATCAAAAACTTCAGATAGGCCGACTTCCCAAATCAGATGAGATTATACCCCCTAGATTAGGCTAGAGGAGTAGCAAAGACTAGTGGACACAGTTCACCTAAAACAAAAGTCTTGAAAGGTTGTGTGTGAGGGGTTTAACTCCGGGGCAAATTCCACTTGAGCTTTTTTTCACCCTGTTTTGTTTTACTGACGTCCCTATTTTTGTATAGTTTTGGACATCTCTGTGCTGCTGGGGATATTTGTTCATTTTCTCCGTAAAATGAATATCCGCAGGAACAGGGCAGGGGGAGAGTGGGTGACCATGGGCTGGAGATGTTCCACTTGATTCAGCAGAGAAAAAGGGTTGATCACAAATGTGAATCTGCATCCTGTAAACGGGTTTTGTGGCGTCCATCCCAGCACTAAATAGCTGCCTAGACTTTTAAGCAGGCACTTAAATATTTAAATTTTTTTCCTTTGAATAAGTGGTTATTGCATTTATACAATTCATAAAATTAATACACATTACTTATACACTTTACATTACATGTACGTGTGTATTAGGACTGTCTTCGACAAAGAATTTCCTTACTCGACTACAAGTCATTTTAGCTTGACAAGGCACAACAATGCGGTTCGTTTAGCTAATCAGCCAGCTACTGTACAGAGTTGGCAAACTTTGTTAAATGAAGAAACTGCCTTTAATCTAGATTTAAAAGAAAGCAATATGTCAAAAGTATGCCTGATCATGTCTCTGCCAGTCATGTCATTCCCTTGGCAACGGACTAGAAATGCTAGTTGTTAGCCAAATTTAGCAGCTGAAGCTTCGGTCTTTGTGTTCGTATGCCGCAATGGTTCATGTGTAACTAGCAAATTGATGCTTTATAAACAATTACAAACATCATGGATATGGCATTAGTGTTTGTTCAATTTATGTAGCTCGTGAAATATTTTATTTTTAGGTAGCTAGCAGTAAGTTCAATGCGTAATTAAATAACTCTAGCTGCTCTTTAAATGGCAATATATTCCTAGATATACAGTACTGTGCAAAAGTTTTAGGCAGGTGTGAAGAAATGCTGTAAAGTAAGAATGCTTTCAAAAATAGAAGTGTTAATAGTTTATTTTTATCAATTAACAAAATGCAAAAGTGAATGAACAGAAGAGAAATCTAAATCAAATCAATATTTGGTGTGACCACCCTTTGCCTTCAAAACAGCATCAATTCTTCTAGGTACACTTGCACACAGGTTTTGAAGGAACTCGGCAGGTAGGTTGTTCCAAACATCTTGGAGAACTAACCACAGATCTTCTGTGGATGTAGGCTGCCTCAAATCCTTCTGTCTCTTCATATAATCCCAGACAGACTCGATGATGTTGAGATCAGGGCTCTGTGGGGGCCAAACCATCACTTCCAGGACTCCTTGTTCTTCTTTACGCTGAATATAGTTCTTAATGACATTGGCTGTATGTTTGGGGTCGTTGTCCTGCTGCAGAATAAATTTGGGGCCAATCAGACGCCTCCCTGATGGCATTGCATGATGGATAAGTATCTGCCTGTATTTCTCAGCATTGAGGACACCATTAATCCTGACCAAATCCCCAACTCCATTTGCAGAAATGCAGCCCCAAACTTGCAAGGAACCTCCACCAT
Organism: Aldrovandia affinis; assembly: GCA_029706075.1. Classification (NCBI taxonomy): domain Eukaryota; kingdom Metazoa; phylum Chordata; class Actinopteri; order Notacanthiformes; family Halosauridae; genus Aldrovandia; species Aldrovandia affinis. Next base: position 5,553,101 of record JAINUG010000036.1, on the reverse strand, counting down.
GCTTCACTGTTGCCTGCAGACACTCATTATTGTACCGCTCTCCAGCCCTTCGGTGAACAAACAGCCAACCGTGACTTTTACTCGCTTTTCAGCTTTTCACTTGGTGCCCTAGGCGAGAGCAGTCATACCCCCCCAAAGCCCCAGGGAGGCCATACAAAACAAGTACCTATGTTGTAACAAGGCACAATAGGCACCCCTTTTATTTGAAGAAAATATACTAATAGACAAAGAAATACTGAAAAATATTAAATTGTAAAAATCCAAGATGTAAACAAATACAAAATTTAAATTGAACAATAAATAGATAAATAAAAATTGCATGCTTCTTTGAAAAGGAATACAAATTAGGAGGTTCTGTCCAAGACAATAAATAAGAACACTGAAACATATTGCACACTAATTAAAAAATTGAAGGTGCACACAAATAACACTAAATTGAACAGAGCAGAGCACCTTTTCAATACTGGCTGAGTCTGGCTCAATGTGGTTGAAAGTTAATTATGCACAAACCAGATTTAAGATAGCTTCTGCTGTTTTGCTGCTAGTTTAGCTTGACTATGTGCATGTTAACTAGGTAGTACGAAGCTCATAGTGATGCAGTATAGCACTATTATTACCCCAAATGTTCATGATGGTAGTCAAGAAAGGCGTTTTTTAGAGAAAGTTCAGCATCATTATAGTCTGTGTAATGATGGCTAAATGCTTGAACTACTAGCTAGCATTAACTTTAGTATAGCAATTGGTGCAATACCTAGCTAGCATGATTATTTACTAGACTACTTCAAAACGTAACATAATGTTCATGATGAGAAGACATAACACATACCTGTATCTTTGGCCTTTTCTCTTTTCATTTTGGCAAGGCTTTGATCTTTTCATTTACCTCAATGTGTGTGTGACACGATTGTTTGTGTGACTAAACGATTGCCCATCAATGCAGGGTCAAGAGACTAAACCATTTCACCTTGGTGATGTACAGACTCATTTTCATTTATCATTATATTTTAAACCAGGCAAAATTGCAGCTGTATATCAGTAGCCATTGAGATATTATTTCCATTTGCTTGTGTGTGTTACGAGAGCAGGGGCGCATTTGGTTGCAATGTTATTTTGTGATTTCATTGATTGACTTGCACTGTACAGTGTGAGTTTGAGAGATGTTAAGGTGCTCCACCCCTCCCCCATTTCGGGCTTCTAGCAGGTGAGGACTAGGAGACTTCATAGGCTGACAGACAGCAGAAGCAGTGGGACGAAAAAGTCACATCATGCCTGCCCGATGCTAGGGTAGCGCTGTAGCGCAGATGAACGAGACCAAATTGTGCGCGCGTCTGTGTCTATATATGGAGAGCTGTGTGTGTTAAAACTTGCATATGAGCACAGCAGACCTGACCAACTTGGGAGAATCTTCCCTGTGCAGCTTTGCACAGATTTTTATGATTTTTTATTTAAAAAAAAAATCTTTCTATAAAACAGGATGTTTTTTTTTAATGTACTGTATGTGTAGTTTTGTGTTGACTGTGTTTATTTCATACACTCTTGCTGACGCCTCTTGGCCAGGTCATCATTGCAAATGAGAATTGGTTCTCAACTGATTTTACCTGGTTAAATAAAAGTAAAATAAAAACAAATTATAAACAATTTTTTAAATGAAAATAATATCTAATATAATCAAATGTCAATTACAATTACATTAATTGTAATCCATAAAATTTCCTGGGCACACACAGGTTCATGCTCATTAGCATACCAAGCTGTACTAAAGACCGTTTTCACTGCCTGACCGCACGGTGTGTGAACTCGACTGTATTTGGAGCAAAGAGGGGATGAATATAAGTTTAGAGAAAGTATTGTATTTATATTCATGAAAAATATCAAATTATGTCAAATAAAGGAAAATGTAAATTGTACTAAAAGGAGCATCAGTAGCTCATAGCATTTATGTTAAATTATTTAGAATGGTTTATTTTACTAATTTACTTAAGTTGCTGTTTTACTTGAACTACAAGTGTTGAGGTGCAGGTGTTTGAGCCTCTGCTGCCCCCTGCAGGATTCGGAGGGAGACACGCCCCTTCACGACGCCATCAGCAAGAAGCGGGACGACATGCTGTCGGTGCTGTTGGAGGCAGGGGCTGACGTCACCATCACCAACAACAACGGCTTCAATGCCCTGCACCACGCTGCCCTCCGCGGGAACCCCAGGTACCGCCCCCCAATCCATCCTCCTCCAATCACCACAGCTCAGAGGCATGTCCTCCAATCAGAGGAGGGCGTCAAGATGTCACCTGTCACAATTTGTAGCAATTTTGGGCTGTGGCTTCAGAAGGCAGACCAAGAAATATTTCTGTCCATCACAGACAGAAATATGATTGATTGATGACTGACTGACTGACTGACTGGCTTATTGATTGACTGACTGCACAGCTCTTGCAGTAATAACATTTCACCACTAGAGGCTGTCTCACCAGTATTGGGGCTTTTTCAGTTCATATTTCTGTGTGTGTGCGCCATTGTTTTGGGCAATCAAAAATATATCTGTGAAATGACCGGATGTTTTTAAGGTGAATAACTTTGTTCAGATATATTGCATACAAGTTAGGTGAAGCATTGCCCTTTTCTGTTGTGTAGTTGAGCACATCTTGTAAGTCGCTCTGGATAAGAGCGTCTGCTAAATGCTGTAAATGTAAAATGTGGTAGATTGTACAGGTGACACCAAATTGGGCTAAACCACGTTCGCGCATTCCAATGCTGATCTCAGTTGCTGATCTCACAAAGTTTGTTTAAAATGGAAGGGTGGTTAAAAAAAAAAAAGGACATTCCTCTTAGAACAGCGTGTCTTGCTAAAGCAGGGGACCCTCAGTCTGCGGTCGAGCCCCAAACAATTGGGGCATTCCCGAATCATCAGAAAAGAAAAATATGGGATAAGAAGTTAAAAAAATAACGTTTGCGTTTGTGCTTCGCGGACTTTCGAGCGACGCAGGCACTCGTCACATGAGGACAGCAGACGGACACCTGCTCGAAAGATATTTTGGAGTGCAAAGAATTTCAAAGATAATATTAAGCTTCAAATGAAAACATTTGTATAATGTGTGCCTCCAGTTCCCCGGCCGTTTCACGGCCAGTTCATTAAAGTGCATCAACTGGCACAATACAAGCAGGCAGTGAAACGACCCCAACGGAGTATTACATTAAACAACCAAAGCAATAATTTAGAGGATGCATCACACTTCGGTCTTCATTTTAAACACGTGTTTGGTATTTTGAAATATTTAGCAGTAAACACATGTTAAGCTTCCAGTGGTTGGACTTCAAATTTGTCGTGAGACGTGACCAGGCTTTTAATGCTATCTTTTTGAGTTTTGAAATCCGCCACAAGGTTTAAGCTCAACGTGCACATTGGAGGTGTTTCTGATCTCCAAATGTCTTTTGTAAAAGCTCATTGCTGAAGATATCGATGTGAAACATCGGGGAGAGAGAACGCCCCAGCCACACAATTGTCCAGCGCAGTCTTCCTCTGGATCTCATTTGTGACCCGTCACGCGCTCCAGGGATCGAACCCTGTGATGAGATGTTGAGTTGAGATGAGTTTCTCCCCATTGGAAGTTATTTAGGATAATCTTTTTGTGGTTTATGTTTTAGTTTTTGTTCGTGATCGTGCTGTGTAGACAGATGTGGTTTCCCCGCTCGGGTCTGTAGCTCCGTTTTTAAGAACGTACTCCGCTCACAGTGAGTTGCCCTCAGAGGGTCCATTGGGATTTGTGTGTTCGATTTCCTTGAGCTGTCCCTCCACCTGAGAGGTTTGTTTCCTGCTTTTCTATGGAAGTATTTCCGTATCACTGACATTATACAGCTCATTTCTGATGTTGAACGGTGCAAACACATACACACACACACACACACACACACACACATACACACATACACACACACACACACAAACACGCACACACACACACACACACACACACACACACACACACACACACACAGAGCCAGTCTGACATTGTCCTTGGTAGCAGTTATTTATGTCCCAGCGCAGAGCCGGCGTGTGACGGTGTCAGGCCAGAGCAAACATGTGGGATATCACCTGAGGAAAGGGGATTACAGAATCATTTCCTCCTCCAAAATAAACCCCTAATTTCAGCTGCCAGAAATGTGCTGTTGGCGAAGCATGAAGCTGTTGTGGTGTACTACCTGGGGAAGTGCTGGGATCCCCAAATGCTGGGACGTTGACCTCGATTCACATTCACGCTGTGAGGGGTCAGAGGTCACCTGTTACACCCCCCCATGCATGAACAGATAAATGATGAGTTATAATCGAAACATAACGTTAGGACTACGTTACCCACAATTCCTTCATGTCTGAGTGTATGGAGGACTACGTTACCCATAATTCCTTCATGTCTGAGTTTGCAGAGGACTACGTTACCCACAGTTCCTCTGGGTCATTTGTATGGCACCCAGAGTGTGTTTGAGTTGTGAGTTGGGCCCATTTGAATGCTCAGTATTGTGTGCTTGTTGTGCCCCTGTGCTGTGAGACGGGTTCACTCTGCGCTCTGACCCTGGATATGGGGGTACATGTGACCTGTCTCCACCGCGCTTCACAATTTACTCTTTATTTCCCAGCTGAGCTCCACACTTTTATTAAAGTGCCTCTTCAGACGGCCCAAAAATGGAACCTGTTCCAGCTCTTTAAATCACCTGCCCTCTCCGATTATTCGTTTGCTTATTAGGGATGAAAGTTTGCACTTTGACCTTTCTGTCAACCCTCCATTGGAATAGTTTTGTGTAAAATGGGTCCTGAGTGGAGTGTGCCACTGTATATGAGAGAGTGCGCTGGCTGTGTTCTTGTGCCTGGCGTGTGCGTCCATGCATGCATGCGTGCGCGTGTGTGCGTGCGTGCGTGCGTGCGTCCGTGTGTGTATGTATGTATGTATGTATGTGTGAGTGTGTGTGTGTGTGTGTGTGTGTGTGTGTGTGTGTGTGTGTGTGTGTGTGTGTGTGTGTGTGCGTGTGCCTGTGCGTGCCTGGGCGTGCCTGTCTGCGCGCGAGTGTGCCTGTGTGCGCGAGTGTGTGTGTGTGTGTGTGTGTGTGTGTGTGTGTGTGTGTGTGTGTGTGTGTGTGTGTATGTATGTGTGTGTGTGTGTGTGTGTGTGTGTGTGTGTGTTTATACTCTGGAGAGTATGGGGGCGCTCCAGCGTTGTCTGTGTGTCTCCGTGCCAAGCCCTGCTCCTGTGGTTTGAGCTTTAGAACGTCTGCCTTCTGTCTCCAGTCTGGGGCTGTACGTTGTGTTTGAGTTAAAGCCAAATACAAACGACCTCTCTTCCAAACGCACCGCTCTAAAATCTCCTGTCCTACCTGGGGAATTTATCCCACCGTGTTTATCTCCCAAACACTCCCCCACGCACTCTGCTGCCACCCACACGTACTGAAGTGGGACGCGTCTCCAAAGCACACACAGTATGTCCCTTCTATTTATAAACTGTGTAGAGTATGTGGTTGGGAATATCGATGACGTAATCAACGTTCAGCCAGGAAATGGGACCATAATGCAGAGTTTCGCTGTTCTTTTATTTGTCAAGGGGGAAAATATTCAATATAATAAAGCACTTATGGGAAAATATTCAACACCAATAACAAGACACTGGCAGCCTGGTATAGATTGTCGGTGTGATTTTGACCTTTTGAAAGGAGAAAGTCACTAAACTCACCAGCCTGAAACCCCCTCCCCAAAAACACACACATACCGACTGTGACAAGAAAGGCTTGCTGCATCTGGGAAAGGAAACACAAGAGGCACAGGGATCATTGTTGGTGCCCCTGAGGGAGAGCACAGTGAAGGGGTGCCGGTCAGGGTTCTGGTTCTGTGGTGATCAGTGATCAATGCTCTGGTCCTGTGGTGATCAGTGATCAATGCCCTGGTCCTGTGGTGATCAGTGATCAATGCCCTGGTCCTGTAGTGATCAGTGATCCATGCTCTGGTCTGTGGTGATCAGTGATCAGTGATCAATGCTCTGGTCCTGTGGTGATCAGTGATCAATGCTCTGGTCCTGTAGTGATCAGTGATCCATGCTCTGGTCCTGTAGTGATCAGTGATCCATGCTCTGGTCCTGTAGTGATCAGTGATCCATGCTCTGGTCCTGTAGTGATCAGTGATCAATGCTCTGGTCCGTAGTGATCAATGCACAGCTACAGCTGGTTGAAGGGGACCAAATCCTGTGAAGAGCTGATTTGGTTCCATTTTACCAGCTTTAGCAAAGCATTGTCTCTGTGTGAGACGCTGAGATGGAGAGTCTCTCCTCACTACCCCAGCAGGTGACCCGATTCTGGGCGAGAGGGAGAGTGAGTCGAGAGGGAGAGGGTGGGAGGGGGAGAGAGAGAGAGAGAGAGCCCTGTGGGAAAGCGTATTCCCATCGTTGCCAAATAAAAGTCGTGGTATTGTGGAGAGTTTTTGCAGCCCCCTCTTTAGAGCGCGCCCTCCACACAACCACACACTTCAGAGTCCTGCGGCCTCCGCCATCTCCCCCTTCTCTCCCTATCCCTCTCCCTCTCCCTATCTCTCTCTCCATCTCTCTCAGTCTCCATCTCTGTCCCTCGCTCTTTCCCTGTCCCCCTCTTTCTCTCTCACATTTTCCCCCATCAAGGATAATATATTGTGTCCACTGAGAAATGGATAATATGTAGTAGTCAGGGTCCCAGTCGCGCCGGCCAGTCTGAAAGAGTCACCCCCCTAGGGCTATTCTGGTGAGGAGTGGCCCGCATAGTGAGAGTGGACACACAGACACACTCACGCACACAAATACACACACACACAGACACACACACACGTAGCGGGCGTTCAGCGAGTCGTCAGCGAGGTGTTTGGAAGGCTTCCCTCCTTTCACACGCTTCTCCATAAGAGGGCAAAGAGAGGAAGAGAGAGAGCGAGAGAGGTAGAGTAGAGGGAGAGTGGGGGAGAGAGAGAGAGAGTTGTAATACCAATTACAACACAGAGAAACAACCCTGACCTTGCTGTAAACAAAAATGGTAGGGAGTTAGTGCATCTTTGTCGAGCCTTAGGCCTGTACATCCGTAATGGCAGGATCCAAGGGGACTCTTTAGGAAGGTTCACTTAATGCTCAGCTCATGGGACTAGTGTAGTCGACTATGCCATCACTGACATGGACCCATCCAACATTAGTGCTTTCACTGTCAGACCACAGACCCCATTTTCAGACCACTGTCAAATCAATGTGTACCTGAAAGGAATTGGACAACACAGAAACACAGCCCTCCAAGCTGTATAATCTCAGTCAAATATACAGATGGGCTTCAGACAGCACGGAGGAATTCACCAAAGCAATCATTTCAACTGAAATTACTAACCTTAATAATAGTTTCCATTTTACACCATTCAAACCTACCCAAAGTGGTGTAAACCTGGCAGTTAAAATGATACATTTTACATCAATCAGCAATTAAAGCTAACCTAAATTAATTACAATTAACCAGGAGAACAATCAAGAACCAAACCCTGAAAAAAAAAATCCAATCTGAAATATCATCAACCACAAAACCCAGATTTACGCCTCAGCTACTTTTAACAAATGTGAAACAAAAACACTTTGAAGATTTTACAAAAACAGTTCAAAAATGGAACCTTAAAAGAAAAAAACACAAATTTGCCATACAAAGTTGTGAAATCTGGAAAAACTGCTTTAAAAACCTATATAAAGAACATGCTCCAAGCAATCTCCAAATTGAACAGAAACAAATCCAAGAAAAGCTAAAAATACTTGAATCAACAATAAAGAACAATCAAACCCCATTGGATAACCTAATTACACTAAAAGAACAACTACAAAAATTCAACATATAAAAGCATGCAGCCCTGACAGTATCAGAACAGAAATGCTTAAACACAGTAACTCTGAACTGCAGGGGGCCTTACTTAAATTATTCAACCTGGTACTACAGGCAGGCTGCTTTCCTGACATCTGGAATGATATCTGGCTTATATCCCCAATCTACAAAAGTGGAGACAAATTTGACCCCAATAATTTCCAAGGCATCTGTGTGAACGGTAACCAGGGGAAGATTTTCTGCAGTATTCTGAATGTCCGAATACAGGCCTTCCTTACCAAACACAGTGACTTGAGTAAGAGTCATATTGACTTTCTTCCAAAACATTGCACTACTGACCATATCTACACTCTACACACCTTAATACGATTCAATTTGGCGTGAGGGTCTATATCACAACTTTCTGCAAAGCTTACGATTGAATTCAATTGATATATGTGCAAAATAAGTGCAATAAAAATTGGCAAAAAAATAACACAAGGGCATGGAGTGAGACAGGGCTGCAGTTTGAGTCCAACATTGTTCAATGCGTTAGTGGTGTTACTGGAACAGTCTTCAGCTGCTGGCCTCACTCACTAAACGATTCAGAAGTTAAATCCCTTCTCTATGGAGATGACCTGGTGCTGCTGTCACCCACTGAACAAGGGCTACAGCAGCACCTGGATCTGCTGGAGAAATACTGTCAGAACTGGGCCCTGACAGTAAAATTGAAAATGACAAATAATATGGTCTTTCAAAAAAAAAAAAGCCCTGATCTCAGGAAAGCAAACATTACTTTACTCTAGGCAACACCGCCCTAGAGCATACACTAAATAATTATAATTATTTAGGACTCAAATCAGTGCGTCAGGAAGCTTTCGTCTGGCAGTCAATGCATTAAGAGAAAAAGCCTGTAGAGATTTCTACGCAATCAAAAGAAGATTCCATAAAATAAATATTCCCATTAGAATTTGGACAGAAATCTATGATAGTGTCATCGAGCCTATTGTGCTATATGGTAGTGAAATGTGGGGTTCACTCAGCGATCAAGACTACACTAAAAGAACACTACATTTTATAGAGCACCTAAAAATAAGACCAGACAATTATTTACAATACAAAGCTCTACAAACCCAAGAGCTCAGCCCAGAAAAGTGTCCCCTCAGTCAGCTGGTCCTAAAACTCACTACATTAACATATACTAATACAAACTAGCTTCAGGTCAGCGCTCCTTCACAACCAATTAGAGTCAACTAAATTATTAAACAAACAAAAATCACCTATTTGGAACATTGGAACAAAAAGGTAGACATAAAAAAATCATGGCTACCAAAAGAAGAACGTATTTGTGGTCACTGTGAGACAGGAGAGGTAGAGACGGAGATGCACTTCCTCCTACATTGTGAGAAGTATTCTGAAATTAGAAAAGTATATTTCTGTAAATTTGGCAAATTCAGAAATAAATTCCTTTCCTTTAACAATGAGGAGAAGCTGTGAGTCCTTTTGGGGGAGAGGCCAACAGCTCCACTCGCAGCCGAATATGTATTAGCCTAAGTTCTTATGTTATGTAAAAAAAAATATATATATATTTACATTTTATCATGTTAAAATGTATACAATACTTGTGTGTTTTATTTATATTTTATTTGTTTAATTTGTATTCTATATGTTTTTTATACTACGCTTTGTATTTCATGCCAATAAAGCAATTGAATTGAGAGAGAGAGAGGAGAAGAGAGAGAGACAGAGAGGAGAGAGTAGTGAGAGGAGAGAGAGAAAGAGTGAGTGAGGGAGAGAGAGAGAGAGGAGAATCTGTGCTTGTCTGTTCAGAGCCCGTCCTTTTATTATTATTATGATTATGATTATTTTTTAAAGCTGTTGACAAAGGGATTGAGCTGACGAGCAGAGCCCTCTGCATAGTCACTCCTCCATGCTTCAAATGTTAGCGGCCTGCCGCCCAGCAACGCGTCTGGCAAACGGAGCAAACGGCAACAATGAGAGTCAGGCAGTCGGTGGGGGTTTAAAACGACCGCCGTGTGGAATGGCCGGCTCTTATAGCAGCTGGGGGGCATGTGCTCTCGCACCCTGACCCCCACCACCCCCCACACGCCAAAAAGCCTCTCCCTCTCTCCTCCCCCAGACGTTCAGAGAGAAAACCCCCTCGCTTTTTCATCTCATCGCCCTCTTATGTAGCTGGGGGAGGGTCGGATCTTTGGAAAGTGCTCGCCTGATCGCAGCCCGCTCAGACTCCAGAGACGATCTTTACCAGATAAAACCCAAAACGGTGAAACAAAGTCCCAAGAGAGGCCCTGCTGTTATCCGCTGCAAGATAGTCCACATGTGTGCACCTGTGTCCCAGGCGATGTTGGAAATTCCACACGCACAATTCCGTAACATTGTCACGACCGTTATGAGAACCGTGAAACGTTCCATCCAGACGTCCTGCAGCTCGGAAGATCGTCGCCTGACCAGAAATACATACTTCTTTACATTCCATAGCTGTCATATGTTCATATGGGTACGTAGAGAAGTATGTGCACCAAGTAGGCAGGTTTTACACTTCAAACCCTCACCCTCCACAAAATCCGTCCCGGGGTAAGCACGCAGAGTGGGGTGAGAGTGCTGCAGAGCGGGGAGGAAGCGCTGCGTTTGGCGTGTCACACCGCAGGGTGCCGTAGCGGCCCGGTCTCTCCGTCGATTGTGACGACAGCAGATGATCCGCCCCTCTGATAACGCGTCTCCGTAGTGTGTAGACTGGCCCGTGACCCCGGCTGGCCTCCAGGGAGAAGGGGCTGACATCGTACAGGAATAGGGCAGGACCAAAAACACCTGCAGTTTATATATATATATATATATATATATATACAGCTGCTCTTGTCTCCAGGAAGAAACAGGGGAAAAAGGCAGGCCAGATTGTAGATGTAAGAAACCGAAGGGCTGGATTCTGCTCCTCGAGCCCCTTTAAAAAATAATAATCACTCTCTTACTCTCACTCCCTCACTCTCGCTCTCTCTCGCTCTCTCTCTCCCTCTCTCTCCCTCTCTCTCTCTGGTTTTAACCCCCTCTCACACACTCTCTCTCACTCCCCTCACTCTCTCTCCCTCACTCTCTCTCCCTCTCTCACTCTTACTCTCTCCCTCTCTGGTTTTAACCCCCTCATCGGCGGTATGCTGATGTTTGAAGTGGAACATGAAGTTCATTGTGAGCGGGATTTGGGCTCTGGACCTGCTGGCAGGCCAGAAGAGGTCACATGCAGGAGCGAATGCCCAATCAGCACTTCTGGATGGGAGCTCTGGTTACTCCAGGGCCCGGCAGGCTGCTCCAGGCGTGGCCGATCGATGGCCATTTGCATATTGATGTGAAATGTTCAGCAGGTCTCTAATGAGTCTTTACCCTCGCCCCACACATTCTACACGTGAGGCCAGAGGCCAGAGGCCAGAGGCGGGGGGGGAACAGCACGCTGGATATTCCACACACCTCAGATGATCCAGGATAAGAGAGAGAGAGGGCATAGTCACTCCTCCATGCTTCAAATGTTAGCGGCCTGCCGCCCAGCAACGCGTCTGGCAAACGGAGCAAACGGCAACAATGAGAGTCAGGCAGTCGGTGGGGGTTTAAAACGACCGCCGTGTGGAATGGCCGGCTCTTATAGCAGCTGGGGGGCATGTGCTCTCGCACCCTGACCCCCACCACCCCCCACACGCCAAAAAGCCTCTCCCTCTCTCCTCCCCCAGACGTTCAGAGAGAAAACCCCCTCGCTTTTTCATCTCATCGCCCTCTTATGTAGCTGGGGGAGGGTGGGATCTTTGGAAAGTGCTCGCCTGATCGCAGCCCGCTCAGACTCCAGAGACGATCTTTACCAGATAAAACCCAAAACGGTGAAACAAAGTCCCAAGAGAGGCCCTGCTGTTATCCGCTGCAAGATAGTCCACATGTGTGCACCTGTGTCCCAGGCGATGTTGGAAATTCCACACGCACAATTCCGTAACATTGTCACGACCGTTATGAGAACCGTGAAACGTTCCATCCAGACGTCCTGCAGCTCGGAAGATCGTCGCCTGACCAGAAATACATACTTCTTTACATTCCATAGCTGTCATATGTTCATATGGGTACGTAGAGAAGTATGTGCACCAAGTAGGCAGGTTTTACACTTCAAACCCTCACCCTCCACAAAATCCGTCCCGGGTAAGCACGCAGAGTGGGGTGAGAGTGCTGCAGAGCGGGGAGGAAGCGCTGCGTTTGGCGTGTCACACCGCAGGGTGCCGTAGCGGCCCGGTCTCTCCGTCGACAGTGACGACAGCAGATGATCCGCCCCTCTGATAACGCGTCTCCGTAGTGTGTAGACTGGCCCGTGACCCGGCTGGCCTCCAGGGAGAAGGGGCTGACATCGTACAGGAATAGGGCAGGACCAAAAACACCTGCAGTTTATATATATATATATATATATATATATACAGCTGCTCTTGTCTCCAGGAAGAAACAGGGGAAAAAGGCAGGCCAGATTGTAGATGTAAGAAACCGAAGGGCTGGATTCTGCTCGAGCCCCTTTAAAAAATAATAATCACTCTCTTACTCTCACTCCCTCACTCTCGCTCTCTCTCGCTCTCTCTCTCCCTCTCTCTCCCTCTCTCTCTCTGGTTTTAACCCCCTCTCACACACTCTCTCTCACTCCCTCACTCTCTCTCCCTCACTCTCTCTCCCTCTCTCTCACTCTTACTCTCTCCCTCTCTGGTTTTAACCCCCTCATCGGCGGTATGCTGATGTTTGAAGTGGAACATGAAGTTCATTGTGAGCGGGATTTGGGCTCTGGACCTGCTGGCAGGCCAGAAGAGGTCACATGCAGGAGCGAATGCCCAATCAGCACTTCTGGATGGGAGCTCTGGTTACTCCAGGGCCCGGCAGGCTGCTCCAGGCGTGGCCGATCGATGGCCATTTGCATATTGATGTGAAATGTTCAGCAGGTCTCTAATGAGTCTTTACCCTCGCCCCACACATTCTACACGTGAGGCCAGAGGCCAGAGGCCAGAGGCGGGGGGGGAACAGCACGCTGGATATTCCACACACCTCAGATGATCCAGGATAAGAGAGAGAGAGGGAGACACACACACACACACACACACACACACACACACACACACACACATTCACGCTCTCACAGAAGCACTCACGCACGCGCTCACACACACGCTCACACACACACACACACACACACACACACACACACATTCACACTCTCACAGAAGCACTCACTCACGCACTCATACACACACACACGCACTCACACACACACTCACGCTCACACACACACACACACACACACACACACACACACACACACACACACGCACACTCACACACAGCATTCTCCTCCTGCTTTAAACTCACTCAGGTGTAATCCCGGTTTCACGTCCCGTTCCAGGATCGGCCACAAAACCTCTCCCAACAAGAGAAGTGGCGCTGAGACCAGACGGGGATACTAAAAATATCAAAAATAAGTACAAGTAATTGACGTGTTCACATGTATGTGTCAGGGGAGAACAACGAGCAATGCTGAATGACAAAAGAAAGTGTGCGCCTCTGTCTAAACAGTTCGGGGAGGGGGCGATCCCATGGGCGAGGGTAACGAGAAGGGCGTCCGGACGCCACTGCTACGGGAGCTTAACGGCAGATCCCACAGACGCACCGTTCCGTCTCCTCCCCGCCCATACCCCCGACCCCCGGCCCAAGAGAAGGTGGGGTAGTTTGGTGAAGTTCTCCAGCAGCGCTGCAGAAGAGCACAATCTCCCCCCTCTCGTCCTGACCCATCTCGTCCCAGGAACAGGAGACCGGTTGGGTTTGGGGTCTGGGGTCCGGGAGCAGCTGCAGTCGTTGCATGCGGGCTGTGTGTCCGCCTCGCTGATTCAGCTCCTCTGGCTGTGGGGTGGGGGTGGGGAGGGGGGCAGAATCACGCTTCACCTTTAAGGAGGCAACAAATAAAGCAGAGAGGACCTGCCATGAACCTGCCCTGCTCTGTGTACCTTTCCTTTCGTTCATTCCCCTCTTGTAAACGGCATGGCCCCAGGGCAGAGAGAGAGACGCTGTACTCACTCCCAGCTCTGCAATGGCGCAGAAACACCCCCCCAAGACTCAAACTGTCCTCAGGGTTAGGGGTAGGGTGAGGGGAGGGCTGGAGAAAGCAGGAGAGGGATGAATGCCCAAAACCAAAAATAAGTCCACAAAGTTGTAATGAAGAAGCTTGGTGCAGATCCGCTTTCCACTGGGGGCGATTTCCTTTTTCTCCTCTTCCTCTCCGCTTTCACGCTCCCTTGTTCCAGGGGGGGGGCAGATTCAGGTGTTTGAAGAAAAAACGACAACCAAAAAGCAGGTGAGAGGTCCCGTCCCGTCTCGTGGCGCGGCGTGGAGTTGGGGGGCGACAGAAGAGGACCTGAGGTATCTGAGGATAGGGGAACTCTCGTGCAGAGAGAGAGATAGGGAGAGGTGGAGAGGGAGAGAGAGAGAGAGAGAGAGGCTGTTTGGCATGTCCTGGCCCCAGCGCAGAAGGCTACACCGTTAGCGCTTTATAAGCGTTTGAAACACGCCGGTGTCTCTTGCCTCCCCATATTTGGTCACCGAGTCCCGCAGCTGTCCGCTCCGCGCCCCGCAAATCCTCTCCTCCCCTCCGCCCACCGGCCGCCTCGTCCTGCACAGCCAACGCCATTCGCCACGCTATTTATAGTCCTTCCAAATAAAGTGCTCTCTCGTGTTTCCACTCATTTCCCCGATTCCTTCCCCTCCTTCCTCCTCCTCCTCCTCCACTCCTCCTCCCCCTCTATCCCTTTATTTCCCTTTCTACTCCCTCGCTCTCTCCCTTCTTTTAAGAGAGATGAAGCGTGCTGCATATGGTACAGCCTGCTGCTTCTGAGCGCTATACTTAGACACACTGCGGAGAGAGAGAGACAGAGAGAGAGAGAGAGAGAGAGAGAGAGGGACAGTGTGTGAGAGAGAGAGAGAGAGAGAGAGAGAGAGAGAGGGAGAGAGAGGGAGAGAGAGAGAGAGTGCTAGGGCTGGTGCAGTCTGTAGGGTGGCAGAGTGCAGTAAATATCCCGGCTCTGTTGTAGAATCTATGTAACCTGATTTCTAGATTCTCTGAAAAGTGATGAGCGCCTTGAATAATAAGGATCTGGGGGGGTCGGCGCGGTACGATTTATGTCCAGCTGTGAGATCTCCCTTCATTCTCCAGGCAGTGACTGCTCCAATACCCATCTCTCTCTCTCTCTCTCTCTCCCTCTCTCTCTCTCCCTCTCTCTCTCTCTCTCTCTCTCTCTCTCTCTCTCCCTCTCTCTCTCTCTCTCTCTCCCTCCCTCCCTCCCTCTCTCCCTCTCTCTCTCTCTCTCTCTCTCTCTCTCTCTCTTTCTCTCTCTCTCTCTCTCTCTCCCCTCTCTCCCCCTCACTCTCCCTCTCTCCCTCTCTTTCTCTTTCCCCCACTCTCTCCCTCTTCTCTTCCTCTTTTCTCAAATCTGATCCACTCTGTTTGTTATTGATCTGTGCGTTCCACATAAGAGCATCGGAATCCCCCCTCCTGAGGCACACGCAGGAATTTCCCAGGGGCCGTGTCTCTCCCTCTCCCCCTCCCTGTTTTGGGGGGTCATTAATCTTCCAGTGGCGTCTCGTGGATGGAGCAGGTTTTGTGAAGCATGGCCATCGAAACGTCTGTTTAATTAGGAAGTCACATTTACGGGTGAATCCGCTTTTTCTCTCTCTCTCTCTCTCTCTCTCCCCCATCTCTCTCTCTCCCCCCCACTCTCCCTCTCCCTCCCCCTCCCCCTCTCTTTCTATCCCTCCATCCCTCTCTCTATCCCTCCCTCCCTCCCTCTCCCTCTCTGTCTCACTGTCTGTCTCTCTCCCCCTCTCTCTCTCCCCCACTCTCTCGATCTCTCCCTTCCTCTCTCCCTCTCTCTCTCTCTCTCCCCCTCTCTCTCTCTCTCTCTCTCTCCCATCCTCTCTCTCTCTCTCTCCCCCTCCCCCGTTGAGGGATGTCCTTCAGTGTCCTTCTCTCCGATCTCCACGTGTTCCCAGCGCGGCTCCCTGAGGTAACGGCGATGCGGAGCGACATTCTCACACCGTTTCCCGTAATGTTCCCTCCAAATAACGCACACAATCTGTACAGGCCATTTTCATTTGAGGCTTCACAGCGAATTCGCCCGATTATCTTCACACGCAATAAGAGTCCAATAAGAACATTTCCCAACAGGCAACAAAAATGCGTACAAATAGATGTTTGAAAAACACGACCCTGGTTTCCAGAGGGTGAAGCAGTATTCCATTACAGTATTCCATAATCTGTTTCCTTTGATCGTCAGACTGGCCGTGAGACCGCGCCAGCCGGGCCTGGCCCAGTTTTTCTCCCGACCCCAATCCGACCGCAATCCTGGTTACAAGACCCCAAATATAAATTAAAGAATTTTAATTGGCGCTTTATAGTGGAAACTTTTGCCATCAGCTCTCACCTGCACTGCTAATAAGTTGAGGGTATAACGACTAGTAGCAGTTAGCCTTTTAACCAAACAGCCCGTGTTCAAAATGTTCTTACAGTTAAATGACACCTTTGTGTTAAACTACATTGCAGTGGCCAATATCTTAAGACATTGTGTTGACCACTGCTCGTGATGCCATGGCAGGACCAGATTGGCAGTTTATTTCTGGCAAGAAATCTGTGGTCAGATATCAGGGGCGAGTTTTACTGGAATGCGTATCTGCCTGATGGATCTTTAATTCGGCTGCGTGAAACTGCGGTATTGTGGCAATCTGGGCCGGAGTTTTTCCCGTTTTTCTCAAAATTTAGTGGCCAATTACATCCTCTATTTATTTTGATTTAGCCTCCCCACATGAGTCCGCTGCTCGTCTCGACCAGGCAAGCTAATTCTCAGAGGGCAGCAAACTGCTTTCTTTGAGACAGAATTTGCCCATCCACGTTCTGGAGACACCCATACGTGCTTCACTGCGGACCCGAGCCGGCTCACCCTTCCCCTTCCCCTGGGGAGGACAGCCAGGGCCCGTCTGGGCTTTGAGACAGGTTTTGAACCACGACCGTTTCGTTACCGTTTCCAGCACTTGGTCCGGCCTTAGATTTGGGCATTGGCGTGCGCCCTGACCTCAGGAACATGCCAGTCCGATGCCTCTGGGGTTTTTGCTTCCAGGACTCTTTTCCTTGTGACCTTTTTCTGAGTGACCGACACCTATGTACCTCACAGTTCCACTGTTGCATTCCCCAAAATATGCAATCAGGGAAGAAAAAATCCATTGATGGAAAAACCTGGTCATTCAGTATATTCAGGTAGTCAGCTGACCTCATTCTTTGGGCAAATAATGTTGCTGAACCTAGACCTGACCAACTGCAGCAACCCCAGATCATAACACTGCCCCCACAGGCTTGTATGGTAGGCACTAGGCATGATGGGTGAATCACTTCATCCGACTCTCTTCTTACCCTGATGCGCCCATCACTCTGGAACAGGGTAAATCTGGACTCATCAGACCACATGACCTTCTTCCATTGCTCCAATCTTTATGCTCCCTAGCAAATTGAAGCTTTTTTTTCCAATTAGCCTCACTGACAAGTGGTTTTCTTAAGGCTACACAGCTGTTTAGTCCCAATCCCTTGAGTTCCCTTCGCATTGTGTGTGTGTGGAAATGATCTTACTTTCACTATTAAACATAGCCGTGAGTTCTACGTACTGTTGATTTTTTACGATATGATTTCACCAAACGTTTAAGTGATCGCCGATCACGATCATTCAAGATTTGTTTCCGACCACATTTCTTCCTCGAAGATGATGGTTCACCACTATCCTTCCAGGTTTTAATAATGCATTGGACAGTTCTTAACCCAATTTTAGTAGTTTCGGCAATCTCCTTAGTTGTTTTCTTTGCTTGATGCAGGCCAATAATTGGACCCTTCTGAAACAGATTAACATCTTTTCCACGACCACAGGATATGTCTTCCGACATGGTTGTTTAAGAAATGAGAAGCTACTCACTGCATCAGTTGGGGTTAAATAACTTGTTGCCAGCTAAAACATATTAATCACTGCAGTAATTATCCAATGGAAGGCTCTTACCTATTTTCTTAGTTAAATCCAGGTAGTGACTTTTCTTTTGGCCAGGCAGTGTATCTTGGGTTGAAAATGTATGGCACGTTTTCAATCTTGGCTTTTTTTAAAGGAATGTAACAAATTCCATACTTCCATGCTTCGAAATATAATAACACATTTTAAATGGGTGTAAAAGTTTCTGAGGGAAATTGATGTCATGTTAATGGAACGATTCATTTTTTGTATAATATTGATTATGTTTGATACCCACCCCCCATCCCTAGAACTACAGGTACATACTCACAGGGAGTGTGTATATTCATAAGACGGATATGGTCAGGTTTTACAGCTCACTTTGCATTTGAAGCTAAATCCTTCAGAATCGGGGGGCCTTGGATAGGGTAGCTGTCTAACGCACTCGCATTGACTGGTGCTTTGTGAGTGTGAGCTGCTAACTGCGGCTTTGGTTCAAAACCAACTGTGCCAGTCCGGCCCTGACTGACAGCCCCGATCGGGGGCGGTAATTGGCTGTCTGCCCCAGGGGGATGGGGGAGGGTGAGCCGGCACAAACTCGCTGAGAAGTGCGTCAGGGTGTCTCCAGAAAGTAGGTAGGCGAGTTCCATCTCAAGATCATTGCCGACCTCGGGGTATTTGTTTGACCAGGGGGACAGGGGACAGTTCATGGGGGAGGGCAAATCAAAATAAATAGAGGGTATAATTGGCTACTAAATTAGGAGAAAAATGGGAAAAAAATCAGATACAAATGTTATTTTTAAAATGTAAGAATCAGCATTCATAGATCCAGCTGAGAAAATGGTGGCCATGGCACCAGTGTGCCACCCCCCCGCCCCCACACACACACAAACACACACACTCTCTTTCACACACACACACACACACACACACACACACACACACACACACACACACACACACACACACACACACACACACACACACACACACATTCACATTCACGCACACACACACACACACACACACACACTCAGGTTTTTGGCAGCCAAAAGCTGGGTGGGAAAGAGAGGCATCAGTGTCTGAAATCTGTTTCTTTCGTCCCTGCCTGCGTTTGGTGTAACCGCAATGCTGAGGGTGTGAGAAGGCCAGCCCAGCGCGCTCTGATTCTCGAGAGAGGGAAGGAGATCTGAGCTCAACCTGCAGGTTTCAGTTTTAATGTTGAAATGCAGCGCTGGTATATTTAATCACTGTAACGGGGAGAAAACATCATACAGGCAAAGGGAGGGGAAAAGAACTAGTTTTTTACATTTTTATTTATTTATCTATTTGACAGGGACAGTGCACAGCTTCTTAGCTGTACCAGAGTTGGCTATAAAGCTAATTTACATCTGTAGTCCCCTGGGCAGGAAACAGAGAAAAAACATCTCTGTTAAGAAGATTAACACTAAGTATAAAAACACAAGACAATACATAATGATACATTCAATATTAAATAACAACAAGATTTCACAACATTCGCCACTGAACATATTCAAACCTGCTACTAGTAAGTGTTCATGTAGACGGGGAGATGTGTCTCAGGTTGAGTGTGAGTGAGTGAGTGAGTGAGTGAGTGAGTGAGTGAGTGGTGGTGAGTGAGTGAGTGAGTGAGTGAGTGGTGTGAGTGAGTGAGTGAGTGAGTGGTGAGTGAGTGAGTGGAGTGAGTGGTGAGTGAGTGTGGTGAGTGAGTGAGTGAGTGAGTGAGTGAGTGAGGTGGTGAGTGAGTGGTGAGAGGTGGTGAGTGAGTGAGTGAGTGAGTGGTGGTGAGTGAGTGAGTGAGTGGTGAGTGAGTGGTGGTGGTGAGTGAGTGGTGGTGGTGGTGTGAGTGAGTGAGTGAGTGAGTGAGTGAGTGAGTGGTGGTGGTGAGTGAGTGGTGAGTGAGTGAGTGAGTGAGTGAGTGAGTGAGTGAGTGAGTGAGTGAGTGTGAGTGAGTGAGTGGTGGTGAGTGAGTGAGTGAGTGAGTGAGTGAGTGAGTGGTGAGTGAGTGAGTGAGTGAGTGAGTGAGTGTGTGTGTGTGTGTAACAGAGCTGATGAAACGCTGTTGGCAGTGACGAGGCTCTTACGTGACCCCCCCCTCTCTGCGACCGCGACTGCGATCTCTTCCCGGTGTCTCCTTTTCCACGCAGCTCTCATTCCGGGTCGTTTCTGAGCCGGATCTCGGATCTCAGGTTCACAAGTCCCCAGAAAGTGATGAAAACCTGAGATAGTCCTAAACGGAGAATGCGAACCGTGGCACACGTTGTTTTAAGGAGAACCGAGGCCGTGTGTGCTGTGGTTAGCGCCGCCTGGGGAATTGGTTGCGTGACAAGCAGATATTCAACGTACACTGCAGGTTTAACGCTGGAGAATGTTCCTAACGCCAGTGACGTAAGTGTGTTCCCTGCTATCGAAAGGATCGCTCATTTATTTTGTGTAACATAAGCTGTGAGTGAGTAATGCAAAGCCAGTGGTAAAGACACATTTCTTTCATAGTTATTTGGAAACTAATATATATATTTTTTCCAGATTCTTCATTTATTTATTTCAGACTTGTCATGCATATAAAGCCAGTTGAATTTAAATGGAGCACATGTTGTTGTAATGACCTGTGTGGAGAAACCCACACGATTGTGAATATGTTGCTGTCGAGGTGCGTTGGACAGACTCGGCCCCTTTTAAAGCAGGCGTGGTGTTGGTGTGGCAGAACCGTGTCAGAGCTGGGCACAGTGAGCTCTCCTCCGCACTGTGCCGCCCGCCCTCCTGCCCCAACACGGGGGTCCCGTGGTCGACCACCAGGCTCCCCACCACCCCCACCCCCTCCTGGCCCCCGGGCTCGATTAACGCGCCATCCATAATTTATTCCACTCCCCAGCCGTCTCCCTCACGGTGGGACAGCGCTTGTGTTTATGGGCGAGGGGGGATTTATGACCCGTTTCGGCAGAGTGGACGTGTGGAGGGGGGGAGGGAGGGGTGAGGAGGGAGAGGAGGGGAGAGGAGAGAGGGGAGAAGGGGGAGAGAAGGGGAGAGAAGGGGAGAGAAGGGGAGAGGGGGAGGGGGGGGTTAGGCATGGCCCTGAGGGGGGCAGAACGTGGCGTGGTTTCTCCCGACACGCTGATCTGTGTCCGACAGCTGTGCCAAGCTGGAGCCGGCCCAGGTCATGGGGGTTCTGGGTAAAGCCTCTGACAGCTGCGTTTACGGCCACCTGCACCTGCGGCGCCACCGCGTTCAACCGCCCCTGCGTCTGACCACTTGATTTGTGGTCAGAAAGCACTCCTGTGGAGGCTCAGTGAGCGTTAGCAAAAAGTCTTTCACATTTCATTTTGATGGACATGTTGTTCTGCGTCAGCACAAGGATTTAAACGTAGGACATGGAGAGTGTACCTGTCAGTCGAGATGTGCTTTAATGAAATAATGCGTAAAAACGCACCTGCAAAATACTGTGTAGAACCTTGGACCAGGAATACCGATCGATTCGGTCACGCTGTAGAACCTTGGACCATGAATACTGATCGATTCCGTCATGCTGTAGAACCTTGGACCATGAATACCGATCGATTCGGTCACGCTGTAGAACCTTGGACCATGAATACCGATCGATTCGCTCACGGTGTGCTGTTTCTGTGTTCTGGCACAAGAGTGACAAAGCAACTCGGCGGACTAGAAAGCAGAATCTCACTCATTTCCGTTTTCAATATGTGCAAATCAATATTGTTTATTTTGGGGCAAATACAATAGCCACTTGGATCAATGAATTGATTGTATCGGCATATTACTGAATGGCGGTGGCGTTATCGAGGGTTTGTCCCAGCCCTCGGTGAAGTCCCCACCCCGTGGTGTTCCGTGTTGGGGTACGCTGGAGTGACAGATGTGCTGTGAGGAGGTTTTACTGGAAGTGCAAGCTGTGAAATCCCTTTTTATGAAGCTCGCTCTCGAGGTAACGCCTCCCCAGATCACCGTAAAGGAGAAGCCATTACCCCACAGAAGTGATGGGGAAACAAGCCTCCCCAGACCGCCGCCAAACGTGAAATATCCCCCGGGGTCACTTTGCCTCGACAGCGGAACCTTCCTCATTTTCCTTTCGATTTTATTATTTTTAAATGAGATGTCTTCGTTTTTTGCTGTCCCTGCAGTGGATTTAATGTCGTGTTTTTGTGTGGTCCGTTCATTTTGAGCTGTCATACAAAAACGGAGAGGGGGGGGAACCATCTCTTTTAAACGTTTGTGTGCATTAGGCTGGGCTGCGGTGTGACGCGGTCCTCACTGTGTGGACCGAGGGGAAACTGCATTATGGGTATCCATCGTCTTTTTGAAGTTCCTTCACTGGGAACACACACCTGAAAGTCTGTAGGGTGAGCCCCCAGAGCGCTCCAGGGACCCAGCCTGTCAATTTCTCACTTCATGTTCTTGGCAAAATGTCCAAATGTTTTTTTCTTCTACAATTGCTGGGAAATATGACTCGCACACGCAGCCACGTCAGGTTTGGGCAGTAGACGACTTTTCTACAAGTTTTGGTCTTTCGCCCCAATTTTATAACTGTTTGCAAAGGTGCTCTTTTTAATCATAAAACATTTTTAGAGAAATGACCCAATATTCGCTCAAACACCACGTGACCCAGGTAAATCAGATAAGCTGATGGAAACACAAAAACATGATCTGCAGATTTTAATTATAGACATTTTTGTCTTTTGAATTTTTAAAAAACATTTCTGCAAACTTTCCACCTGAAGATCTCCAGGATAACCCTGTTAAAGTTTAAAGGTTAAAGTTCACAGGCCCCGCGAGTGACGACTGGTTTTTGGTGAACTGTGCTAATCTGCTCCAGTTTAACTGCATCGTTGTTTATTGTTGGTTTTCTTTGAGCGAACATAAAACCAAATCAGCTGCTAAACCATCTCCCAGCACAAAGCATTTATGAGCTTAGGTGTGATACAAACGGTCTGGCCCAAAGCCAGCTTTGCCACTGGCTTTAGAAAGCACCCTCCATGGCACCATTTTGAGAAATGTTGGGGTTGTGGGCATCGCGTATGTTCTTTCTCTTCTCACCGAGGACAGAAGTGCGCTAACGCTGTCACGTGCTGTCGGTTCCACCGCAGTGTCGTCACGTCTCTGCCTGCGCCATCATAAATAGTGTTTAAAATAATGTATACGCTGCTTAAATGTGCTAGTTAAATACTCTTAATCATGGTGTTGCCTTTATCGCTGGTCAGATGACCCCATTCCTCTCTGACACTTCTCCCACACACTCTTTTGCTCTTGACTTTATTGCTCTTGGCGATCCGCCCCTTTTCCATCGCGTTATCCGTATTGTCGTCGTTTGCGCAGGTCATCGCTGTGCATGAGAATCAGTGCTGGGTGTTTCAGTGAAGGGATCATGGATGAATGTGGTGAATGGAGGAGAGTAAAGTTAACCTAACGATGGTGGTCGGGCGGGCAGCGTGGATGGCGTGGTCTAAAAGCTGTAGCACGCGGGCGACCGTGTGGCAGGAGATCAGAACCTCGTTCCAGTGGCTCTCGCACACACTCACTCTCACTCGCACACTCACTCCGTCCCCATAAGCTCTTTATGGGGAACACATGAAACCACAGTGACACAGAAACCCTCAAGGTTCCCTGTGGGTCCTGTAAACGTCTCCCCTCTCTGCCGTTTCCTCCATGTGAATGTCGCTCATTTTATATGGGCATTTATAGTTCAGAAGACGTGTCTCTGTGCTTTTGTGAAGTGAGCGCGTTCTCTGTCATGGCTCAGACAGACGCCATGGCGACCGTTTTTTCATTTTTTGAGGCGTACGCTGGGCTTTTGGAAAGTGAGGCGGTTTCTCCAGCGATGTGGACTTTGACTCAGGGGAACGCGTCAGTGTGATGTCAGAACAGCGGCCACACCTGCATCAGCCTGCTAATTACGGGAAAATCAGGAACAATATTTCAGTTTCCCAATATTGGTAATTGTCCCGCATTGCTTCATTGTTAGTGTTCTTGAGCCAAATGTTTCTGCTTCGATCGCATTGTCTTTACGAACATCCTGCTGTCTAACAAACGCTGAAGCATTCTCAACTTTATTATGACATCACCGCGCACAGTGTGACATCACCACGAATCACCACGCCACTGAACTATGGTGCATGTTATCTTGGACCAGGGCAGCCAATCCCCTCTGAGCTGCTGTTCTCTGATCGCCCATCTCTCTGAAACATGCGAAAGCCAGGCTGTGGCGGATAAATTACTGCCGCACAGTAATCGACCATTAAAGGAAATAAACGGGAGCGTTTGAAGGGAGGGGAGGGAGGATTCTTCCTGCTTTTTAAAAATGCAATTCAATTAATGTAGTGGCTGCGTCACTGCAATTTATAGCCATTCAATTACATTATCTGCTTGGCTACTGCAGGAATTGACTATTTGCCAGTTGTGTAATGGACGCCAGACTGATGTGTCTGCTGGAAGCTCCGCCTCCGTCTCGCGCCGCTGATGGCCTGACGGGGGTGCAGGGGGGTTTGCGACCCCCCCTCGCCGAGAGGCTTCCTGTCCTCCAGGTTCCTCGACCCCCCTGTGCGGATGGTGCTTAAAGTCCTCTCCCGCAGATGAGGTGGATTGTGGTCCAAAGTGCGTCCACTCTGCGGTTCTGGCTCGGGTGGGTTGGGACGCTCTTGTGACCCACGTTCCCCCACTGGGGGTAATGAAGTCCGTCCGTCCGTCCGTCCACTTCCTGTCTCACAAAAATGACACATTGTGATGTTTGAAATCGAGTCATTAGTTTTGTTTGTGAAGTGGTGTATGGGAGCTATTGAGTACTGGCCATAAAAAGTGTGTTGCCAAATTTTTAAAAGAAGTCATTTATTTACCTGACAGTGCAAAACATTTTTTTTTTAATGTAGGTAGCATTAAAAAAATATATATATATACAGCTATGGAAAAAAATTAAGACATCACTGCAAAATTATCAGTTTCTCTGGTTTTACTGTGGCTGTGGCTCAGTTGGTAGAGCACAGCGTTGACAACGCTTAGGTTGTGGGTTCAATCCCCACTGGGGCCACATATACTGAAAATGTATGCATTCACTTCTGTAAGTCGCTTTGGATAAAAGCGTTTGCTAAATGGCGTATATCATTATATTATTATTACTATTTATAGGTATGTGTTTGAGTAAAAATGAACATTTTTGTTTTATTCTATAAACTACTGACAACATTTCTCCCAAATTCGAAATTAAAATATTGTCAATTAGAGCCTTTATTTGAAGAAAATTACAAATGGTCAAAATAACAAAAAAGATGCAGTGTTTTCAGACCTTTAATAATGCAAAGAAAATAAGTTCATATTCATTTTTAAACAACATAATACTAATGTTTTAACTTAGGAAGAGTTCAGAAATCAATATTTGGTGGAATAACCCTGATTTGCAATCACAGCTTTCATGCGTCTTGGCATGCTCTCCACCAGTCTTTCACATTGCTGTTGGGTGACTTTATGCCACTCCTGGCGCAAAAATTCAAGCAGCTCAGCTTTGTTTGATGGCTTGTGATCATCCATCTTCCTCTTGATCACATTCCAGAGGTTTTCAATGGGGTTCAGGTCTGAAGATTGGGCTGGCCATGACAGGGTCTTGAGCTGATGGTCCTCCATCCACACCTTGATTGACCTGGCTGTGTGGCATGGAGCATTGTCCTGCTGGAAAAATCAATCCTCAGAGTTGGGGAACATTGTCAGAGCAAAAGGAAGCACGTTTTCTTCCAGCATAGCCTTGTACGTGGCTTGATTCATGCATCCTTCACAAAGACAAATCTGCCCGATTCCAGCCTTGGTGAAGTACCCCCAGATCCTCCACCAAATTTCACAGTGGGTGCGAGACACTGTGGCTTGTAGGCCTCTCCAGGTCTCCGTCTAACCATTAGACGACCAGGTGTTGGGCAAAGCTGAAAATTGGACTCAGAGAAGATGACCATACTCCAGTCCTCTACGGTCCAATCCTTGTGGTCTTTTGCAAACCTCAGCCTGGCTCTTCTTTGCTTCTCATTGATGAAGGGCTTTTTTATTGTTTTGCACAACTTCAGCCCTGCCCCTAGGAGCCTGTTTCGAACCGTCCTCGCCGTGCACTTCACCCCAGCTGCCGTTTGCCATTCTTTTTGTAGGTCACTTGATGCCATCCTATGGTTGTTGAGTGACATTCGAATGAGTTGGCGGTCATCCCGGTCAGTAGAGAGTCGTTTTCGCCCTCTGCCGGTCTGTAGCTTTGTTGTCCCCAATGTCTGCTGCTTGACCTTGTTTTTATGAACCGCTGTCTTTGAAATTTGAAGGATAGAAGCAACCTTATGCTCACTGTATCCCTCTGCCAGTAAAGCCAGAATTGAACCCTTCTTTTCCTCACACAAAACTTTTGGCATGGTCAATAGTTATTTTCCAATTACTTTTGAGGTACTGCTAGCACTGTTTTTTGCCATCCAGCTGGTCCTATTGCAAGAGGATAGTGATGACCACAGCAGTGGTTTTTATACTTTTCCTCGTTAAATAAGATTTGGTTCAGGTGATCACCTAATCAGTACTTCATTAACTAGAATGAGGTGTGCTTGTATTGGAATTCAACTGACACTGGAATGGAATGGCTGCCATACATGTAGAGATGCTGATTTAAGAAAAATTTGCAGTGGTCTCTAAATTTTTCCAGAGCTGTATATATATAGCTGCCTTCCTGTCAATTAAAACAAACTGCTTTTATTGGTCTTTAAATTGAGAACCATTGCTCCAGAGTGAACAACAGTTCCCAGCATGCAAATGTGTTTCATAGTTGTGTACTCCACTTCCTTAAGGCAGACTGATGGATTTGTTGAAAATGGGGACTGCCAGAAACTAGTCAAACACAAGTAGCTGCCAGCAACCCTGATCTGTGTGTGTGTGTGTGTGTGTGTGTGTGCTCTGTGTGTGTTGGAACAGAAATGAGTGGAGAGAGTGTAATCACGGTGTGGCCAGGGCGCTGTTGGGCCAGGTGGGAGGGGCTGTGGGGGACAGGCTGAGCTGGCTGGCCAGGTGTCAGTGGGGCAGGTGACAGGCAGTCAGTGGGGGGGGGGGGTCCAGCTGCTCCCCCCCTTCAGGGGCAAGGTGTCCCAGCTCATATGGCTCAGAGGACTGTAGATTATTCCACTATGTCCCCTGGACAGGACACCAGTCACAAGGCCCTTCCTTTAGAGCAGAGCTTCAAGACTGTGCGTGTGTGCGAGTGTGTGTGTGAGTACATGCGTGTGTGCATGTGTGTGAGTGCGTGAGTGTGTATGCTCAACGCCACCACTATTTTGTAAAGTATTAATCAGGAAAAATATGATCATCTTTCATGACCTGAAAGCGTTTCCCAGGTATCTTTGCGTTCACTGTTTCACCAGAGAAGGAACATCCCTTCCTGTTCTCAGATCATAACATCTCTATTTACGCAACCACGGGACTTTAATTCAGAAGAGAGGCATGCCAGAGATGGGAGGGGTTTAAGTGCTTTGTTGTAATTCATTAAAAGATAAGTGATCTCCCAGATGCGTTCAAATAACCTGCAGAATCCGTTCGGCCTGCCGGTCTGTGTGTGGCTCCAACACCTCAGCAAAGCCCTCAGGGAAAAGGATGTCTGTGGTTTTTATATTTATATATATATATATGAGAGAGGGAGAGGGAGGCTGTGAAATGCACTGGAGAGAGCCCTCCTACCGCTCTGCGTTATTTTAAACTTGAACGTCCTGAAATTGCTTTTTTCAGATCCAGTTTTGTCTTTCAGTTGGGGATAAACGATGTTGGGTTGAAGGGTAAACGTGGCTGCTTTGTGTGTTTCATTCAGTCGCGTTGGCACAGAACGCAGGCCTGTGGCCCCTCCTACCGCCTGCTCTGCAATTGGCTTGCCGTGAGCGCTCTGAGATCACGAGGTCAGAGGTCACGAGGTCAGACCCACGCACGGCAAGGAGTTTGTCTGGACGTCCCGTCCAGTTCCAGCGGCGAGATTAATCTGGCCAAAGCAGCCAGTAGACAGGCTGAAACAAGCCAGAATCTCCTGTGTCCAATCGGAAAGCTGGGATGAGCCAAGCTGTGGCACCAGACCAATTGATGAGCTTGGCTCAGCTGCAGTGTTCTGTCTGTGGAGGAATGTCTGTGTCTCTGTTCGTTCGTGCGTGCGTCTGTCTGTCTGTCTGTCTGTCTGTCTGTCTGTCTGTCTGTCTGTCTGTGTCCATGTGTCTGTCTGTCTGTGTCCATGTGTCTGTCTGTCTGTCTCTGTCTGTCTCTGTCTGTCTCTGTGTGTCTCTGTGTGTCTCTGTGTGTCTCTGTGCGTCTCTGTGCGTCTCTGTGCGTCTCTGTGCGGCTCTGTGCGGCTCTGTGCGTCTCTGTGTGTGTCTGTGTGTCTGTGAGTGTGAGCGTGTGCTTTTGTGTGTGTGCTCGTGTGTGTTTTTGTGTGTGTGTATGTGTGTGTGTGTGTGAGTGTTTGTGTGTTGAAGGGTTCTGCTCCTTCAAGGACATTCAGGGCTTTTGGGAAATGACTTCACCACAAATCCTCTTTTATAGAGTGTGTACCTGGCAGGGCAGATTGTGGGGGCTGCCAAACCTCGAAAGCGACCCCCTTCCCCCACTCTGAAATGTGAGTGTTCAGCACTTTCTTTAGTGCAGCAGTAACAGTAACGGCAGAATATCGCTGATTTACGGCGCCTTACGAAGGCTGCAAAGAGCAGATGTTGTCGTGAATGGAATTTTTTTTGTCCCTCTTAATAAAACAAAAATGTTTATTATCCTGGAAACAAGACATCGTTCATGTTATTAATAAATCCCCCTCCCTCTGTCCCAGATCCATAGAGCCGTATTTTGTGGGAGATGTAGTTCAACTTCAGGTAAATCTCCCAAAATGGCCTCGGAGCACGGCGCTTATTGAGTTTAATTTGACATTTATTTTTCACACAATTTATAGTGAGAAGTTATTTATCAAAGGCCATCCAGGCCTGAGTACGCGTTTCATTTCTGTAGACACACAGCGTTTAAAAAATATACAAAATAACAATAAAATAAAAACCTATGAATGTACATGTGTATTGTGGGTGAATAGCTGAGCCATGCTGAGGTGTTGAAAAATGAATATTACAGTAATATAGAGGAGAGGATGACCCCGGCACGGGGCGGGCGTTTGGTCACATGCTCCCGCACACTGAAGTCAGGGGTCGAACAACTGCAGAATATTCATCTGAATTTGAAGTCTGCATTGGCTCTAAATTCTTTCTTTTTTACATTACATTACATTACAGGCATTTAGCAGACGCTCTTATCCAGAGCGACTTACAGTTTAACATTTATTTACAATCCATTTATACAGATGGATATTTACTGAAGCAATTCAGGTTAAGTACCTTGCTCAAGGGTACAACGGCAGTGTCCCACCTGGGGATTTAACCTGCAGCCTTAACGTTACAAGCCCAGTTCCCTAACCATTATACCACACTGCCTGCCTCAACTTTTGATTGAGTTATTGAGTTATTTTATTTTTACAAAATTGTTCACTCCTAAATCTCCAATCACAGGCCGCACAGTTCTTCTGAAGAGCACTAGCGCGTACTGGAGCGCTGGCAGGAAGTAGGTAACAGGAAGCTGAGGGACCCTGGCTGACTCAAACCCGCCCTGTGACTCTTGACTCAATCGTGGGCTCGTGCCCGAGGCTCGAACCCGTGACTGTGGGCCGCATCCCGCTCAGCCCGTCCTGGCGAGCGCCCTTTACGTCACCCTTCTCTGCTCTCTTACCGTCCATCTTGGCACCAGAATCACAATAGAAAGGCAGGGGCGTGCGCAGGGTTTCCATCCATCATATCATAGATAGCCCTCACATTTCTCCTGTGGAGTTCTTATATGGGTCACAGTCATGCGCTGCTCATCTATAGGGTAGGGTAGTGCATGCAGTGGGGCAAGGAGGAGTTAGTCTCTGTGTGGGAGGAGTTAGTCTGTGTGGGAGGAGTTCGTGTCTGTGTGGGAGGAGTTTGTGTCTGTGTGGGAGGAGTTGGTAGTTTTAGGAAGGGTTAGAAAACGTGCGCAGGGTTTCGTTTCGCTTGCTGATTGGTTGCGCGACAAAGCGGCTGCGTTCTGATTGGGCTCCGTGACCTGTCTGCTGATCGCCCCTCTCCTCTCGAGGGCGAGATTACGGCCGTGTCCCTAAAGGCGCTCCTCCCCGAGGGGACAGCGGCGTTGTTGTGAAACGCGATCCTCGACCAGCGTCCTTGGCCACTCCGGGATTAGATGCGTCTCTGTCCACTTCCTCTCCAAGCTTAAGGGGCACTCGTTTGAATCGGTCGACATGGCGTGCGAAATCTGCACGTTTTCCTGCCCGGCGCGCGGCTGTGCCGAAGAGGCCAGCAGGGAAACGGAGGGAAAGAGGATGGAGGCAAGATGTAATCAGGTCACCTAGAAACAAGGAGACGTGAATACTGTGCCGCCATTGGGTCCCCCTCTCCGTCTCTGTCTCAGCTGATCGCTGTGGAACAGGAGCTTCATCACGCGCTGAATTCAGGTTAATTGGAGGGGGTGGAATGTGTGCTTTTCACCGGGCGCGAGGCGTTTGGTTATAGGATGCACAGAAAACTCTGCGTGTGGCGCTGTGTGGCGTAAACGCAGCCGTCGCGCTCCCGGTCAGAGGCACAGGGAGGTCGCTGTGGAGCCCCTCAGGCCAGGGCCCCCGTCTGACAGCAGAGTCTCGCCTTCGGGCGCGTTTCATCTCGTCGCCCTTGGCGATACCTGCGTGGTCTCGGGGCAACGAGCTCCAACGAGCTCCCAGATCACACTCTGACTCAGGAACACTGGACCAGCTCAGAGGCTACAGCGGGCTGAAGGTTTATCAGAGAATACCAAGAGAGGTCGGACGTCAAGCTGAAGTGTGGTGCGATGTAGTGTAGGGCTGGCAGTGTAGTGTAATGGTTAGGGAGCTGGGCTTGTAACTCAGAGGTTGCAGGTTCAATTCCCAGGTGGGGGCACTGCTGTTGTACCCTTGAGCAAGGTACTTAGCCTGAATTGCTTCAGTAAAATATCCAGCTGTATAAATGGATTGTATGTAAAAGAAATGTAAGTCACTCTGGATAAGAGCGTCTGCTAAATGGCTTAAATGTAAATGTAATGTAAACCCTGGAGTGATATTTACACACACAACGTAAAGGTGTTTTTTTTACCACCTACTATTGTCACATTGCTCTCCTCACATGATCGGGTGAGCGTGTGGTTAATGAAGGAGGCGTAGAGTCCCCTGAAATCTTGCGGCCGAGCAGATTCCATCCAACGGAGGCTTCGAATTAGAGCTGCATTTCAGCAACGCTACAGTCTTGGGTCATCAGCAACACACTCTGGTCTCGTTTGTGAACTGTCGTCCAGGAGCAGGGATGCATCGATCCCGTATGACCGGGACGGAGTGCAATCTATACCCTGAATGAGAAGGAGCAGGTATATGTATGTTGTGGAAATAGAATTACTAGATTGATGCCACATCAAAATCAGCAGACGATTGCAGGCCAGATTGGATCGGATTGAGTCTTTGCTTAAGAGGAAACGTCGCCTTGGAAGCGGTTTATGCAGTACAGTTATTCTACGCCTGAGGTGAGACACACACACTCGCACACACTCGCATACACTCACATACACTCACATACACTCACATACACTCACATACACTCACATACACACGCGCTCACACTCACGTACACACACTCGCACACTCACACACTCTCAAACACACACACACACACACACACACACACACACACACACACACACACACACACACATACCCTTACCCTTGCTATAGAACAGTGTATCATTCCTGATGTTACACTGTAGTTGATATTAAACCATCCATCATATCATATATAGTCCACACATTTCTCCTGTGGAGTTCTTATATGGGTCACAGTCATACGCTGCTCATCTATAGGGTACTCATGCAGTGGGGCAAGGAGGAGTTAGTCTCTGTGTGGGAGGAGTTGGCCTCTGTGTGGGAGGAGTTAGTCTCTGTGTGGGAGGAGTTAGCCCTCTGTGTGGGAGGAGTTGCCATCTGTGTGGGAGGAGTGCATTGCCCCCTGCTGCTTGGGACCCCCAGAGACCCCAGTCCTGTTAGAGTGACCCAGTTCCACCAACCGCTTTCTCTACCTCTCTCCCCCTCTTTCTCTTTCTTTCTCTCTCTCTGTCTCTCTCTCTGCCTCTCTCTCTCTCCCTCACTCTTTCTCTCCCCCTCTCCCTCTCTCCCTCTCTCTCCCTCTCTTCTCTTGCGTTTTCAGTTGTCAAACTGGAGATGGTAACGTTGTCACATGACCTCTAAGGATTAGTGACCGTTTCCGTCACGCTCTCGAACCCTGGGCTCTGTTGCTCCAGTTCGGTTCTCTCTGTTTCCCTCCTTATTCATCCGTCTCCCTCTCCAGTCTCCGGGCTCTTTTCTCGTTTCTGTAAACGTTCTGAGCAGATCAATAACTGCAGGCCTGGAAAAGCTCCCCTCCCCACAGGAAACAGCGCTCTCGTAATGAGGAAGTGAATACAGATCCTACAGTTCAGCTTTTTCTCTCTCTTACGTTGCCAACTGCACTGCAGCATCTCCGACGGGCGTTAATATTTATGTTTCACTGAGAAACGGGCGCCCAGGTGAGAGACAGCGCCCTCCTGTGGCTGAGAGGAGCCAGAGGCATTTCACCTATGGAGCAAAACCTTTAATGTGCTTTACAGACAGGGTGTGTGTGTGTGTGCGTGTGCGTGTGCGTG